>OX457046.1:427500-842500 GCA_949752735.1 Lumbricus terrestris
AAACTTCTTGTCTAAAGAATATCTTGTACTATAAAAATGAAATTGATAAAATTGAAAACGATGTTGAAAGAGCGCGGTATTAAAACTCATCTCAACAAGCCAGAACTCATCGATCTATTGTTCGAGAAGGGTATACTTTCGCGCGATATCGCTGAAAAAGAGAAACAATGGCGAGAACCGAAGGTGCCATGTACGGATGAAAAATATGAGAGATTGAAATATATCAGAAAACAACCGAGACGAGTAGATATGTTAGACCTTGAAACGGGTGAAGTAAGCTCGTATACATCGATTTACAAAGCGGGTAAAGCACACGGGCAAAGCGCGCGAACAATCTTAGCGTTGGATGGCCGAGTATGGAGAACCAGATACGAAATTAAAGTTCATGAGAGAATCCGTGATGGCGACTCCGACGAAAATACCGACAAAAGTAGCTAAATTTAAAACTAAATTTGGTTTCGAATTTTAGAAAATCAAACACCCGGTTGTAAGTATGAGGCTGAAAAGTCTCTACCAAATATGTTTACTGCATTGAGCGAAAAAGCGAATATCTCGAGGTAATCGGTATTAGTTAAGTAAACTATGGTATTACCCGTTGCATTATTATACGAAGTAGTCGTACCTCCGCCACCAGCAATCTGCATGTACGATGTTCCATTTTTGTAAAGGTTAACGTTACCGTAATTTTCATTATCTCTAAATCCCACATACACCGAAACGGTATAATATCCGGCTTTCCCGGGAATGAAACGATTCGAACTGACGAAGCAACAATTGGTATCGAATCTCATTCTATCAAATAATACTTGTGTGAAAACTTTAGCATTTATAGCATGAGGAATGCTAGCGTAAAGACTCATCGCTGGTCCAAATGCAACCGTATCTAAGTACTTTTTCGTAACAGCGCTACTATCGTCGGTGGGTTCGGCTAGACCGGTGATTCGAGCCCCATTCATATACAGGGTGGCCCAGCATAAATGTCCCGACTTTGCACGCGTATAACTTCGCCAATTTTTAACATTTATTTTTACTTAATGCATCAAATTAAAGATATTTCACTCTAGTATTAACTCTAAAAAAGTCGAACTGATACTAGTCTAGGTTTTAATTATATGCCCGGAACAGCGCTAGCTACCATATTTTGCTGTCATTTGTGACGCAACCTGACGCCGTTGACAGACGATGATCGCGTTTCGATCTTAATTTTACGAACTGATAAGGGATTCAATTCGTTTGAAATGATTAACGAATATTCTAACAGAGGATGGAATAAACAATACCTGGTATTACCTGCTACGGAAAATTGATAAAACAGGACTTTCTACTTGCAAACCATGGGAATCGGAGCGCACGGCGCTCACATCGGCTAACATTGTTCGTGTGTCCGCGTACATTTGCAGTCAAGACAATGACCAGGGCAGGCCCTGCATGCAAATTCAACGCAAAACAGGCAGTCTTAGAAGCACTTAATAGCGTATTGGAAAAGATTATAGACCTAAAGTTAAAGTAATTTGTCGACGAGAAGTCCCGTGAACTCTCCAGCTCTTACGCAAAGAAACGGCTGGCAGCGTGCAAGCGTCTGAAGCAGCGCATGGCAGTGCACGGTTGTTGGCAAAAATGAAAGGACGTGGTTTTGCGATTAGAATAAATTCATTGTAGGGACCCTACAAACACCCAAAATCATCGTGTCTACGCGCGTTTTAGCAAAAAACGATAGAATTTCCCGGGGAAACGACGTCATAATGCGTCAGTAATGACAAAAAATGGTAGCTAGCGCTGTTCCAAGTATACAATTAAAACCTAAACTAGTATCAGTTCGACGTTTTTATAGTTAATACTAGAGTAAAATACCTTTAACTTGATGCATTAAGTATAAATAAATGTTAAAAATTGGCGAAGTTATACGCGTGCAAAGTCGGGACATTTATGCTGGGCCACCCTGTAGATGTCTTTAAACACATTTATTCTTGCAATGGGATCTTGGCTGGTTTTAAGGATATTGATAGCGTCTTGATCATCTACTCGTATACGTAATCCATGGGTCGTTTGGAACAATACAGGATTTTTTTAAATTGGGTAAAGTAATCCTATTTCCAACAGTGCCGAGAAGTAGGCTAAATGAAAACGTTGTCCTCGAATATCAGCACATCTCATGTTCCTATTCACATCTGTATCGGAAGAAGACGAAATAAAAAATCTCCACTCTTTAAAAGTTTATTAGCAGCATCGACGTAATTCTTAGTAGCGGCATCTTGAAGATCGGTAGGATCTGCTACATTAATCAGCTTTTTAGAACCCAAATTGATATTTGCAGTAGCCGTGTTCGCTCCATCTCGTCTTAGAAAAGTATTTATTTACTTGAGATAATGTGACGCCTCCCGCTATTACTCGTCGCGTTGTTCCGTTATCCATTTGTCCAAATATGTTAACAGGCATTTTATCATACAACAAAACTCACTCAATGCAAACTATTTATGACATTTTGAAATTTAAAGCCGTCAGTTATGGACTTCAGCAGGGACAAGCATAAATGTCCGCAAAAGACTTCGTTGTCACGTTGTATTCGTTCACTATTGTAGTACACGGGGCTCTGTAAATACTCTACGAGCTCGGTGGGTGGAGGGAGACCGTAGCAATCAAAGTGACATTTCTGTTGGCGATTCTTGTTCCAAGCTGTCCAATGAGTTCCTCTGCCGTTCGAGTCATCTAGGTTTAGAATACCACACTCGTTTGCTGCCGGTCTTTTCGGCAACTCGTCTCGAAGAAACACACCTCTGAAGTTCTTGATATATACATGTAGTTTTTTCGCCGTATCGATCAACTGTACGTTGGATAGAGGAATATTAGGTAGTATAGCGCCCCCTACATTTATTTCTTTGTATGTCTCAAAACTCATTTTAATATTCGGCTAATACTTTTATTGACGAAGCGAGTAGTGACCGTATGCTAATGTATGTAAACCATCTTCCATTATTACTCGTTTATCGTCGTCGGCGGACAGCACGACTTTTTTTACTTCTTACATGTAGGTGTAAATGTCGTGATGGTACGATCGAAAAAAGCTCATTGGTCTCAACTGTTTTCTTTTCGTAAACACGCAGTCTTTATAATCGTCGTGGGTTATCTTTTCTTAACGACGTTCTACTTCACACCTTTACATTTCTTATAGACCTAGTCTCCACCGGACATCCTGTACGAGTACAACTTCGATCGCAAACCCACGAATTCTTCGATTTGTTTACCTGCTGCCTCGTCCTTGAACATACCGATCACTTTCTTATTTACACCCGCTTCTATACCAGAAGGATGATCTTTCGGTTACTCGCTCGTATCGGTTAGCTAGCGAATGTTTAAATCTCCGATCTTCATCTCTGAGCAACTGTTCTCTTTCCTCTCTGGCTCTCCTTTCTGTCCGATCTGTCTCTCGCATAGCTGCCTCTCTTTCTCTCATGCATCTTTCTTCTTCACTTGCTTTTCTCTCCTCTTCATCTCGTCTTCTCTGGCGTTCCCTCTCTTCCTCTCTTGCACTTCTCTCTTCCTCTCTTGTCTTTCTCTCTTCTTCATACTTCCAAACATCAAATTCAAACTTGAGTCGTTCGAGGTCCTGACCTCTCCATTGCAGGGACTCCAGTTCTGGTGAAGTTACCCCACCTTCCTCATAATCCTTACAGTGCCTTTCGGCCACCTTGGCCGCCCATTCTTCCATTAATTGATGGCGGTCCATCGCAAAAACGATCTCGTCTTCCATGTCGTCCTTGAGTAGGTACGCTCTTAACCTCTCATCGGACATCTTCTTAATCTGCGCTTGCTTATCGGTTGTGAGATTATCCATGATAGAAAAGGTTAGAGATAGAAAGAACGAAGGTACGTCAGTAAGTAGATGCAATGCACAAAAGCCAACAAATCAATCGCTCAAAGATGCAATGCACAAGAGCCAACAGATCAATCGCTCAAATATGCAATGAACAAAAGCCAACAAATCAATCGCTCAAAGATGCAATGCACAAAAGCCAACAAATCAATCGCTCAAATATGCAATGCACAAAAGCCAACAAATCAATCGCCCAAAGATGCAATGCACAAAAGCCAACAGATCAATCGGTCAAAGATGCATTGCACAAAAGCCAACAAATCAATCGCTCAAAGATGCAATGCACAAGAGCCAACAAATCAATCAGTCAAAGATGCAATGCACAAAAGCCAACAAACCAGTCACTGAAAGATGCAATGCACAAAAGCCAACAAATCAATCGCTCAAAGATGCAATGCACAAAAGCCAACAAATCAATCGCTCAAAGATGCAATGCACAATAGCCAACAAATCAATCGCTCAAAGATGCAATGCACAAAAGCCAACAAATCAATCGCTCAAAGATGCAATGCTCAAAAGCCAACAAATCAATCGCTCAAATATGCAATACACAAAAGCCAACAAAATAATCGCTCAAAGATGTTATGCACAAAAGTCAACAAATCAATCCCTGAAAGATGCAATGCACAAAAGCCAACAAATCAATCGTTCAAAGGTGTAATGCACAAAAGCCAACAATTCAATCGCTCAAATATGCAATGCACAAAAGCCAACAAATCAACCGCTCAAAGATGCAATGCACAAAAGTCAACAAATCAATCGCTCAAAGATGCAATGCACAAAAGTCAACAAATCAATCCCTGAAAGATGCAATGCACAAAAGCCAACAAATCAATCTTTAAAAGATACAATGCACAAAAGCCAACAAATCAATCGCTCAAAGATGCAATGCACAAAAGCCAACAAATCAATCGCTCAAAGATGCAATGCACAAAAGCCAACACATCAGTCACTGAATGATGCAATGCACAAAAGCCAACAAATCAATCGCTCAAAGATGCAATGCACAAAAGCCAACAAATCAATCGCTCAAAGATGCTATGCAAAAAAGCCAACAAATCAATCGCTCAAAGATGCAATGCACAAAAGCCAACAAATCAATCGCTGAAATATGCAATGCACAAAAGTAAACAAATCAATCGGTCAAAGATGCAATGCACAAAAGCCAACAAATCATTCGCTCAAATATGCAATGCACAAAAGCCAACAAATCAATCGCTCAAAGATGCAATGCACAAAAGCCAACAAATCAATCGCTCAAAGATGCAATGCACAAAAGCCAACAAATCAATCGCTCAAAGATGCAATGCACAAAAGCCAACAAATCAATCGCTCAAAGATGCAATGCACAACAGCCAACACACCAGTCACTGAATGATGCAATGTACAAAAGCCAACAGATCAATCGCTCAATGATGCAATGCACAAAAGCCAACAAATCAATCGCTCAAAGATACAATGCACAAAAGCCAACAAATCAATCGCTCAAAGATGCAATGCACAAAAGCCAACAAATCAATCGCTCAAAGATGCAATGCACAACAGCCAACACACCAGTCACTGAATGATGCAATGCCCAAAAGCCAACAAATCAATCGCTCAAATATGCAATGCACAAAAGCCAACAAATCAATCGCTCAAAGATGCAATGCACAAAAGCCAACAAATCAATCGCTCAAAGATGCAATGCACAACAGCCAACACACCATTCACTGAATGATGCAATGCCCAAAAGCCAACAAATCAATCGTTCAAAGGTGTAATGCACAAAAGCCAACAATTCAATCGCTCAAATATGCAATGCACAAAAGCCAACAAATCAACCGCTCAAAGATGCAATGCACAAAAGTCAACAAATCAATCGCGCAAAGATGCAATGCACAAAAGCCAAGAAATCAATCGCTCAAAGATGCAATGCTCAAAAGCCAAAAACCAGTCACTGAATGATGCAATGCACAAAAGCCAACAGATCAATCGCTCAATGATGCAATGCACAAAAGCCAACAAATCAACCGCTCAAATATGCAATGCACAAAAGCCAACAAATCAATCGCTCAAAGATACAATGCACAAAAGTCAACAAATCTTTCGCTCAAAGACGCAATGCACAACAGCCAACACACCAGTCACTGAATGATGCAATGCCCAAAAGCCAACAAATCAATCGTTCAAAGGTGTAATGCACAAAAGCCAACAATTCAATCGCTCAAATATGCAATGCACAAAAGCCAACAAATCAACCGCTCAAAGATGCAATGCACAAAAGTCAACAAATCAATCGCTCAATGATGCAATGCACAAAAGCCAACAGATCAATCGCTCAATGATGCAATGCACAAAAGCCAACAAATCAATCTTTAAAAGAAACAATGCACAAAAGCCAACAAATCAATCGCTCAAAGATGCAATGCACAAAAGTCAACAAATCAGTCACTGAATGATGCAATGCACAAAAGCCAACAAATCAATCGCTCAAAGATGGAATGCACAAAAGCCAACAGATCAATCGCTCAAAGGTGCAATGCACAAAAGCCAACAAATCAGCCGCTCAAATATGCAATGCACAAAAGTCAACATATCAATCGCTCAATGATGCAATGCACAAAAGCCAACAAATCAATCGCTCAAAGACGCAATGCACAAGAGCCAACAGATCAATCGCTCAAATATGCAATGAACAAAAGCCAACAAATCAATCGCTCAAAGATGCAATGCACAAAAGCCAACAAATCAATCGCTCAAATATGCAATGCACAAAAGCCAACAAATCAATCGCCCAAAGATGCAATGCACAAAAGCCAACAGATCAATCGGTCAAAGATGCAATGCACAAAAGCCAACAGATCAATCGGTCAAAGATGCAATGCACAATAGCCAACAAATCAATCGCTCAAAGATGCAATGCACAACAGCCAACACTCCAGTCACTGAATGATGCAATGCCCAAAAGCCAACAAATCAATCGCTCAAAGATGCAATGCACAAAAGCCAACAAATCAATCGCTCAAAGATGCAATGCACAAGAGCCAACAAATCAATCAGTCAAAGATGCAATGCACAAAAGCCAACAAACCAGTCACTGAAAGATGCAATGCACAAAAGCCAACAAATCAATCGCTCAAAGATGCAATGCACAAAAGCCAACAAATCAATCGCTCAAAGATGCAATGCACAAAAGCCAACAAATCAATCGCTCAAAGATGCAATGCACAAAAGCCGACAAATCAATCGCTCAAAGATGCAATGCTCAAAAGCCAACAAATCAATCGCTCAAATATGCAATACACAAAAGCCAACAAATTAATCGCTCAAAGATGTTATGCACAAAAGTCAACAAATCAATCCCTGAAAGATGCAATGCACAAAAGCCAACAAATCAATCGTTCAAAGGTGTAATGCACAAAAGCCAACAATTCAATCGCTCAAATATGCAATGCACAAAAGCCAACAAATCAACCGCTCAAAGATGCAATGCACAAAAGTCAACAAATCAATCGCTCAAAGATGCAATGCACAAAAGTCAACAAATCAATCCCTGAAAGATGCAATGCACAAAAGCCAACAAATCAATCTTTAAAAGATACAATGCACAAAAGCCAACAAATCAATCGCTCAAAGATGCAATGCACAAAAGCCAACAAATCAATCGCTCAAAGATGCAATGCACAAAAGCCAACACATCAGTCACTGAATGATGCAATGCACAAAAGCCAACAAATCAATCGCTCAAAGATGCAATGCACAAAAGCCAACAAATCAATCGCTCAAAGATGCTATGCAAAAAAGCCAACAAATCAATCGCTCAAAGATGCAATGCACAAAAGCCAACAAATCAATCGCTGAAATATGCAATGCACAAAAGTAAACAAATCAATCGGTCAAAGATGCAATGCACAAAAGCCAACAAATCATTCGCTCAAATATGCAATGCACAAAAGCCAACAAATCAGCCGCTCAAATATGCAATGCACAAAAGTCAACATATCAATCGCTCAATGATGCAATGCACAAAAGCCAACAAATCAATCGCTCAAAGACGCAATGCACAAGAGCCAACAGATCAATCGCTCAAATATGCAATGAACAAAAGCCAACAAATCAATCGCTCAAAGATGCAATGCACAAAAGCCAACAAATCAATCGCTCAAATATGCAATGCACAAAAGCCAACAAATCAATCGCCCAAAGATGCAATGCACAAAAGCCAACAGATCAATCGGTCAAAGATGCAATGCACAAAAGCCAACAGATCAATCGGTCAAAGATGCAATGCACAATAGCCAACAAATCAATCGCTCAAAGATGCAATGCACAACAGCCAACACTCCAGTCACTGAATGATGCAATGCCCAAAAGCCAACAAATCAATCGCTCAAAGATGCAATGCACAAAAGCCAACAAATCAATCGCTCAAAGATGCAATGCACAAGAGCCAACAAATCAATCAGTCAAAGATGCAATGCACAAAAGCCAACAAACCAGTCACTGAAAGATGCAATGCACAAAAGCCAACAAATCAATCGCTCAAAGATGCAATGCACAAAAGCCAACAAATCAATCGCTCAAAGATGCAATGCACAAAAGCCAACAAATCAATCGCTCAAAGATGCAATGCACAAAAGCCGACAAATCAATCGCTCAAAGATGCAATGCTCAAAAGCCAACAAATCAATCGCTCAAATATGCAATACACAAAAGCCAACAAATTAATCGCTCAAAGATGTTATGCACAAAAGTCAACAAATCAATCCCTGAAAGATGCAATGCACAAAAGCCAACAAATCAATCGTTCAAAGGTGTAATGCACAAAAGCCAACAATTCAATCGCTCAAATATGCAATGCACAAAAGCCAACAAATCAACCGCTCAAAGATGCAATGCACAAAAGTCAACAAATCAATCGCTCAAAGATGCAATGCACAAAAGTCAACAAATCAATCCCTGAAAGATGCAATGCACAAAAGCCAACAAATCAATCTTTAAAAGATACAATGCACAAAAGCCAACAAATCAATCGCTCAAAGATGCAATGCACAAAAGCCAACAAATCAATCGCTCAAAGATGCAATGCACAAAAGCCAACACATCAGTCACTGAATGATGCAATGCACAAAAGCCAACAAATCAATCGCTCAAAGATGCAATGCACAAAAGCCAACAAATCAATCGCTCAAAGATGCTATGCAAAAAAGCCAACAAATCAATCGCTCAAAGATGCAATGCACAAAAGCCAACAAATCAATCGCTGAAATATGCAATGCACAAAAGTAAACAAATCAATCGGTCAAAGATGCAATGCACAAAAGCCAACAAATCATTCGCTCAAATATGCAATGCACAAAAGCCAACAAATCAATCGCTCAAAGGTGCAATGCACAAAAGCCAACAAATCAATCGCTCAAAGATGCAATGCACAAAAGCCAACAAATCAATCGCTCAAAGATGCAATGCACAAAAGCCAACAAATCAATCGCTCAAAGATGCAATGCACAACAGCCAACACACCAGTCACTGAATGATGCAATGTACAAAAGCCAACAGATCAATCGCTCAATGATGCAATGCACAAAAGCCAACAAATCAATCGCTCAAAGATACAATGCACAAAAGCCAACAAATCAATCGCTCAAAGATGCAATGCACAAAAGCTAACAAATCAATCGCTCAAAGATGCAATGCACAACAGCCAACACACCAGTCACTGAATGATGCAATGCCCAAAAGCCAACAAATCAATCGCTCAAATATGCAATGCACAAAAGCCAACAAATCAATCGCTCAAAGATGCAATGCACAAAAGCCAACAAATCAATCGCTCAAAGATGCAATGCACAACAGCCAACACACCAGTCACTGAATGATGCAATGCCCAAAAGCCAACAAATCAATCGTTCAAAGGTGTAATGCACAAAAGCCAACAATTCAATCGCTCAAATATGCAATGCACAAAAGCCAACAAATCAATCGCTCAAAGATGCAATGCACAAAAGTCAACAAATCAATCGCGCAAAGATGCAATGCACAAAAGCCAAGAAATCAATCGCTCAAAGATGCAATGCTCAAAAGCCAAAAACCAGTCACTGAATGATGCAATGCACAAAAGACAACAGATCAATCGCTCAATGATGCAATGCACAAAAGCCAACAAATCAATCGCTCAAATATGCAATGCACAAAAGCCAACAAATCAATCGCTCAAAGATACAATGCACAAAAGCCAACAAATCATTCGCTCAAAGATGCAATGCACAACAGCCAACACACCAGTCACTGAATGATGCAATGCCCAAAAGCCAACAAATCAATCGTTCAAAGGTGTAATGCACAAAAGCCAACAATTCAATCGCTCAAATATGCAATGCACAAAAGCCAACAAATCAGCCGCTCAAATATGCAATGCACAAAAGTCAACATATCAATCGCTCAATGATGCAATGCACAAAAGCCAACAGATCAATCGCTCAATGATGCAATGCACAAAAGCCAACAAATCAATCGTTCAAATATGCAATGCACAAAAGCCAACAAATCAATCGGTCAAAGATGCAATGCACAAAAGTCAACAAATCAATCGCTAAAAGTTGCAATGCACAAAAGCCAAAAACCAGTCACTGAATGATGCAATGCACAAAAGCCAACAGATCAATCGCTGAAAGATGCAATGCACAAAAGCCAACAAACCAGTCACTGAATGATGCAATGCACAAAAGCCAACAGATCATTCGGTCAAAGATGCAATGCACAAAAGCCAACAAACCAGTTACTGAATGATGCAATGCACAAAAGCCAACAGATCAGTCGCTCAATGATGCAATGCACAAAAGCCAACAAATCAATCGCTCAAAGATACAATGCACAAAAGCCAACAAATCAATCGCTCAAAGATACAATGCACAAAAGCCAACAAATCAATCGCTCAAATATGCAATGCACAAAAGCCAACAAATCAATCGATCAAAGATGCAATGCACAAAAGCCAACAAATCAATCGCTCAAAGATGCAATGCACAAAAGCCAACAAATCAATCGCTCAAAGATACAATGCACAAAAGTCAACAAATCAATCGCTCAAAGATGCAATGCACAACAGCCAACACACCAGTCACTGAATGATGCAATGCCCAAAAGCCAACAAATCAATCCATGAAAGATGCAATGCACAAAAGCCAACAAATAAATCCCTAAAAGATACAATGCACAAAAGCCAACAAATCAATCGCTCAAAGATGCAATGCACAACAGCCAACAAATCAATCGCTCAAAGATGCAATGCACAAAAGCCAACAAATCAATCGCTCAAAGATGCAATGCACAAAAGCCAACAAATCAATCGCTCAAAGATGCAATGCACAAAAGCCAACAAATCAATCGCTCAAAGATGCAATGCACAACAGCCAACACACCAGTCACTGAATGATGCAATGTACAAAAGCCAACAGATCAATCGCTCAATGATGCAATGCACAAAAGCCAACAAATCAATCGCTCAAAGATACAATGCACAAAAGCCAACAAATCAATCGCTCAAAGATACAATGCACAAAAGCCAACAAATCAATCGCTCAAAGATGCAATGCACAACAGCCAACAAATCAATCGCTCAAAGATGCAATGCACAAAAGCCAACAAATCAATCGCTCAAAGATGCAATGCACAAAAGCCAACAAATCAATCGCTCAAAGATGCAATGCCCAAAAGCCAACAAATCAATCGTTCAAAGGTGTAATGCACAAAAGCCAACAATTCAATCGCTCAAATATGCAATGCACAAAAGCCAACAAATCAACCGCTCAAAGATGCAATGCACAAAAGTCAACAAATCAATCCCTGAAAGATGCAATGCACAAAAGCCAACAAATCAATCTTTAAAAGAAACAATGCACAAAAGCCAACAAATCAATCGCTCAAAGATGCAATGCACAAAAGTCAACAAATCAGTCACTGAATGATGCAACGCACAAAAGCCAACAAATCAATCGCTCAAAGATGCAATGCACAAAAGCCAACAGATCAATCGCTCAAAGGTGCAATGCACAAAAGCCAACAAATCAGCCGCTCAAATATGCAATGCACAAAAGTCAACATATCAATCGCTCAATGATGCAATGCACAAAAGCCAACAAATCAATCGTTCAAATATGCAATGCACAAAAGCCAACAAATCAATCGGTCAAAGATGCAATGCACAAAAGTCAACAAATCAATCGCTAAAAGTTGCAATGCACAAGAGCCAAAAACCAGTCACTGAATGATGCAATGCACAAAAGCCAACAGTTCAATCGCTCAAAGATGCAATGCACAAAAGCCAACAAACCAGTCACTGAATGATGCAATGCACAAAAGCCAACAGATCATTCGGTCAAAGATGCAATGCACAAAAGCCAACAAACCAGTTACTGAATGATGCAATGCACAAAAGCCAACAGATCAGTCACTCAATGATGCAATGCACAAAAGCCAACAAATCAATCGCTCAAAGATACAATGCCCAAAAGCAAACAAATCAATCCCTGAAAGATGCAATGCACAAAAGCCAACAAATAAATCCCTAAAAGATACAATGCACAAAAGCCAACAAATCAATCGCTCAAAGATGCAATGCACAAAAGCCAACACATCAGTCACTGAATGATGCAATGCACAAAAGCCTACAGATCAATCGCTCAATGATGCAATGCACAAAAGCCAACAAATCAATCGCTCAAAGATTCAACGCACAAAAGCCAACAAATCAATCGCTCAAAGATGCTATGCAAAAAAGCCAACAAATCAATCGCTCAAATATGCAATGCACAAAAGCCAACAAATCAATTGCTCAAAGATACAATGCACAAAATCCAACAAATCAATCGCTCAAAAATGCAATGCACAAAAGTCAACAAATCAATCGCTCAAAGATACAATGCACAAAAGCCAACAAATCAATCGCTCAAATATGCAATGAACAAAAGCTAACAAATCAAACGATCAAAGATGCAATGCACAAAAGCCAACAAATCAATCGCTCAAAGATGCAATGCACAAAAGCCAACACATCAGTCACTGAATGATGCAATGCACAAAAGCCAACAAATCAATCGCTCAAAGATGCAATGCACAAAAGCCAACAAATCAATCGCTCAAAGATGCTATGCAAAAAAGCCAACAAATCAATCGCTCAAAGATACAATGCACAAAAGCCAACAAATCAATCGCTCAAAAATGCAATGCACAAAAGTCAACAAATCAATCCCTGAAAGATGCAATGCACAAAAGCCAACAAATCAATCGGTCAAAGATGTAATGCACAAAAGCCAACAAATCAATCGCTCAAAGATGCAATGCACAAAAGACAACAAATCAAACGCTCAAAGATGCAATGAACAAAAGCCAACAAATCAATCGCTCAAATATGCATTGCAAAAAAGCCAACAAATCAATCCCTGAAAGATGCAATGCACAAAAGCCAACAAATCAATTGCTCAAAGATACAATGCACAAAATCCAACAAATCAACCGCTCAAAGATGCAATGCACAAAAGTCAACAAATCAATCCCTGAAAGATGCAATGCACAAAAGCCAACAAATCAATCTTTAAAAGAAACAATGCACAAAAGCCAACAAATCAATCGCTCAAAGATGCAATGCACAAAAGTCAACAAATCAGTCACTGAATGATGCAACGCACAAAAGCCAACAAATCAATCGCTCAAAGATGCAATGCACAAAAGCCAACAGATCAATCGCTCAAAGGTGCAATGCACAAAAGCCAACAAATCAGCCGCTCAAATATGCAATGCACAAAAGTCAACATATCAATCGCTCAATGATGCAATGCACAAAAGCCAACAAATCAATCGTTCAAATATGCAATGCACAAAAGCCAACAAATCAATCGGTCAAAGATGCAATGCACAAAAGTCAACAAATCAATCGCTAAAAGTTGCAATGCACAAGAGCCAAAAACCAGTCACTGAATGATGCAATGCACAAAAGCCAACAGTTCAATCGCTCAAAGATGCAATGCACAAAAGCCAACAAACCAGTCACTGAATGATGCAATGCACAAAAGCCAACAGATCATTCGGTCAAAGATGCAATGCACAAAAGCCAACAAACCAGTTACTGAATGATGCAATGCACAAAAGCCAACAGATCAGTCACTCAATGATGCAATGCACAAAAGCCAACAAATCAATCGCTCAAAGATACAATGCCCAAAAGCAAACAAATCAATCCCTGAAAGATGCAATGCACAAAAGCCAACAAATAAATCCCTAAAAGATACAATGCACAAAAGCCAACAAATCAATCGCTCAAAGATGCAATGCACAAAAACCAACACATCAGTCACTGAATGATGCAATGCACAAAAGCCTACAGATCAATCGCTCAATGATGCAATGCACAAAAGCCAACAAATCAATCGCTCAAAGATACAATGCACAAAAGCCAACAAATCAATCGCTCAAAGATGCTATGCAAAAAAGCCAACAAATCAATCGCTCAAATATGCAATGCACAAAAGCCAACAAATCAATTGCTCAAAGATACAATGCACAAAATCCAACAAATCAATCGCTCAAAAATGCAATGCACAAAAGTCAACAAATCAATCGCTCAAAGATACAATGCACAAAAGCCAACAAATCAATCGCTCAAATATGCAATGAACAAAAGCTAACAAATCAAACGATCAAAGATGCAATGCACAAAAGCCAACAAATCAATCGCTCAAAGATGCAATGCACAAAAGCCAACACATCAGTCACTGAATGATGCAATGCACAAAAGCCAACAAATCAATCGCTCAAAGATGCAATGCACAAAAGCCAACAAATCAATCGCTCAAAGATGCTATGCAAAAAAGCCAACAAATCAATCGCTCAAATATGCAATGCACAAAAGCCAACAAATCAATTGCTCAAAGATACAATGCACAAAATCCAACAAATCAATCGCTCAAAAATGCAATGCACAAAAGTCAACAAATCAATCCCTGAAAGATGCAATGCACAAAAGCCAACAAATCAATCGGTCAAAGATGTAATGCACAAAAGCCAACAAATCAATCGCTCAAAGATGCAATGCACAAAAGACAACAAATCAAACGCTCAAAGATGCAATGAACAAAAGCCAACAAATCAATCGCTCAAAAATGCATTGCAAAAAAGCCAACAAATCAATCCCTGAAAGATGCAATGCACAAAAGCCAACAAATCAATTGCTCAAAGATACAATGCACAAAATCCAACAAATCAATCGCTCAAAGATGCAATGCACAAAAGTCAACAAATCAATCCCTGAAAGATGCAATGCACAAAAGCCAACAAATCAATCGCTTAAAGATGCAATGCACAAAAGCCAACAAATCAATCGCTCAAAGATGCAATGCACAAAAGTCAACAAATCAATCGATCAAAGATGCAATGCACAAAAGCCAACAAATCAATCGCTCATAGATGCAATACACAAAAGCCAACAAATCAATCGCTCAAAGATACAATGCACAAAAGTCAACAAATCAATCCCTCAAAGATGCAATGCACAACAGCCAACACACCAGTCACTGAATGATGCAATGCCCAAAAGCCAACAAATCAATCCCTGAAAGATGCAATGCACAAAAGCCAACAAATAAATCCCTAAAAGATACAATGCACAAAAGCCAACAAATCAATCGCTCAAAGATGCAATGCACAAAAGCCAACACATCAGTCACTGAATGATGCAATGCACAAAACTAACAAATCAATCGCTCAAAGATGCAATGCACAAAAGCCAACAAATCAATCGCTCAAAGATGCTATGCAAAAAAGCCAACAAATCAATCGCTCAAATATGCAATGCACAAAAGCCAACAAATCAATTGCTCAAAGATACAATGCACAAAATCCAACAAATCAATCGCTCAATTATGCAATGAACAAAAGCCAACAAATCAATCCCTGAAAGGTGCAATGCACAAAAGAAAACAAATCAATCGGTCAAAGATGCAATGCACAAAAGCCAACAAATCAATCGCTCAAAGATGCAATGCACAAAAGCCAACAAATCAAACGCTCAAATATGCAATGAACAAAAGCCAACAATTCAATCGCTCAAATATGCAATGCAAAAAAGCCAACAAATCAATCGCTCAAATATGCAATGCACAAAAGCCAACAAATCAATTGCTCAAAGATACAATGCACAAAATCCAACAAATCAATCGCTCAAAGATGCAATGCACAAAAGCCAACAAATCAATCGCTTAAAGATGCAATGCACAAAAGCCAACAAATCAATCGCTCAAAGATGCAATGCACAAAAGTCAACAAATCAATCGCTCAAAGATGCAATGCGCAAAAGCCAACAAATCAATCAGTCAAAGATGCTATGCAAAAAAGCCAACAAATCAATCGCTCAAATATGCAATGCACAAAAGCCAACAAATCAATTGCTCAAAGATACAATGCACAAAATCCAACAAATCAATCGCTCAAAAATGCAATGCACAAAAGTCAACAAATCAATCCCTGAAAGGTGCAATGCACAAAAGAAAACAAATCAATCGGTCAAAGATGCAATGCACAAAAGCCAACAAATCAATCGCTCAAAGATGCAATGCACAAAAGCCAACAAATCAAACGCTCAAATATGCAATGAACAAAAGCCAACAAATCAATCGCTCAAATATGCAATGCAAAAAAGCCAACAAATCAATCGCTCAAATATGCAATGCACAAAAGCCAACAAATCAATTGCTCAAAGATACAATGCACAAAAGTCAACAAATCAATCCCTGAAAGATGCAATGCACAAAAGCCAACAAATCAATCGCTTAAAGATGCAATGCACAAAAGCCAACAAATCAATCGCTCAAAGATGCAATGCACAAAAGTCAACAAATCAATCGCTCAAAGATGCAATGCGCAAAAGCCAACAAATCAATCAGTCAAAGATGCAATGCACAAAAGCCAACAAATCAATCAGTCAAAGATGCAATGCACAAAAGCCAACAAACCAGTCACTGAATGATGCAATGGACAAAAGCCAACAAAGCAATCGCTCAAAGATGCAATGCACAAAAGCCAACAAATCAATCGCTCAAAAATGCAATGCACAACAGCCAACACACCAGTCACTGAATGATGCAATGCACAAAAGCCAACAAATCAATCGCTTAAAGATGCAATGCACAAAAGCCAACAAATCAATCGCTCAAAAATGCAATGCACAAAAGCCAACAAATAAATCCCTAAAAGATACAATGCACAAAAGCCAACAAATCAATCGCTCAAAGATGCAATGCACAAAAGCCAACACATCAGTCACTGAATGATGCAATGCACAAAAGCCAACAAATCAATCGCTCAAAGATGCAATGCACAAAAGCCAACAAATCAATCGCTCAAAGATGCTATGCAAAAAAGCCAACAAATCAATCGCTCAAATATGCAATGCACAAAAGCCAACAAATCAATTGCTCAAAGATACAATGCACAAAATCCAACAAATCAATCGCTCAAAAATGCAATGCACAAAAGTCAACAAATCAATCCCTGAAAGGTGCAATGCACAAAAGAAAACAAATCAATCGGTCAAAGATGCAATGCACAAAAGCCAACAAATCAATCGCTCAAAGATGCAATGCACAAAAGCCAACAAATCAAACGCCCAAATATGCAATGAACAAAAGCCAACAAATCAATCGCTCAAATATGCAATGCAAAAAAGCCAACAAATCAATCGCTCAAATATGCAATGCACAAAAGCCAACAAATCAATTGCTCAAAGATACAATGCACAAAATCCAACAAATCAATCGCTCAAAGATGCAATGCACAAAAGCCAACAAATCAATCGCTTAAAGATGCAATGCACAAAAGCCAACAAATCAATCGCTCAAAGATGCAATGCACAAAAGTCAACAAATCAATCGCTCAAAGATGCAATGCGCAAAAGCCAACAAATCAATCAGTCAAAGATGCTATGCAAAAAAGCCAACAAATCAATCGCTCAAATATGCAATGCACAAAAGCCAACAAATCAATTGCTCAAAGATACAATGCACAAAAGTCAACAAATCAATCTCTGAAAGGTGCAATGCACAAAAGAAAACAAATCAATCGGTCAAAGATGCAATGCACAAAAGCCAACAAATCAATCGCTCAAAGATGCAATGCACAAAAGCCAACAAATCAAACGCTCAAATATGCAATGAACAAAAGCCAACAAATCAATCGCTCAAATATGCAATGCAAAAAAGCCAACAAATCAATCGCTCAAATATGCAATGCACAAAAGCCAACAAATCAATTGCTCAAAGATACAATGCACAAAAGTCAACAAATCAATCCCTGAAAGATGCAATGCACAAAAGCCAACAAATCAATCGCTTAAAGATGCAATGCACAAAAGCCAACAAATCAATCGCTCAAAGATGCAATGCACAAAAGCCAACAAATCAATCGATCAAAGATGCAATGCACAAAAGCCAACAAATCAATCGCTCAAAGATACAATGCACAAAAGCCAACAAATCAATCGCTCAAATATGCAATGCACAAAAGCCAACAAATCAATCGATCAAAGATGCAATGCACAAAAGCCAACAAATCAATCGCTCAAAGATGCAATGCACAAAAGCCAACAAATCAATCGCTCAAAGATACAATGCACAAAAGTCAACAAATCAATCGCTCAAAGATGCAATGCACAACAGCCAACACACCAGTCACTGAATGATGCAATGCCCAAAAGCCAACAAATCAATCCCTGAAAGATGCAATGCACAAAAGCCAACAAATAAATCCCTAAAAGATACAATGCACAAAAGCCAACAAATCAATCGCTCAAAGATGCAATGCACAACAGCCAACAAATCAATCGCTCAAAGATGCAATGCACAAAAGCCAACAAATCAATCGCTCAAAGATGCAATGCACAAAAGCCAACAAATCAATCGCTCAAAGATGCAATGCTCAAAAGCCAACAAATCAATCGCTCAAAGATGCAATGCACAACAGCCAACACACCAGTCACTGAATGATGCAATGTACAAAAGCCAACAGATCAATCGCTCAATGATGCAATGCACAAAAGCCAACAAATCAATCGCTCAAAGATACAATGCACAAAAGGAAACAAATCAATCGCTCAAAGATACAATGCAGAAAAGCCAACAAATCAATCGCTCAAAGATGCAATGCACAACAGCCAACAAATCAATCGCTCAAAGATGCAATGCACAAAAGCCAACAAATCAATCGCTCAAAGATGCAATGCACAAAAGCCAACAAATCAATCGCTCAAAGATGCAATGCCCAAAAGCCAAAAACCAGTCACTGAATGATGCAATGCACAAAAGCCAACAGATCAATCGCTGAAAGATGCAATGCACAAAAGCCAACAAACCAGTCACTGAATGATGCAATGCACAAAAGCCAACAGATCATTCGGTCAAAGATGCAATGCACAAAAGCCAACAAACCAGTTACTGAATGATGCAATGCACAAAAGCCAACAGATCAGTCGCTCAATGATGCAATGCACAAAAGCCAACAAATCAATCGCTCAAAGATACAATGCACAAAGCCAACAAATCAATCGCTCAAAGATACAATGCACAAAAGCCAACAAATCAATCGCTCAAATATGCAATGCACAAAAGCCAACAAATCAATCGATCAAAGATGCAATGCACAAAAGCCAACAAATCAATCGCTCAAAGATGCAATGCACAAAAGCCAACAAATCAATCGCTCAAAGATACAATGCACAAAAGTCAACAAATCAATCGCTCAAAGATGCAATGCACAACAGCCAACACACCAGTCACTGAATGATGCAATGCCCAAAAGCCAACAAATCAATCCATGAAAGATGCAATGCACAAAAGCCAACAAATAAATCCCTAAAAGATACAATGCACAAAAGCCAACAAATCAATCGCTCAAAGATGCAATGCACAACAGCCAACAAATCAATCGCTCAAAGATGCAATGCACAAAAGCCAACAAATCAATCGCTCAAAGATGCAATGCACAAAAGCCAACAAATCAATCGCTCAAAGATGCAATGCACAAAAGCCAACAAATCAATCGCTCAAAGATGCAATGCACAACAGCCAACACACCAGTCACTGAATGATGCAATGTACAAAAGCCAACAGATCAATCGCTCAATGATGCAATGCACAAAAGCCAACAAATCAATCGCTCAAAGATACAATGCACAAAAGCCAACAAATCAATCGCTCAAAGATACAATGCACAAAAGCCAACAAATCAATCGCTCAAAGATGCAATGCACAACAGCCAACAAATCAATCGCTCAAAGATGCAATGCACAAAAGCCAACAAATCAATCGCTCAAAGATGCAATGCACAAAAGCCAACAAATCAATCGCTCAAAGATGCAATGCCCAAAAGCCAACAAATCAATCGTTCAAAGGTGTAATGCACAAAAGCCAACAATTCAATCGCTCAAATATGCAATGCACAAAAGCCAACAAATCAACCGCTCAAAGATGCAATGCACAAAAGTCAACAAATCAGTCGCTCAAAGATGCAATGCACAAAAGTCAACAAATCAATCCCTGAAAGATGCAATGCACAAAAGCCAACAAATCAATCTTTAAAAGAAACAATGCACAAAAGCCAACAAATCAATCGCTCAAAGATGCAATGCACAAAAGTCAACAAATCAGTCACTGAATGATGCAACGCACAAAAGCCAACAAATCAATCGCTCAAAGATGCAATGCACAAAAGCCAACAGATCAATCGCTCAAAGGTGCAATGCACAAAAGCCAACAAATCAGCCGCTCAAATATGCAATGCACAAAAGTCAACATATCAATCGCTCAATGATGCAATGCACAAAAGCCAACAAATCAATCGTTCAAATATGCAATGCACAAAAGCCAACAAATCAATCGGTCAAAGATGCAATGCACAAAAGCCAACAAATCAAACGCTCAAATATGCAATGAACAAAAGCCAACAATTCAATCGCTCAAATATGCAATGCAAAAAAGCCAACAAATCAATCGCTCAAATATGCAATGCACAAAAGCCAACAAATCAATTGCTCAAAGATACAATGCACAAAATCCAACAAATCAATCGCTCAAAGATGCAATGCACAAAAGCCAACAAATCAATCGCTTAAAGATGCAATGCACAAAAGCCAACAAATCAATCGCTCAAAGATGCAATGCACAAAAGTCAACAAATCAATCGCTCAAAGATGCAATGCGCAAAAGCCAACAAATCAATCAGTCAAAGATGCTATGCAAAAAAGCCAACAAATCAATCGCTCAAATATGCAATGCACAAAAGCCAACAAATCAATTGCTCAAAGATACAATGCACAAAATCCAACAAATCAATCGCTCAAAAATGCAATGCACAAAAGTCAACAAATCAATCCCTGAAAGGCGCAATGCACAAAAGAAAACAAATCAATCGGTCAAAGATGCAATGCACAAAAGCCAACAAATCAATCGCTCAAAGATGCAATGCACAAAAGCCAACAAATCAAACGCTCAAATATGCAATGAACAAAAGCCAACAAATCAATCGCTCAAATATGCAATGCAAAAAAGCCAACAAATCAATCGCTCAAATATGCAATGCACAAAAGCCAACAAATCAATTGCTCAAAGATACAATGCACAAAAGTCAACAAATCAATCCCTGAAAGATGCAATGCACAAAAGCCAACAAATCAATCGCTTAAAGATGCAATGCACAAAAGCCAACAAATCAATCGCTCAAAGATGCAATGCACAAAAGTCAACAAATCAATCGCTCAAAGATGCAATGCGCAAAAGCCAACAAATCAATCAGTCAAAGATGCAATGCACAAAAGCCAACAAATCAATCAGTCAAAGATGCAATGCACAAAAGCCAACAAACCAGTCACTGAATGATGCAATGGACAAAAGCCAACAAATCAATCGCTCAAAGATGCAATGCACAAAAGCCAACAAATCAATCGCTCAAAAATGCAATGCACAACAGCCAACACACCAGTCACTGAATGATGCAATGCACAAAAGCCAACAAATCAATCGCTTAAAGATGCAATGCACAAAAGCCAACAAATCAATCGCTCAAAAATGCAATGCACAAAAGCCAACAAATAAATCCCTAAAAGATACAATGCACAAAAGCCAACAAATCAATCGCTCAAAGATGCAATGCACAAAAGCCAACACATCAGTCACTGAATGATG
The DNA here is from genome assembly GCA_949752735.1 of Lumbricus terrestris. Classification (NCBI taxonomy): domain Eukaryota; kingdom Metazoa; phylum Annelida; class Clitellata; order Crassiclitellata; family Lumbricidae; genus Lumbricus; species Lumbricus terrestris. Next base: position 449,578 of record OX457046.1, read on the forward strand.
CAATGCACAAAAGCCAACAAATCAATCGCTCAAAGATGCAATGCACAAAAGCCAACAAATCAATCGCTCAAAGATGCTATGCAAAAAAGCCAACAAATCAATCGCTCAAATATGCAATGCACAAAAGCCAACAAATCAATTGCTCAAAGATACAATGCACAAAATCCAACAAATCAATCGCTCAAAAATGCAATGCACAAAAGTCAACAAATCAATCCCTGAAAGGTGCAATGCACAAAAGAAAACAAATCAATCGGTCAAAGATGCAATGCACAAAAGCCAAAAAATCAATCGCTCAAAGATGCAATGCACAAAAGCCAACAAATCAAACGCTCAAATATGCAATGAACAAAAGCCAACAAATCAATCGCTCAAATATGCAATGCAAAAAAGCCAACAAATCAATCGCTCAAATATGCAATGCACAAAAGCCAACAAATCAATTGCTCAAAGATACAATGCACAAAATCCAACAAATCAATCGCTCAAAGATGCAATGCACAAAAGCCAACAAATCAATCGCTTAAAGATGCAATGCACAAAAGCCAACAAATCAATCGCTCAAAGATGCAATGCACAAAAGTCAACAAATCAATCGCTCAAAGATGCAATGCGCAAAAGCCAACAAATCAATCAGTCAAAGATGCTATGCAAAAAAGCCAACAAATCAATCGCTCAAATATGCAATGCACAAAAGCCAACAAATCAATTGCTCAAAGATACAATGCACAAAAGTCAACAAATCAATCCCTGAAAGGTGCAATGCACAAAAGAAAACAAATCAATCGGTCAAAGATGCAATGCACAAAAGCCAACAAATCAATCGCTCAAAGATGCAATGCACAAAAGCCAACAAATCAAACGCTCAAATATGCAATGAACAAAAGCCAACAAATCAATCGCTCAAATATGCAATGCAAAAAAGCCAACAAATCAATCGCTCAAATATGCAATGCACAAAAGCCAACAAATCAATTGCTCAAAGATACAATGCACAAAAGTCAACAAATCAATCCCTGAAAGATGCAATGCACAAAAGCCAACAAATCAATCGCTTAAAGATGCAATGCACAAAAGCCAACAAATCAATCGCTCAAAGATGCAATGCACAAAAGCCAACAAATCAATCGATCAAAGATGCAATGCACAAAAGCCAACAAATCAATCGCTCAAAGATACAATGCACAAAAGCCAACAAATCAATCGCTCAAATATGCAATGCACAAAAGCCAACAAATCAATCGATCAAAGATGCAATGCACAAAAGCCAACAAATCAATCGCTCAAAGATGCAATGCACAAAAGCCAACAAATCAATCGCTCAAAGATACAATGCACAAAAGTCAACAAATCAATCGCTCAAAGATGCAATGCACAACAGCCAACACACCAGTCACTGAATGATGCAATGCCCAAAAGCCAACAAATCAATCCCTGAAAGATGCAATGCACAAAAGCCAACAAATAAATCCCTAAAAGATACAATGCACAAAAGCCAACAAATCAATCGCTCAAAGATGCAATGCACAACAGCCAACAAATCAATCGCTCAAAGATGCAATGCACAAAAGCCAACAAATCAATCGCTCAAAGATGCAATGCACAAAAGCCAACAAATCAATCGCTCAAAGATGCAATGCTCAAAAGCCAACAAATCAATCGCTCAAAGATGCAATGCACAACAGCCAACACACCAGTCACTGAATGATGCAATGTACAAAAGCCAACAGATCAATCGCTCAATGATGCAATGCACAAAAGCCAACAAATCAATCGCTCAAAGATACAATGCACAAAAGCCAACAAATCAATCGCTAAAAGATACAATGCAGAAAAGCCAACAAATCAATCGCTCAAAGATGCAATGCACAACAGCCAACAAATCAATCGCTCAAAGATGCAATGCACAAAAGCCAACAAATCAATCGCTCAAAGATGCAATGCACAAAAGCCAACAAATCAATCGCTCAAAGATGCAATGCCCAAAAGCCAACAAATCAATCGTTCAAAGGTGTAATGCACAAAAGCCAACAATTCAATCGCTCAAATATGCAATGCACAAAAGCCAACAAATCAACCGCTCAAAGATGCAATGCACAAAAGTCAACAAATCAATCGCTCAAAGATGCAATGCACAAAAGTCAACAAATCAATCCCTGAAAGATGCAATGCACAAAAGCCAACAAATCAATCTTTAAAAGAAACAATGCACAAAAGCCAACAAATCAATCGCTCAAAGATGCAATGCACAAAAGTCAACAAATCAGTCACTGAATGATGCAACGCACAAAAGCCAACAAATCAATCGCTCAAAGATGCAATGCACAAAAGCCAACAGATCAATCGCTCAAAGGTGCAATGCACAAAAGCCAACAAATCAGCCGCTCAAATATGCAATGCACAAAAGTCAACATATCAATCGCTCAATGATGCAATGCACAAAAGCCAACAAATCAATCGTTCAAATATGCAATGCACAAAAGCCAACAAATCAATCGGTCAAAGATGCAATGCACAAAAGTCAACAAATCAATCGCTAAAAGTTGCAATGCACAAGAGCCAAAAACCAGTCACTGAATGATGCAATGCACAAAAGCCAACAGTTCAATCGCTCAAAGATGCAATGCACAAAAGCCAACAAACCAGTCACTGAATGATGCAATGCACAAAAGCCAACAGATCATTCGGTCAAAGATGCAATGCACAAAAGCCAACAAACCAGTTACTGAATGATGCAATGCACAAAAGCCAACAGATCAGTCGCTCAATGATGCAATGCACAAAAGCCAACAAATCAATCGCTCAAAGATACAATGCACAAAAGCCAACAAATCAATCGCTCAAATATGCAATGCACAAAAGCCACCAAATCAATTGCTCAAAGATACAATGCACAAAAGTCAACAAATCAATCCCTGAAAGATGCAATGCACAAAAGCCAACAAATCAATCGCTTAAAGATGCAATGCACAAAAGTCAACAAATCAATCCCTGAAAGATGCAATGCACAAAAGCCAACAAATCAATCTTTAAAAGAAACAATGCACAAAAGCCAACAAATCAATCGCTCAAAGATGCAATGCACAAAAGTCAACAAATCAGTCACTGAATGATGCAACGCACAAAAGCCAACAAATCAATCGCTCAAAGATGCAATGCACAAAAGCCAACAGATCAATCGCTCAAAGGTGCAATGCACAAAAGCCAACAAATCAGCCGCTCAAATATGCAATGCACAAAAGTCAACATATCAATCGCTCAATGATGCAATGCACAAAAGCCAACAAATCAATCGTTCAAATATGCAATGCACAAAAGCCAACAAATCAATCGGTCAAAGATGCAATGCACAAAAGTCAACAAATCAATCGCTAAAAGTTGCAATGCACAAGAGCCAAAAACCAGTCACTGAATGATGCAATGCACAAAAGCCAACAGTTCAATCGCTCAAAGATGCAATGCACAAAAGCCAACAAACCAGTCACTGAATGATGCAATGCACAAAAGCCAACAGATCATTCGGTCAAAGATGCAATGCACAAAAGCCAACAAACCAGTTACTGAATGATGCAATGCACAAAAGCCAACAGATCAGTCGCTCAATGATGCAATGCACAAAAGCCAACAAATCAATCGCTCAAAGATACAATGCACAAAAGCCAACAAATCAATCGCTCAAATATGCAATGCACAAAAGCCACCAAATCAATTGCTCAAAGATACAATGCACAAAAGTCAACAAATCAATCCCTGAAAGATGCAATGCACAAAAGCCAACAAATCAATCGCTTAAAGATGCAATGCACAAAAGCCAACAAATCAATCGCTCAAAGATGCAATGCACAAAAGCCAACAAATCAATCGATCAAAGATGCAATGCACAAAAGCCAACAAATCAATCGCTCAAAGATACAATGCACAAAAGCCAACAAATCAATCGCTCAAATATGCAATGCACAAAAGCCAACAAATCAATCGATCAAAGATGCAATGCACAAAAGCCAACAAATCAATCGCTCAAAGATGCAATGCACAAAAGCCAACAAATCAATCGCTCAAAGATACAATGCACAAAAGTCAACAAATCAATCGCTCAAAGATGCAATGCACAACAGCCAACACACCAGTCACTGAATGATGCAATGCCCAAAAGCCAACAAATCAATCCCTGAAAGATGCAATGCACAAAAGCCAACAAATAAATCCCTAAAAGATACAATGCACAAAAGCCAACAAATCAATCGCTCAAAGATGCAATGCACAACAGCCAACAAATCAATCGCTCAAAGATGCAATGCACAAAAGCCAACAAATCAATCGCTCAAAGATGCAATGCACAAAAGCCAACAAATCAATCGCTCAAAGATGCAATGCACAAAAGCCAACAAATCAATCGCTCAAAGATGCAATGCACAACAGCCAACACACCAGTCACTGAATGATGCAATGTACAAAAGCCAACAGATCAATCGCTCAATGATGCAATGCACAAAAGCCAACAAATCAATCGCTCAAAGATACAATGCACAAAAGCCAACAAATCAATCGCTCAAAGATACAATGCACAAAAGCCAACAAATCAGTCGCTCAAAGATGCAATGCACAACAGCCAACAAATCAATCGCTCAAAGATGCAATGCACAAAAGCCAACAAATCAATCGCTCAAAGATGCAATGCACAAAAGCCAACAAATCAATCGCTCAAAGATGCAATGCCCAAAAGCCAACAAATCAATCGTTCAAAGGTGTAATGCACAAAAGCCAACAATTCAATCGCTCAAATATGCAATGCACAAAAGCCAACAAATCAACCGCTCAAAGATGCAATGCACAAAAGTCAACAAATCAATCGCTCAAAGATGCAATGCACAAAAGTCAACAAATCAATCCCTGAAAGATGCAATGCACAAAAGCCAACAAATCAATCTTTAAAAGAAACAATGCACAAAAGCCAACAAATCAATCGCTCAAAGATGCAATGCACAAAAGTCAACAAATCAGTCACTGAATGATGCAACGCACAAAAGCCAACAAATCAATCGCTCAAAGATGCAATGCACAAAAGCCAACAGATCAATCGCTCAAAGGTGCAATGCACAAAAGCCAACAAATCAGCCGCTCAAATATGCAATGCACAAAAGTCAACATATCCATCGCTCAATGATGCAATGCACAAAAGCCAACAAATCAATCGTTCAAATATGCAATGCACAAAAGCCAACAAATCAATCGGTCAAAGATGCAATGCACAAAAGTCAACAAATCAATCGCTAAAAGTTGCAATGCACAAGAGCCAAAAACCAGTCACTGAATGATGCAATGCACAAAAGCCAACAGTTCAATCGCTCAAAGATGCAATGCACAAAAGCCAACAAACCAGTCACTGAATGATGCAATGCACAAAAGCCAACAGATCATTCGGTCAAAGATGCAATGCACAAAAGCCAACAAACCAGTTACTGAATGATGCAATGCACAAAAGCCAACAGATCAGTCACTCAATGATGCAATGCACAAAAGCCAACAAATCAATCGCTCAAAGATACAACGCCCAAAAGCAAACAAATCAATCCCTGAAAGATGCAATGCACAAAAGCCAACAAATAAATCCCTAAAAGATACAATGCACAAAAGCCAACAAATCAATCGCTCAAAGATGCAATGCACAAAAGCCAACACATCAGTCACTGAATGATGCAATGCACAAAAGCCTACAGATCAATCGCTCAATGATGCAATGCACAAAAGCCAACAAATCAATCGCTCAAAGATACAATGCACAAAAGCCAACAAATCAATCGCTCAAAGATGCTATGCAAAAAAGCCAACAAATCAATCGCTCAAATATGCAATGCACAAAAGCCAACAAATCAATTGCTCAAAGATACAATGCACAAAATCCAACAAATCAATCGCTCAAAAATGCAATGCACAAAAGTCAACAAATCAATCGCTCAAAGATACAATGCACAAAAGCCAACAAATCAATCGCTCAAATATGCAATGAACAAAAGCTAACAAATCAAACGATCAAAGATGCAATGCACAAAAGCCAACAAATCAATCGCTCAAAGATGCAATGCACAAAAGCCAACACATCAGTCACTGAATGATGCAATGCACAAAAGCCAACAAATCAATCGCTCAAAGATGCAATGCACAAAAGCCAACAAATCAATCGCTCAAAGATGCTATGCAAAAAAGCCAACAAATAAATCGCTCAAATATGCAATGCACAAAAGCCAACAAATCAATTGCTCAAAGATACAATGCACAAAATCCAACAAATCAATCGCTCAAAAATGCAATGCACAAAAGTCAACAAATCAATCCCTGAAAGATGCAATGCACAAAAGCCAACAAATCAATCGGTCAAAGATGTAATGCACAAAAGCCAACAAATCAATCGCTCAAAGATGCAATGCACAAAAGACAACAAATCAAACGCTCAAAGATGCAATGAACAAAAGCCAACAAATCAATCGCTCAAATATGCATTGCAAAAAAGCCAACAAATCAATCCCTGAAAGATGCAATGCACAAAAGCCAACAAATCAATTGCTCAAAGATACAATGCACAAAATCCAACAAATCAATCGCTCAAAGATGCAATGCACAAAAGTCAACAAATCAATCCCTGAAAGATGCAATGCACAAAAGCCAACAAATCAATCGCTTAAAGATGCAATGCACAAAAGCCAACAAATCAATCGCTCAAAGATACAATGCACAAAAGTCAACAAATCAATCGCTCAAAGATGCAATGCACAACAGCCAACACACCAGTCACTGAATGATGCAATGCCCAAAAGCCAACAAATCAATCCCTGAAAGATGCAATGCACAAAAGCCAACAAATAAATCCCTAAAAGATACAATGCACAAAAGCCAACAAATCAATCGCTCAAAGATGCAATGCACAACAGCCAACAAATCAATCGCTCAAAGATGCAATGCACAAAAGCCAACAAATCAATCGCTCAAAGATGCAATGCACAAAAGCCAACAAATCAATCGCTCAAAGATGCAATGCTCAAAAGCCAACAAATCAATCGCTCAAAGATGCAATGCACAACAGCCAACACACCAGTCACTGAATGATGCAATGTACAAAAGCCAACAGATCAATCGCTCAATGATGCAATGCACAAAAGCCAACAAATCAATCGCTCAAAGATACAATGCACAAAAGCCAACAAATCAATCGCTAAAAGATACAATGCAGAAAAGCCAACAAATCAATCGCTCAAAGATGCAATGCACAACAGCCAACAAATCAATCGCTCAAAGATGCAATGCACAAAAGGCAACAAATCAATCGCTCAAAGATGCAATGCACAAAAGCCAACAAATCAATCGCTCAAAGATGCAATGCCCAAAAGCCAACAAATCAATCGTTCAAAGGTGTAATGCACAAAAGCCAACAATTCAATCGCTCAAATATGCAATGCACAAAAGCCAACAAATCAACCGCTCAAAGATGCAATGCACAAAAGTCAACAAATCAATCGCTCAAAGATGCAATGCACAAAAGTCAACAAATCAATCCCTGAAAGATGCAATGCACAAAAGCCAACAAATCAATCTTTAAAAGAAACAATGCACAAAAGCCAACAAATCAATCGCTCAAAGATGCAATGCACAAAAGTCAACAAATCAGTCACTGAATGATGCAACGCACAAAAGCCAACAAATCAATCGCTCAAAGATGCAATGCACAAAAGCCAACAGATCAATCGCTCAAAGGTGCAATGCACAAAAGCCAACAAATCAGCCGCTCAAATATGCAATGCACAAAAGTCAACATATCAATCGCTCAATGATGCAATGCACAAAAGCCAACAAATCAATCGTTCAAATATGCAATGCACAAAAGCCAACAAATCAATCGGTCAAAGATGCAATGCACAAAAGTCAACAAATCAATCGCTAAAAGTTGCAATGCACAAGAGCCAAAAACCAGTCACTGAATGATGCAATGCACAAAAGCCAACAGTTCAATCGCTCAAAGATGCAATGCACAAAAGCCAACAAACCAGTCACTGAATGATGCAATGCACAAAAGCCAACAGATCATTCGGTCAAAGATGCAATGCACAAAAGCCAACAAACCAGTTACTGAATGATGCAATGCACAAAAGCCAACAGATCAGTCGCTCAATGATGCAATGCACAAAAGCCAACAAATCAATCGCTCAAAGATACAATGCACAAAAGCCAACAAATCAATCGCTCAAATATGCAATGCACAAAAGCCACCAAATCAATTGCTCAAAGATACAATGCACAAAAGTCAACAAATCAATCCCTGAAAGATGCAATGCACAAAAGCCAACAAATCAATCGCTTAAAGATGCAATGCACAAAAGCCAACAAATCAATCGCTCAAAGATGCAATGCACAAAAGCCAACAAATCAATCGATCAAAGATGCAATGCACAAAAGCCAACAAATCAATCGCTCAAAGATACAATGCACAAAAGCCAACAAATCAATCGCTCAAATATGCAATGCACAAAAGCCAACAAATCAATCGATCAAAGATGCAATGCACAAAAGCCAACAAATCAATCGCTCAAAGATGCAATGCACAAAAGCCAACAAATCAATCGCTCAAAGATACAATGCACAAAAGTCAACAAATCAATCGCTCAAAGATGCAATGCACAACAGCCAACACACCAGTCACTGAATGATGCAATGCCCAAAAGCCAACAAATCAATCCCTGAAAGATGCAATGCACAAAAGCCAACAAATAAATCCCTAAAAGATACAATGCACAAAAGCCAACAAATCAATCGCTCAAAGATGCAATGCACAACAGCCAACAAATCAATCGCTCAAAGATGCAATGCACAAAAGCCAACAAATCAATCGCTCAAAGATGCAATGCACAAAAGCCAACAAATCAATCGCTCAAAGATGCAATGCACAAAAGCCAACAAATCAATCGCTCAAAGATGCAATGCACAACAGCCAACACACCAGTCACTGAATGATGCAATGTACAAAAGCCAACAGATCAATCGCTCAATGATGCAATGCACAAAAGCCAACAAATCAATCGCTCAAAGATACAATGCACAAAAGCCAACAAATCAATCGCTCAAAGATACAATGCACAAAAGCCAACAAATCAGTCGCTCAAAGATGCAATGCACAACAGCCAACAAATCAATCGCTCAAAGATGCAATGCACAAAAGCCAACAAATCAATCGCTCAAAGATGCAATGCACAAAAGCCAACAAATCAATCGCTCAAAGATGCAATGCCCAAAAGCCAACAAATCAATCGTTCAAAGGTGTAATGCACAAAAGCCAACAATTCAATCGCTCAAATATGCAATGCACAAAAGCCAACAAATCAACCGCTCAAAGATGCAATGCACAAAAGTCAACAAATCAATCGCTCAAAGATGCAATGCACAAAAGTCAACAAATCAATCCCTGAAAGATGCAATGCACAAAAGCCAACAAATCAATCTTTAAAAGAAACAATGCACAAAAGCCAACAAATCAATCGCTCAAAGATGCAATGCACAAAAGTCAACAAATCAGTCACTGAATGATGCAACGCACAAAAGCCAACAAATCAATCGCTCAAAGATGCAATGCACAAAAGCCAACAGATCAATCGCTCAAAGGTGCAATGCACAAAAGCCAACAAATCAGCCGCTCAAATATGCAATGCACAAAAGTCAACATATCCATCGCTCAATGATGCAATGCACAAAAGCCAACAAATCAATCGTTCAAATATGCAATGCACAAAAGCCAACAAATCAATCGGTCAAAGATGCAATGCACAAAAGTCAACAAATCAATCGCTAAAAGTTGCAATGCACAAGAGCCAAAAACCAGTCACTGAATGATGCAATGCACAAAAGCCAACAGTTCAATCGCTCAAAGATGCAATGCACAAAAGCCAACAAACCAGTCACTGAATGATGCAATGCACAAAAGCCAACAGATCATTCGGTCAAAGATGCAATGCACAAAAGCCAACAAACCAGTTACTGAATGATGCAATGCACAAAAGCCAACAGATCAGTCACTCAATGATGCAATGCACAAAAGCCAACAAATCAATCGCTCAAAGATACAACGCCCAAAAGCAAACAAATCAATCCCTGAAAGATGCAATGCACAAAAGCCAACAAATAAATCCCTAAAAGATACAATGCACAAAAGCCAACAAATCAATCGCTCAAAGATGCAATGCACAAAAGCCAACACATCAGTCACTGAATGATGCAATGCACAAAAGCCTACAGATCAATCGCTCAATGATGCAATGCACAAAAGCCAACAAATCAATCGCTCAAAGATACAATGCACAAAAGCCAACAAATCAATCGCTCAAAGATGCTATGCAAAAAAGCCAACAAATCAATCGCTCAAATATGCAATGCACAAAAGCCAACAAATCAATTGCTCAAAGATACAATGCACAAAATCCAACAAATCAATCGCTCAAAAATGCAATGCACAAAAGTCAACAAATCAATCGCTCAAAGATACAATGCACAAAAGCCAACAAATCAATCGCTCAAATATGCAATGAACAAAAGCTAACAAATCAAACGATCAAAGATGCAATGCACAAAAGCCAACAAATCAATCGCTCAAAGATGCAATGCACAAAAGCCAACACATCAGTCACTGAATGATGCAATGCACAAAAGCCAACAAATCAATCGCTCAAAGATGCAATGCACAAAAGCCAACAAATCAATCGCTCAAAGATGCTATGCAAAAAAGCCAACAAATAAATCGCTCAAATATGCAATGCACAAAAGCCAACAAATCAATTGCTCAAAGATACAATGCACAAAATCCAACAAATCAATCGCTCAAAAATGCAATGCACAAAAGTCAACAAATCAATCCCTGAAAGATGCAATGCACAAAAGCCAACAAATCAATCGGTCAAAGATGTAATGCACAAAAGCCAACAAATCAATCGCTCAAAGATGCAATGCACAAAAGACAACAAATCAAACGCTCAAAGATGCAATGAACAAAAGCCAACAAATCAATCGCTCAAATATGCATTGCAAAAAAGCCAACAAATCAATCCCTGAAAGATGCAATGCACAAAAGCCAACAAATCAATTGCTCAAAGATACAATGCACAAAATCCAACAAATCAATCGCTCAAAGATGCAATGCACAAAAGTCAAGAAATCAATCCCTGAAAGATGCAATGCACAAAAGCCAACAAATCAATCGCTTAAAGATGCAATGCACAAAAGCCAACAAATCAATCGCTCAAAGATGCAATGCACAAAAGTCAACAAATCAATCGATCAAAGATGCAATGCACAAAAGCCAACAAATCAATCGCTCATAGATGCAATGCACAAAAGCCAACAAATCAATCGCTCAAAGATACAATGCACAAAAGTCAACAAATCAATCCCTCAAAGATGCAATGCACAACAGCCAACACACCAGTCACTGAATGATGCAATGCCCAAAAGCCAACAAATCAATCCCTGAAAGATGCAATGCACAAAAGCCAACAAATAAATCCCTAAAAGATACAATGCACTAAAGCCAACAAATCAATCGCTCAAAGATGCAATGCACAAAAGCCAACACATCAGTCACTGAATGATGCAATGCACAAAACCAACAAATCAATCGCTCAAAGATGCAATGCACAAAAGCCAACAAATCAATCGCTCAAAGATGCTATGCAAAAAAGCCAACAAATCAATCGCTCAAATATGCAATGCACAAAAGCCAACAAATCAATTGCTCAAAGATACAATGCACAAAATCCAACAAATCAATCGCTCAAAAATGCAATGCACAAAAGTCAACAAATCAATCCCTGAAAGGTGCAATGCACAAAAGAAAACAAATCAATCGGTCAAAGATGCAATGCACAAAAGCCAACAAATCAATCGCTCAAAGATGCAATGCACAAAAGCCAACAAATCAAACGCTCAAATATGCAATGAACAAAAGCCAACAATTCAATCGCTCAAATATGCAATGCACAAAAGCCAACAAATCAATTGCTCAAAGATACAATGCACAAAATCCAACAAATCAATCGCTCAAAGATGCAATGCACAAAAGCCAACAAATCAATCGCTTAAAGATGCAATGCACAAAAGCCAACAAATCAATCGCTCAAAGATGCAATGCACAAAAGTCAACAAATCAATCGCTCAAAGATGCAATGCGCAAAAGCCAACAAATCAATCAGTCAAAGATGCTATGCAAATAAGCCAACAAATCAATCGCTCAAATATGCAATGCACAAAAGCCAACAAATCAATTGCTCAAAGATACAATGCACAAAATCCAACAAATCAATCGCTCAAAAATGCAATGCACAAAAGTCAACAAATCAATCCCTGAAAGGTGCAATGCACAAAAGAAAACAAATCAATCGGTCAAAGATGCAATGCACAAAAGCCAACAAATCAATCGCTCAAAGATGCAATGCACAAAAGCCAACAAATCAAACGCTCAAATATGCAATGAACAAAAGCCAACAAATCAATCGCTCAAATATGCAATGCAAAAAAGCCAACAAATCAATCGCTCAAATATGCAATGCACAAAAGCCAACAAATCAATTGCTCAAAGATACAATGCACAAAAGTCAACAAATCATTCCCTGAAAGATGCAATGCACAAAAGCCAACAAATCAATCGCTTAAAGATGCAATGCACAAAAGCCAACAAATCAATCGCTCAAAGATGCAATGCACAAAAGTCAACAAATCAATCGCTCAAAGATGCAATGCGCAAAAGCCAACAAATCAATCAGTCAAAGATGCAATGCACAAAAGCCAACAAATCAATCAGTCAAAGATGCAATGCACAAAAGCCAACAAACCAGTCACTGAATGATGCAATGGACAAAAGCCAACAAATCAATCGCTCAAAGATGCAATGCACAAAAGCCAACAAATCAATCGCTCAAAAATGCAATGAACAAAAGCCAACAAATCAAACGCTCAAATATGCAATGCAAAAAAGCCAACAAATCAATCGCTCAAATATGTAATGCACAAAAGCCAACAAATCAATTGCTCAAAGATACAATGCACAAAAGTCAACAAATCAATCCCTGAAAGATGCAATGCACAAAAGCCAACAAATCAATCGCTTAAAGATGCAATGCACAAAAGCCAACAAATCAATCGCTCAATAATGCAATGCACAAAAGCCAACAAATAAATCCCTAAAAGATACAATGCACAAAAGCCAACAAATCAATCGCTCAAAGATGCAATGCACAAAAGCCAACACATCAGTCACTGAATGATGCAATGCACAAAAGCCAACAAATCAATCGCTCAAAGATGCAATGCACAAAAGCCAACAAATCAATCGCTCAAAGATGCTATGCAAAAAAGCCAACAAATCAATCGCTCAAATATGCAATGCACAAAAGCCAACAAATCAATTGCTCAAAGATACAATGCACAAAATCCAACAAATCAATCGCTCAAAAATGCAATGCACAAAAGTCAACAAATCAATCCCTGAAAGGTGCAATGCACAAAAGAAAACAAATCAATCGGTCAAAGATGCAATGCACAAAAGCCAACAAATCAATCGCTCAAAGATGCAATGCACAAAAGCCAACAAATCAAACGCTCAAATATGCAATGAACAAAAGCCAACAAATCAATCGCTCAAATATGCAATGCAAAAAAGCCAACAAATCAATCGCTCAAATATGCAATGCACAAAAGCCAACAAATCAATTGCTCAAAGATACAATGCACAAAATCCAACAAATCAATCGCTCAAAGATGCAATGCACAAAAGCCAACAAATCAATCGCTTAAAGATGCAATGCACAAAAGCCAACAAATCAATCGCTCAAAGATGCAATGCACAAAAGTCAACAAATCAATCGCTCAAAGATGCAATGCGCAAAAGCCAACAAATCAATCAGTCAAAGATGCTATGCAAAAAAGCCAACAAATCAATCGCTCAAATATGCAATGCACAAAAGCCAACAAATCAATTGCTCAAAGATACAATGCACAAAATCCAACAAATCAATCGCTCAAAAATGCAATGCACAAAAGTCAACAAATCAATCCCTGAAAGGTGCAATGCACAAAAGAAAACAAATCAATCGGTCAAAGATGCAATGCACAAAAGCCAACAAATCAATCGCTCAAAGATGCAATGCACAAAAGCCAACAAATCAAACGCTCAAATATGCAATGAACAAAAGCCAACAAATCAATCGCTCAAATATGCAATGCAAAAAAGCCAACAAATCAATCGCTCAAAAATGCAATGCACAAAAGCCAACAAATCAATTGCTCAAAGATACAATGCACAAAAGTCAACAAATCAATCCCTGAAAGATGCAATGCACAAAAGCCAACAAATCAATCGCTTAAAGATGCAATGCACAAAAGCCAACAAATCAATCGCTCAAAGATGTAATGCACAAAAGTCAACAAATCAATCGCTCAAAGATGCAATGCGCAAAAGCCAACAAATCAATCAGTCAAAGATGCAATGCACAAAAGCCAACAAATCAATCAGTCAAAGATGCAATGCACAAAAGCCAACAAACCAGTCACTGAATGATGCAATGGACAAAAGCCAACAAATCAATCGGTCAGATATGCAATGCACAAAAGCCAAGAAATCAATCGCTCAAAAATGCAATGCACAAAAGCCAACAAATCAATCGCTCAAAGATGAAATGCACAAAAGCCAACACACCAGTCACTGAATGATGCAATGCACAAAAACCAACAAATCAATCGCTCAAAGATGCAATGCACAAAAGCCAACAAACCAGTCACTAAATTATGCAATGCATAAAAGCCAACAAACCAGTCACTGAATGATGCAATGACAAAAGCCAACAAATCAATCGCTCAAAGATGCAATGCACAAAAGCCAACAAACCAGTCACTGAATGATGCAATCCATAAAAGCCAACAAACCAGTCACTGAATGATGCAATGCACAAAAGCCAACAAACCAGTCACTGAAAGATGCAATGCACAAAAGCCAACAAATCAATCGCTCAAAGATGCAATGCACAAAAGCCAACAAACCAGTCACTGAATGATGCAATGCATAAAAGCCAACAAACCAGTCACTGAATGATGCAATGCACAAAAGCCAACAAACCAGTCACTGAATGATGCAATGCATAAAA
This sequence comes from Lumbricus terrestris, assembly GCA_949752735.1. Taxonomy (NCBI): domain Eukaryota; kingdom Metazoa; phylum Annelida; class Clitellata; order Crassiclitellata; family Lumbricidae; genus Lumbricus; species Lumbricus terrestris. The sequence goes on from OX457046.1 coordinate 464,745, forward strand.
GCCAACAAACCAGTCACTGAATGATGCAATGCACAAAAGCCAACAAACCAGTCACTGAAAGATGCAATGCATAAAAGCCAGCAAACCAGTCACTGAATGATGCAATGCACAAAAGCCAACAAATCAATCGCTCAAAGATGCAATGCACAAAAGCCAACAAATCAATCGCTCAAATACGCAATGAGCAAAAGCCAACAAATCAATCGCTCAAATACGCAATGAACAAAAGCCAACAAAGCAATCGCTCAAATATGCAATGCACAAAAGCCAACAGATCAATCGCTCAAAGATGCAATGCACAAAAGCCAACAAATCAATCGCTCAAATATGCAATGCACAAAAGCCAACAGATCAATCGGTCAAAGATGCAATGCACAAAAGTCGACAAATCAATCGCTCAAAGATGCAATGAACAAAAGCCAACAGATCAATCGCTCAAAGATGCAATGCACAAAAGTCAACAAATCAATCCCTAAAAAATGCAATGCACAAAAGCCAACAAATCAATCGGTCAAAGATGCAATGCACAAAGTCCAACAAACCAGTCACTGAATGATGCAATGCACAAAAGCCAACAAATCAATCGCTCAAAGATGCAATGCAGACAAGACAAACCACCAGTCACTGAATGATGCAATGCACAAAATCCAACAAATCAATCGCTCAAAAAGGCAATGCACAAAAGTCAACAAATCAATCCTTGAAAGATGCAATGCACAAAAGCCAACAAATCAATCGGTCAAAGATGCAATGCACAAAAGCCAACAAATCAATCGCTCAAAGATGCAATGCACAAAAGCCAACAAATCAAACGCTCAAATATGCAATGAACAAAAGCCAACAAATCAATCGCTCAAATATGCAATGCAAAAAAGCCAACAAATCAATCGCTCAAGTATGCAATGCACAAAATCCAACAAATCAATCGCTCAAAGATGCAATGCACAAAAGTCAACAAATCAATCCCTGAAAGATGCAATGCGCAAAAGCCAACAAATCAATCGCTTAAAGATGCAATGCACAAAAGCCAACAAATCAAACGCTCAAATATGCAATGAACAAAAGCCAACAAATCAATCGCACAAATATGCAATGCAAAAAATCCAACAAATCAATCGCTCAAATATGCAATGCACAAAAGCCAACAAATCAATTGCTCAAAGATACAATGCACAAAATCCAACAAATCAATCGCTCAAAGATGCAATGCACAAAAGTCAACAAATCAATCCATGAAAGATGCAATGCACAAAAGCCAACAAACCAGTCACTGAATGATGCAATGCATCAAAGCCAAAAAACCAGTCACTGAATGATGCAATGCATAAAAGCCAACAAACCAGTCACTGAAAGATGCAATGCATAAAAGCCAGCAAACCAGTCACTGAATGATGCAATGCACAAAAGCCAACAAATCAATCGCTCAAAGATGCAATGCACAAAAGCCAACACATCAATCGGTCAAAGATGCAATGCACAAAAGTCGACAAATCAATCGCTCAAAGATGCAATGCACAAAAGCCAACAGATCAATCGCTCAAAGATGCAATGCACAAAAGTCAACAAATCAATCCCTGAAAGATGCAATGCACAAAAGCCAACAAATCAATCGGTCAAAGATGCAATGCACAAAGGCCAACAAACCAGTCACTGAATGATGCAATGCATAAAAGCCAAAAAACCAGTCACTGAGTGATGCAATGCACAAAAGCCAACAAATCAATCGCTCAAAGATGCATTGCAGAAAAGACAAACCACCAGTCACTGAATGATGCAATGCACAAAAGCCAACAATCCAGTCACTGAATGATGCAATGCATAAAAGCCAACAAACCAGTCACTGAATGATGCAATGCACAAAAGCCAACAAACCAGTCACTGAATGATGCAATGCATAAAAGCCAACAAACCAGTCACTGAATGATGCAATGCACAAAAGCCAACAAATCAATCGCTCAAAGATGCAATGCACAAAAGCCAACAAACCAGTCACTGAATGATGCAATGCATAAAAGCCAAAAAACCAGTCACTGAGTGATGCAATGCACAAAAGCCAACAAACCAGTCACTGAATGATGCAATGCATAAAAACCAACAAACCAGTCACTTAGTGATGCAATGCATAAAAGCCAGCAAACCAGTCACTGAATGATGCAATGCACAAAAGCCAACAAATCAATCGCTCAAATATGCAATGAACAAAAACCAACAAATCAATCGCTCAAATATGCAATGCAAAAAAGCCAACAAATCAATCGCTCAAAGATGCAATGCACAAAAGTCAACAAATCAATCGCTCAAATATGCATTGCACAAATGCCAACAAACCAGTCACTAAATTATGCAATGCATAAAAGCCAACAAACCAGTCACTGAATGATGCAATGACAAAAGCCAACAAATCAATCGCTCAAAGATGCAATGCACAAAAGCCAACAAACCAGTCACTGAATGATGCAATCCATAAAAGCCAACAAACCAGTCACTGAATGATGCAATGCACAAAAGCCAACAAACCAGTCACTGAAAGATGCAATGCACAAAAGCCAACAAATCAATCGCTCAAAGATGCAATGCACAAAAACCAACAAACCAGTCACTGAATGATGCAATGCATAAAAGCCAACAAACCAGTCACTGAATGATGCAATGCACAAAAGCCAACAAACCAGTCACTGAATGATGCAATGCATAAAAGCCAACAAACCAGTCACTGAATGATGCAATGCACAAAAGCCAACAAACCAGTCACTGAAAGATGCAATGCATAAAAGCCAGCAAACCAGTCACTGAATGATGCAATGCACAAAAGCCAACAAATCAATCGCTCAAAGATGCAATGCACAAAAGCCAACAAATCAATCGCTCAAATACGCAATGAACAAAAGCCAACAAATCAATCGCTCAAATACGCAATGAACAAAAGCCAACAAAGCAATCGCTCAAATATGCAATGCACAAAAGCCAACAGATCAATCGCTCAAAGACGCAATGCACAAAAGCCAACAAATCAATCGCTCAAATATGCAATGCACAAAAGCCAACAGATCAATCGGTCAAAGATGCAATGCACAAAAGTCGACAAATCAATCGCTCAAAGATGCAATGAACAAAAGCCAACAGATCAATCGCTCAAAGATGCAATGCACAAAAGTCAACAAATCAATCCCTAAAAAATGCAATGCACAAAAGCCAACAAATCAATCGGTCAAAGATACAATGCACAAAGTCCAACAAACCAGTCACTGAATGATGCAATGCACAAAAGCCAACAAATCAATCGCTCAAAGATGCAATGCAGACAAGACAAACCACCAGTCACTGAATGATGCAATGCACAAAATCCAACAAATCAATCGCTCAAAAAGGCAATGCACAAAAGTCAACAAATCAATCCTTGAAAGATGCAATGCACAAAAGCCAACAAATCAATCGGTCAAAGATGCAATGCACAAAAGCCAACAAATCAATCGCTCAAAGATGCAATGCACAAAAGCCAACAAATCAAACGCTCAAATATGCAATGAACAAAAGCCAACAAATCAATCGCTCAAATATGCAATGCAAAAAAGCCAACAAATCAATCGCTCAAAGATGCAATGCACAAAAGTCAACAAATCAATCGCTCAAATATGCATTGCACAAATGCCAACAAACCAGTCACTAAATTATGCAATGCATAAAAGCCAACAAACCAGTCACTGAATGATGCAATGACAAAAGCCAACAAATCAATCGCTCAAAGATGCAATGCACAAAAGCCAACAAATCAAACGCTCAAATATGCAATGAACAAAAGCCAACAAATCAATCGCTCAAATATGCAATGCAAAAAAGCCAACAAATCAATCGCTCAAATATGCAATGCACAAAAGCCAACAAATCAATTGCTCAAAGATACAATGCACAAAATCCAACAAATCAATCGCTCAAAGATGCAATGCACAAAAGCCAACAAATCAATCGCTCAAAGATGCAATGCGCAAAAGCCAACAAATCAATCAGTCAAAGATGCTATGCAAAAAAGCCAACAAATCAATCGCTCAAATATGCAATGCACAAAAGCCAACAAATCAATTGCTCAAAGATACAATGCACAAAATCCAACAAATCAATCGCTCAAAAATGCAATGCACAAAAGTCAACAAATCAATCCCTGAAAGGTGCAATGCACAAAAGAAAACAAATCAATCGGTCAAAGATGCAATGCACAAAAGCCAACAAATCAATCGCTCAAAGATGCAATGCACAAAAGCCAACAAATCAAACGCTCAAATATGCAATGAACAAAAGCCAACAAATCAATCGCTCAAATATGCAATGCAAAAAAGCCAACAAATCAATCGCTCAAAAATGCAATGCACAAAAGCCAACAAATCAATTGCTCAAAGATACAATGCACAAAAGTCAACAAATCAATCCCTGAAAGATGCAATGCACAAAAGCCAACAAATCAATCGCTTAAAGATGCAATGCACAAAAGCCAACAAATCAATCGCTCAAAGATGTAATGCACAAAAGTCAACAAATCAATCGCTCAAAGATGCAATGCGCAAAAGCCAACAAATCAATCAGTCAAAGATGCAATGCACAAAAGCCAACAAATCAATCAGTCAAAGATGCAATGCACAAAAGCCAACAAACCAGTCACTGAGTGATGCAATGGACAAAAGCCAACAAATCAATCGGTCAGATATGCAATGCACAAAAGCCAAGAAATCAATCGCTCAAAAATGCAATGCACAAAAGCCAACAAATCAATCGCTCAAAGATGAAATGCACAAAAGCCAACACACCAGTCACTGAATGATGCAATGCACAAAAACCAACAAATCAATCGCTCAATGATGCAATGCACAAAAGCCAACAAACCAGTCACTAAATTATGCAATGCATAAAAGCCAACAAACCAGTCACTGAATGATGCAATGACAAAAGCCAACAAATCAATCGCTCAAAGATGCAATGCACAAAAGCCAACAAACCAGTCACTGAATGATGCAATCCATAAAAGCCAACAAACCAGTCACTGAATGATGCAATGCACAAAAGCCAACAAACCAGTCACTGAAAGATGCAATGCACAAAAGCCAACAAATCAATCGCTCAAAGATGCAATGCACAAAAGCCAACAAACCAGTCACTGAATGATGCAATGCATAAAAGCCAACAAACCAGTCACTGAATGATGCAATGCACAAAAGCCAACAAACCAGTCACTGAATGATGCAATGCATAAAAGCCAACAAACCAGTCACTGAATGATGCAATGCACAAAAGCCAACAAACCAGTCACTGAAAGATGCAATGCATAAAAGCCAGCAAACCAGTCACTGAATGATGCAATGCACAAAAGCCAACAAATCAATCGCTCAAAGATGCAATGCACAAAAGCCAACAAATCAATCGCTCAAATACGCAATGAGCAAAAGCCAACAAATCAATCGCTCAAATACGCAATGAACAAAAGCCAACAAAGCAATCGCTCAAATATGCAATGCACAAAAGCCAACAGATCAATCGCTCAAAGATGCAATGCACAAAAGCCAACAAATCAATCGCTCAAATATGCAATGCACAAAAGCCAACAGATCAATCGGTCAAAGATGCAATGCACAAAAGTCGACAAATCAATCGCTCAAAGATGCAATGAACAAAAGCCAACAGATCAATCGCTCAAAGATGCAATGCACAAAAGTCAACAAATCAATCCCTAAAAAATGCAATGCACAAAAGCCAACAAATCAATCGGTCAAAGATGCAATGCACAAAGTCCAACAAACCAGTCACTGAATGATGCAATGCACAAAAGCCAACAAATCAATCGCTCAAAGATGCAATGCAGACAAGACAAACCACCAGTCACTGAATGATGCAATGCACAAAATCCAACAAATCAATCGCTCAAAAAGGCAATGCACAAAAGTCAACAAATCAATCCTTGAAAGATGCAATGCACAAAAGCCAACAAATCAATCGGTCAAAGATGCAATGCACAAAAGCCAACAAATCAATCGCTCAAAGATGCAATGCACAAAAGCCAACAAATCAAACGCTCAAATATGCAATGAACAAAAGCCAACAAATCAATCGCTCAAATATGCAATGCAAAAAAGCCAACAAATCAATCGCTCAAGTATGCAATGCACAAAATCCAACAAATCAATCGCTCAAAGATGCAATGCACAAAAGTCAACAAATCAATCCCTGAAAGATGCAATGCGCAAAAGCCAACAAATCAATCGCTTAAAGATGCAATGCACAAAAGCCAACAAATCAAACGCTCAAATATGCAATGAACAAAAGCCAACAAATCAATCGCACAAATATGCAATGCAAAAAATCCAACAAATCAATCGCTCAAATATGCAATGCACAAAAGCCAACAAATCAATTGCTCAAAGATACAATGCACAAAATCCAACAAATCAATCGCTCAAAGATGCAATGCACAAAAGTCAACAAATCAATCCATGAAAGATGCAATGCACAAAAGCCAACAAACCAGTCACTGAATGATGCAATGCATCAAAGCCAAAAAACCAGTCACTGAATGATGCAATGCATAAAAGCCAACAAACCAGTCACTGAAAGATGCAATGCATAAAAGCCAGCAAACCAGTCACTGAATGATGCAATGCACAAAAGCCAACAAATCAATCGCTCAAAGATGCAATGCACAAAAGCCAACACATCAATCGGTCAAAGATGCAATGCACAAAAGTCGACAAATCAATCGCTCAAAGATGCAATGCACAAAAGCCAACAGATCAATCGCTCAAAGATGCAATGCACAAAAGTCAACAAATCAATCCCTGAAAGATGCAATGCACAAAAGCCAACAAATCAATCGGTCAAAGATGCAATGCACAAAGGCCAACAAACCAGTCACTGAATGATGCAATGCACAAAAGCCAACAAATCAATCGCTCAAAGATGCATTGCAGAAAAGACAAACCACCAGTCACTGAATGATGCAATGCACAAAAGCCAACAATCCAGTCACTGAATGATGCAATGCATAAAAGCCAACAAACCAGTCACTGAATGATGCAATGCACAAAAGCCAACAAACCAGTCACTGAATGATGCAATGCATAAAAGCCAACAAACCAGTCACTGAATGATGCAATGCACAAAAGCCAACAAATCAATCGCTCAAAGATGCAATGCACAAAAGCCAACAAACCAGTCACTGAATGATGCAATGCATAAAAGCCAAAAAACCAGTCACTGAGTGATGCAATGCACAAAAGCCAACAAACCAGTCACTGAATGATGCAATGCATAAAAACCAACAAACCAGTCACTTAGTGATGCAATGCATAAAAGCCAGCAAACCAGTCACTGAATGATGCAATGCACAAAAGCCAACAAATCAATCGCTCAAATATGCAATGAACAAAAACCAACAAATCAATCGCTCAAATATGCAATGCAAAAAAGCCAACAAATCAATCGCTCAAAGATGCAATGCACAAAAGTCAACAAATCAATCGCTCAAATATGCATTGCACAAATGCCAACAAACCAGTCACTAAATTATGCAATGCATAAAAGCCAACAAACCAGTCACTGAATGATGCAATGACAAAAGCCAACAAATCAATCGCTCAAAGATGCAATGCACAAAAGCCAACAAACCAGTCACTGAATGATGCAATCCATAAAAGCCAACAAACCAGTCACTGAATGATGCAATGCACAAAAGCCAACAAACCAGTCACTGAAAGATGCAATGCACAAAAGCCAACAAATCAATCGCTCAAAGATGCAATGCACAAAAGCCAACAAACCAGTCACTGAATGATGCAATGCATAAAAGCCAACAAACCAGTCACTGAATGATGCAATGCACAAAAGCCAACAAACCAGTCACTGAATGATGCAATGCATAAAAGCCAACAAACCAGTCACTGAATGATGCAATGCACAAAAGCCAACAAACCAGTCACTGAAAGATGCAATGCATAAAAGCCAGCAAACCAGTCACTGAATGATGCAATGCACAAAAGCCAACAAATCAATCGCTCAAAGATGCAATGCACAAAAGCCAACAAATCAATCGCTCAAATACGCAATGAACAAAAGCCAACAAATCAATCGCTCAAATACGCAATGAACAAAAGCCAACAAAGCAATCGCTCAAATATGCAATGCACAAAAGCCAACAGATCAATCGCTCAAAGACGCAATGCACAAAAGCCAACAAATCAATCGCTCAAATATGCAATGCACAAAAGCCAACAGATCAATCGGTCAAAGATGCAATGCACAAAAGTCGACAAATCAATCGCTCAAAGATGCAATGAACAAAAGCCAACAGATCAATCGCTCAAAGATGCAATGCACAAAAGTCAACAAATCAATCCCTAAAAAATGCAATGCACAAAAGCCAACAAATCAATCGGTCAAAGATGCAATGCACAAAGTCCAACAAACCAGTCACTGAATGATGCAATGCACAAAAGCCAACAAATCAATCGCTCAAAGATGCAATGCAGACAAGACAAACCACCAGTCACTGAATGATGCAATGCACAAAATCCAACAAATCAATCGCTCAAAAAGGCAATGCACAAAAGTCAACAAATCAATCCTTGAAAGATGCAATGCACAAAAGCCAACAAATCAATCGGTCAAAGATGCAATGCACAAAAGCCAACAAATCAATCGCTCAAAGATGCAATGCACAAAAGCCAACAAATCAAACGCTCAAATATGCAATGAACAAAAGCCAACAAATCAATCGCTCAAATATGCAATGCAAAAAAGCCAACAAATCAATCGCTCAAGTATGCAATGCACAAAAGCCAACAAATCAATTGCTCAAAGATACAATGCACAAAATCCAACAAATCAATCGCTCAAAGATGCAATGCACAAAAGTCAACAAATCAATCCCTGAAAGATGCAATGCCCAAAAGCCAACAAATCAATCGCTTAAAGATGCAATGCACAAAAGCCAACAAATCAAACGCTCAAATATGCAATGAACAAAAGCCAACAAATCAATCGCACAAATATGCAATGCAAAAAATCCAACAAATCAATCGCTCAAATATGCAATGCACAAAAGCCAACAAATCAATTGCTCAAAGATACAATGCACAAAATCCAACAAATCAATCGCTCAAAGATGCAATGCACAAAAGTCAACAAATCAATCCATGAAAGATGCAATGCACAAAAGCCAACAAACCAGTCACTGAATGATGCAATGCATAAAAGCCAAAAAACCAGTCACTGAATGATGCAATGCATAAAAGCCAACAAACCAGTCACTGAAAGATGCAATGCATAAAAGCCAGCAAACCAGTCACTGAATGATGCAATGCACAAAAGCCAACAAATCAATCGCTCAAAGATGCAATGCACAAAAGCCAACACATCAATCGGTCAAAGATGCAATGCACAAAAGTCGACAAATCAATCGCTCAAAGATGCAATGCACAAAAGCCAACAGATCAATCGCTCAAAGATGCAATGCACAAAAGTCAACAAATCAATCCCTGAAAGATGCAATGCACAAAAGCCAACAAATCAATCGGTCAAAGATGCAATGCACAAAGGCCAACAAACCAGTCACTGAATGATGCAATGCACAAAAGCCAACAAATCAATCGCTCAAAGATGCATTGCAGAAAAGACAAACCACCAGTCACTGAATGATGCAATGCACAAAAGCCAACAATCCAGTCACTGAATGATGCAATGCATAAAAGCCAACAAACCAGTCACTGAATGATGCAATGCACAAAAGCCAACAAACCAGTCACTGAATGATGCAATGCATAAAAGCCAACAAACCAGTCACTGAATGATGCAATGCACAAAAGCCAACAAATCAATCGCTCAAAGATGCAATGCACAAAAGCCAACAAACCAGTCACTGAATGATGCAATGCATAAAAGCCAAAAAACCAGTCACTGAGTGATGCAATGCACAAAAGCCAACAAACCAGTCACTGAATGATGCAATGCATAAAAACCAACAAACCAGTCACTTAGTGATGCAATGCATAAAAGCCAGCAAACCAGTCACTGAATGATGCAATGCACAAAAGCCAACAAATCAATCGCTCAAATATGCAATGAACAAAAACCAACAAATCAATCGCTCAAATATGCAATGCAAAAAAGCCAACAAATCAATCGCTCAAAGATGCAATGCACAAAAGTCAACAAATCAATCGCTCAAATATGCATTGCACAAATGCCAACAAATCAATCGCTCAAAGATGCAATGCACAAAAGCCAACAAACCAGTCACTGAATGATGCAATCCATAAAAGCCAACAAACCAGTCACTGAATGATGCAATGCACAAAAGCCAACAAACCAGTCACTGAAAGATGCAATGCACAAAAGCCAACAAATCAATCGCTCAAAGATGCAATGCACAAAAGCCAACAAACCAGTCACTGAATGATGCAATCCATAAAAGCCAACAAACCAGTCACTGAATGATGCAATGCACAAAAGCCAACAAACCAGTCACTGAAAGATGCAATGCACAAAAGCCAACAAATCAATCGCTCAAAGATGCAATGCACAAAAGCCAACAAACCAGTCACTGAATGATGCAATGCATAAAAGCCAACAAACCAGTCACTGAATGATGCAATGCACAAAAGCCAACAAACCAGTCACTGAATGATGCAATGCATAAAAGCCAACAAACCAGTCACTGAATGATGCAATGCACAAAAGCCAACAAACCAGTCACTGAAAGATGCAATGCATAAAAGCCAGCAAACCAGTCACTGAATGATGCAATGCACAAAAGCCAACAAATCAATCGCTCAAAGATGCAATGCACAAAAGCCAACAAATCAATCGCTCAAATACGCAATGAACAAAAGCCAACAAATCAATCGCTCAAATACGCAATGAACAAAAGCCAACAAAGCAATCGCTCAAATATGCAATGCACAAAAGCCAACAGATCAATCGCTCAAAGATGCAATGCACAAAAGCCAACAAATCAATCGCTCAAATATGCAATGCACAAAAGCCAACAGATCAATCGGTCAAAGATGCAATGCACAAAAGTCGACAAATCAATCGCTCAAAGATGCAATGAACAAAAGCCAACAGATCAATCGCTCAAAGATGCAATGCACAAAAGTCAACAAATCAATCCCTAAAAAATGCAATGCACAAAAGCCAACAAATCAATCGGTCAAAGATGCAATGCACAAAGTCCAACAAACCAGTCACTGAATGATGCAATGCACAAAAGCCAACAAATCAATCGCTCAAAGATGCAATGCAGACAAGACAAACCACCAGTCACTGAATGATGCAATGCACAAAATCCAACAAATCAATCGCTCAAAAAGGCAATGCACAAAAGTCAACAAATCAATCCTTGAAAGATGCAATGCACAAAAGCCAACAAATCAATCGGTCAAAGATGCAATGCACAAAAGCCAACAAATCAATCGCTCAAAGATGCAATGCACAAAAGCCAACAAATCAAACGCTCAAATATGCAATGAACAAAAGCCAACAAATCAATCGCTCAAATATGCAATGCAAAAAAGCCAACAAATCAATCGCTCAAGTATGCAATGCACAAAAGCCAACAAATCAATTGCTCAAAGATACAATGCACAAAATCCAACAAATCAATCGCTCAAAGATGCAATGCACAAAAGTCAACAAATCAATCCCTGAAAGATGCAATGCGCAAAAGCCAACAAATCAATCGCTTAAAGATGCAATGCACAAAAGCCAACAAATCAAACGCTCAAATATGCAATGAACAAAAGCCAACAAATCAATCGCTCAAATATGCAATGCAAAAAATCCAACAAATCAATCGCTCAAATATGCAATGCACAAAAGCCAACAAAGCAATCGCTCAAATATGCAATGCACAAAAGCCAACAGATCAATCGCTCAAAGACGCAATGCACAAAAGCCAACAAATCAATCGCTCAAATATGCAATGCACAAAAGCCAACAGATCAATCGGTCAAAGATGCAATGCACAAAAGTCGACAAATCAATCGCTCAAAGATGCAATGAACAAAAGCCAACAGATCAATCGCTCAAAGATGCAATGCACAAAAGTCAACAAATCAATCCCTAAAAAATGCAATGCACAAAAGCCAACAAATCAATCGGTCAAAGATGCAATGCACAAAGTCCAACAAACCAGTCACTGAATGATGCAATGCACAAAAGCCAACAAATCAATCGCTCAAAGATGCAATGCAGACAAGACAAACCACCAGTCACTGAATGATGCAATGCACAAAATCCAACAAATCAATCGCTCAAAAAGGCAATGCACAAAAGTCAACAAATCAATCCTTGAAAGATGCAATGCACAAAAGCCAACAAATCAATCGGTCAAAGATGCAATGCACAAAAGCCAACAAATCAATCGCTCAAAGATGCAATGCACAAAAGCCAACAAATCAAACGCTCAAATATGCAATGAACAAAAGCCAACAAATCAATCGCTCAAATATGCAATGCAAAAAAGCCAACAAATCAATCGCTCAAGTATGCAATGCACAAAAGCCAACAAATCAATTGCTCAAAGATACAATGCACAAAATCCAACAAATCAATCGCTCAAAGATGCAATGCACAAAAGTCAACAAATCAATCCCTGAAAGATGCAATGCGCAAAAGCCAACAAATCAATCGCTTAAAGATGCAATGCACAAAAGCCAACAAATCAAACGCTCAAATATGCAATGAACAAAAGCCAACAAATCAATCGCACAAATATGCAATGCAAAAAATCCAACAAATCAATCGCTCAAATATGCAATGCACAAAAGCCAACAAATCAATTGCTCAAAGATACAATGCACAAAATCCAACAAATCAATCGCTCAAAGATGCAATGCACAAAAGTCAACAAATCAATCCATGAAAGATGCAATGCACAAAAGCCAACAAACCAGTCACTGAATGATGCAATGCATAAAAGCCAAAAAACCAGTCACTGAATGATGCAATGCATAAAAGCCAACAAACCAGTCACTGAAAGATGCAATGCATAAAAGCCAGCAAACCAGTCACTGAATGATGCAATGCACAAAAGCCAACAAATCAATCGCTCAAAGATGCAATGCACAAAAGCCAACACATCAATCGGTCAAAGATGCAATGCACAAAAGTCGACAAATCAATCGCTCAAAGATGCAATGCACAAAAGCCAACAGATCAATCGCTCAAAGATGCAATGCACAAAAGTCAACAAATCAATCCCTGAAAGATGCAATGCACAAAAGCCAACAAATCAATCGGTCAAAGATGCAATGCACAAAGGCCAACAAACCAGTCACTGAATGATGCAATGCACAAAAGCCAACAAATCAATCGCTCAAAGATGCATTGCAGAAAAGACAAACCACCAGTCACTGAATGATGCAATGCACAAAAGCCAACAATCCAGTCACTGAATGATGCAATGCATAAAAGCCAACAAACCAGTCACTGAATGATGCAATGCACAAAAGCCAACAAACCAGTCACTGAATGATGCAATGCATAAAAGCCAACAAACCAGTCACTGAATGATGCAATGCACAAAAGCCAACAAATCAATCGCTCAAAGATGCAATGCACAAAAGCCAACAAACCAGTCACTGAATGATGCAATGCATAAAAGCCAAAAAACCAGTCACTGAGTGATGCAATGCACAAAAGCCAACAAACCAGTCACTGAATGATGCAATGCATAAAAACCAACAAACCAGTCACTTAGTGATGCAATGCATAAAAGCCAGCAAACCAGTCACTGAATGATGCAATGCACAAAAGCCAACAAATCAATCGCTCAAATATGCAATGAACAAAAACCAACAAATCAATCGCTCAAATATGCAATGCAAAAAAGCCAACAAATCAATCGCTCAAAGATGCAATGCACAAAAGTCAACAAATCAATCGCTCAAATATGCATTGCACAAATGCCAACAAATCAATCGCTCAAAGATGCAATGCACAAAAGCCAACAAACCAGTCACTGAATGATGCAATCCATAAAAGCCAACAAACCAGTCACTGAATGATGCAATGCACAAAAGCCAACAAACCAGTCACTGAAAGATGCAATGCACAAAAGCCAACAAATCAATCGCTCAAAGATGCAATGCACAAAAGCCAACAAACCAGTCACTGAATGATGCAATCCATAAAAGCCAACAAACCAGTCACTGAATGATGCAATGCACAAAAGCCAACAAACCAGTCACTGAAAGATGCAATGCACAAAAGCCAACAAATCAATCGCTCAAAGATGCAATGCACAAAAGCCAACAAACCAGTCACTGAATGATGCAATGCATAAAAGCCAACAAACCAGTCACTGAATGATGCAATGCACAAAAGCCAACAAACCAGTCACTGAATGATGCAATGCATAAAAGCCAACAAACCAGTCACTGAATGATGCAATGCACAAAAGCCAACAAACCAGTCACTGAAAGATGCAATGCATAAAAGCCAGCAAACCAGTCACTGAATGATGCAATGCACAAAAGCCAACAAATCAATCGCTCAAAGATGCAATGCACAAAAGCCAACAAATCAATCGCTCAAATACGCAATGAACAAAAGCCAACAAATCAATCGCTCAAATACGCAATGAACAAAAGCCAACAAAGCAATCGCTCAAATATGCAATGCACAAAAGCCAACAGATCAATCGCTCAAAGATGCAATGCACAAAAGCCAACAAATCAATCGCTCAAATATGCAATGCACAAAAGCCAACAGATCAATCGGTCAAAGATGCAATGCACAAAAGTCGACAAATCAATCGCTCAAAGATGCAATGAACAAAAGCCAACAGATCAATCGCTCAAAGATGCAATGCACAAAAGTCAACAAATCAATCCCTAAAAAATGCAATGCACAAAAGCCAACAAATCAATCGGTCAAAGATGCAATGCACAAAGTCCAACAAACCAGTCACTGAATGATGCAATGCACAAAAGCCAACAAATCAATCGCTCAAAGATGCAATGCAGACAAGACAAACCACCAGTCACTGAATGATGCAATGCACAAAATCCAACAAATCAATCGCTCAAAAAGGCAATGCACAAAAGTCAACAAATCAATCCTTGAAAGATGCAATGCACAAAAGCCAACAAATCAATCGGTCAAAGATGCAATGCACAAAAGCCAACAAATCAATCGCTCAAAGATGCAATGCACAAAAGCCAACAAATCAAACGCTCAAATATGCAATGAACAAAAGCCAACAAATCAATCGCTCAAATATGCAATGCAAAAAAGCCAACAAATCAATCGCTCAAGTATGCAATGCACAAAAGCCAACAAATCAATTGCTCAAAGATACAATGCACAAAATCCAACAAATCAATCGCTCAAAGATGCAATGCACAAAAGTCAACAAATCAATCCCTGAAAGATGCAATGCGCAAAAGCCAACAAATCAATCGCTTAAAGATGCAATGCACAAAAGCCAACAAATCAAACGCTCAAATATGCAATGAACAAAAGCCAACAAATCAATCGCTCAAATATGCAATGCAAAAAATCCAACAAATCAATCGCTCAAATATGCAATGCACAAAAGCCAACAAATCAATTGCTCAAAGATACAATGCACAAAATCCAACAAATCAATCGCTCAAAGATGCAATGCACAAAAGTCAACAAATCAATCCATGAAAGATGCAATGCACAAAAGCCAACAAACCAGTCACTGAATGATGCAATGCATAAAAGCCAACAAACCAGTCACTGAATGATGCAATGCATAAAAGCCAACAAACCAGTCACTGAAAGATGCAATGCATAAAAGCCAGCAAACCAGTCACTGAATGATGCAATGCACAAAAGCCAACAAATCAATCGCTCAAAGATGCAATGCACAAAAGCCAACACATCAATCGGTCAAAGATGCAATGCACAAAAGTCGACAAATCAATCGCTCAAAGATGCAATGCACAAAAGCCAACAGATCAATCGCTCAAAGATGCAATGCAGAAAAGTCAACAAATCAATCCCTGAAAGATGCAATGCACAAAAGCCAACAAATCAATCGGTCAAAGATGCAATGCACAAAGGCCAACAAACCAGTCACTGAATGATGCAATGCACAAAAGCCAACAAATCAATCGCTCAAAGATGCATTGCAGAAAAGACAAACCACCAGTCACTGAATGATGCAATGCACAAAAGCCAACAATCCAGTCACTGAATGATGCAATGCATAAAAGCCAACAAACCAGTCACTGAATGATGCAATGCACAAAAGCCAACAAACCAGTCACTGAATGATGCAATGCATAAAAGCCAACAAACCAGTCACTGAATGATGCAATGCACAAAAGCCAACAAATCAATCGCTCAAAGATGCAATGCACAAAAGCCAACAAACCAGTCACTGAATGATGCAATGCATAAAAGCCAAAAAACCAGTCACTGAGTGATGCAATGCACAAAAGCCAACAAACCAGTCACTGAATGATGCAATGCAAAAAAACCAACAAACCAGTCACTTAGTGATGCAATGCATAAAAGCCAGCAAACCAGTCACTGAATGATGCAATGCACAAAAGCCAACAAATCAATCGCTCAAATATGCAATGAACAAAAACCAACAAATCAATCGCTCAAATATGCAATGCAAAAAAGCCAACAAATCAATCGCTCAAAGATGCAATGCACAAAAGTGAACAAATCAATCGCTCAAATATGCATTGCACAAATGCCAACAAATCAATCGCTCAAAGATGCAATGCACAAGAGCCAACAAATCAATCAGTCAAAGATGCAATGCACAAAAGCCAACAAACCACTCACTGAATGATGCAATGCACAAAAGCCAACAAATCAATCGGTCAGAGATGCAATGCACAAAAGCCAAGAAATCAATCGCTCAAAAATGCAATGCACAAAAGCCAACAAATCAATCGCTCAAAGATGAAATGCACAAAAGCCAACACACCAGTCACTGAATGATGCAATGCAAAAAAAACAACAAATAAATCGCTCAAAGATGCAATGCACAAAAGCCAACAAACCAGTCACTGAATGATGCAATGCATAAAAGCCAACAAACCAGTCACTGAATGATGCAATAACAAAATCCAACAAATCAATCGCTCAAAGATGCAATGCACAAAAGCCAACAAACCAGTCACTGAATGATGCAATGCATAAAAGCCAACAAACCAGTCACTGAATGATGCAATGCACAAAAGCCAACAAACCAGTTACTGAATGATGCAATGCATAAAAGCCAACAAACCAGTCACTGAATGATGCAATGCACAAAAGCCAACAAATCAATCGCTCAAAGTTGCAATGCACAAAAGCCAATAAACCAGTCACTGAATGATGCAATGCATAAAAGCCAACAAACCAGTCACTGAATGATGGAATGCACAAAAGCCAACAAGCCAGTCACTGAATGATGCAATGCATAAAAGCCAACAAACCAGTCACTGAATGATGCAATGCATAAAAGCCAACAAACCAGTCACTGAATGATGCAATGCATAAAAGCCAGCAAACCAGTCACTGAATGATGCAATGCACAACAGCCAACAAATCAATCGCTCAAAGATGCAATGCACAAAAGCCAACAAATCAATCGCTCAAACATGCAATGAACAAAAGCCAACAAATCAATCGCTTAAATATGCAATGCACAAAAGCCAACAAAGCAATCGCTCAAATATGCAATGCACAAAAGCCAACAGATCAATCGGTCAAAGATGCAATGCACAAAAGTCGACAAATCAATCGCTCAAAGATGCAATGCACAAAAGCCAACAAATCAATCGCTCAAAGATGCAATGCACAAAAGCCAACAAATCAATCGCTCAAATATGCAATGCACAAAAGCCAACAGATCAATCGGTCAAAGATGCAATGCACAAAAGTCGACAAGTCAATCGCTCAAAGATGCACTGCACAAAAGCCAACAAATCAATCGCTCAAAGATGCAATGCACAAAAGCCAACAAATCAATCGGTCAAATATGCAATACACAAAAGCCAACAAATCAATCGTTCAAAGGTTCAATGCACAAAAGTCAACAGAGCAGTCACTGAATGATACAATGCACAAAAGCCAACAGATCAACAGCTCAAAGATGCAATGCACAAAAGCCAACAAATCAATCGCTCAAAGATGCAATGCACAAAAGTCAACAAATCAATCGCTCAAAGATGCAATGAACAAAAGCCAACAAATCAATCGCTGAAATATGCAATGAACAAAAGCCAACAAATCAATCGCTCAAATATGCAATGCACAAAAGCCAACAAAGCAATCGCTCAAAAATGCAATGCACAAAAGCCAACAGATCAATCGGTCAAATATGCAATGAACAAAAGCCAACAAATCAATCGCTCAAATATGCAATGCACAAAAGCCAACAAAGCAATCGCTCAAATATGCAATGCACAAAAGCCAACAGATCAATCGGTCAAAGATGCAATGCACAAAAGTCGACAAATCAATCGCTCAAAGATGCAATGCACAAAAGCCAACAGATCAATCGCTCAAAGATGCAATGCACAAAGGCCAACAAACCAGTCACTGAATGATGCAATGCACAAAAGCCAACAAATCAATCGCTCAAAGATGCATTGCAGAAAAGACAAACCACCAGTCACTGAATGATGCAATGCACAAAAGCCAACAATCCAGTCACTGAATGATGGAATGCATAAAAGCCAACAAACCAGTCACTGAATGATGCAATGCACAAAAGCCAACAAACCAGTCACTGAATGATGCAATGCATAAAAGCCAACAAACCAGTCACTGAATGATGCAATGCACAAAAGCCAACACATCAATCGCTCAAAGATGCAATGCACAAAAGCCAACAAACCAGTCACTGAATGATGCAATGCATAAAAGCCAAAAAACCAGTCACTGAATGATGCAATGCACAAAAGCCAACAAACCAGTCACTGAATGATGCAATGCATAAAAACCAACAAACCAGTCACTTAGTGATGCAATGCATAAAAGCCAGCAAACCAGTCACTGAATGATGCAATGCACAAAAGCCAACAAATCAATCGCTCAAATATGCAATGAACAAAAACCAACAAATCAATCGCTCAAATATGCAATGCAAAAAAGCCAACAAATCAATCGCTCAAAGATGCAATGCACAAAAGTCAACAAATCAATCGCTCAAATATGCATTGCACAAAAGCCAACAAATCAATCGCTCAAAGATGCAATGCACAAGAGCCAACAAATCAATCAGTCAAAGATGCAATGCACAAAAGCCAACAAACCAGTCACTGAATGATGCAATGCACAAAAGCCAACAAATCAATCGGTCAGAGATGCAATGCACAAAAGCCAAGAAATCAATCGCTCAAAAATGCAATGCACAAAAGCCAACAAATCAATCGCTCAAAGATGAAATGCACAAAAGCCAACACACCAGTCACTGAATGATGCAATGCAAAAAAAACAACAAATAAATCGCTCAAAGATGCAATGCACAAAAGCCAACAAACCAGTCACTGAATGATGCAAAGCAAAAAAGCCAACAAACCAGTCACTGAATGATGCAATAACAAAATCCAACAAAACAATCGCTCAAAGATGCAATGCACAAAAGCCAACAAACCAGTCACTGAATGATGCAATGCATAAAAGCCAACAAACCAGTCACTGAATGATGCAATGCACAAAAGCCAACAAACCAGTTACTGAATGATGCAATGCATAAAAGCCAACAAACCAGTCACTGAATGATGCAATGCACAACAGCCAACAAATCAATCGCTCAAAGATGCAATGCACAAAAGCCAACAAACCAGTCACTGAATGATGCAATGCATAAAAGCCAGCAAACCAGTCACTGAATGATGCAATGCACAACAGCCAACAAATCAATCGCTCAAAGATGCAATGCACAAAAGCCAACAAATCAATCGCTCAAACATGCAATGAACAAAAGCCAACAAATCAATCGCTTAAATATGCAATGCACAAAAGCCAACAAAGCAATCGCTCAAATATGCAATGCACAAAAGCCAACAGATCAATCGGTCAAAGATGCAATGCACAAAAGTCGACAAATCAATCGCTCAAAGATGCAATGCACAAAAGCCAACAAATCAATCGCTCAAAGATGCAATGCACAAAAGCCAACAAATCAATCGCTCAAATATGCAATGCACAAAAGCCAACAGATCAATCGGTCAAAGATGCAATGCACAAAAGTCGACAAGTCAATCGCTCAAAGATGCAATGCACAAAAGCCAACAAATCAATCGCTCAAAGATGCAATGCACAAAAGCCAACAAATCAATCGCTCAAATATGCAATACACAAAAGCCAACAAATCAATCGTTCAAAGGTTCAATGCACAAAAGTCAACAGAGCAGTCACTGAATGATGCAATGCACAAAAGCCAACAGATCAATAGCTCAAAGATGCAATGCACAAAAGCCAACAAATCAATCGCTCAAAGATGCAATGCACAAAAGTCAACAAATCAATCGCTCAAAGATGCAATGAACAAAAGCCAACAAATCAATCGCTGAAATATGCAATGAACAAAAGCCAACAAATCAATCGCTCAAATATGCAATGCACAAAAGCCAACAAAGCAATCGCTCAAATATGCAATGCACAAAAGCCAACAGATCAATCGGTCAAATATGCAATGAACAAAAGCCAACAAATCAATCGCTCAAATATGCAATGCACAAAAGCCAACAAAGCAATCGCTCAAATATGCAATGCACAAAAGCCAACAGATCAATCGGTCAAAGATGCAATGCACAAAAGTCGACAAATCAATCGCTCAAAGATGCAATGCACAAAAGCCAACAAATCAATCGCTCAAATATGCAATGCACAAAAGTCAACAAATCAATCGCTCAAAGATGCAATGCACAAAAGCCAACAAATCAATCGCTGAAATATGCAATGCACAAAAGCCAACAAACCAGTCACTGAATGATGCAATGCACAAAAGCCAACAGATCAATCGCTCAATGATGCAATGCACAAAAGCCAACAAATCAATCGCTCAAATACATGTATGCAATGCACAAAAGCCAACAAATCAATAGCTTAAATATGCAATGCACAAACGCCAACAAATCAATCGCTCAAAGATGCAATGCACAAAAGCCAACAAATCAATCTCTCAAAGATGCAATGCACAAAAGCCAACAAATCAATAGCTCAAAGATGCAATGCACAAAAGCCAACAAATCTAGGCTATCGCTCAAAGATGCAATGCACAAAAGTCAACAAATCAATCGGTCAAAGGTGCAATGCACAAAAGCCAACAAATCAATCGCTCAAATATGCAATGAACAAAAGCCAACAAATCAATCGCTCAAATATGCAATGCAAAAAAGCCAACAAATCAACCGCTCAAAGATGCAATGCACAAAAGCCAACAAACCAGTCACTGAATGATGCAATGCACAAAAGCCAACAAATCAACCGCTCAAAGATGCAATGCACAAAAGCCAACAAATCAATCGCTCAAAGATGAAATGCACAAAAGCCAACACACCAGTCACTGAATGATGCAATGCAAAAAAAACAACAAATAAATCGCTCAAAGATGCAATGCACAAAAGCCAACAAACCAGTCACTGAATGATGCAATGCATAAAAGCCAACAAACCAGTCACTGAATGATGCAATAACAAAATCCAACAAATCAATCGCTCAAAGATGCAATGCACAAAAGCCAACAAACCAGTCACTGAATGATGCAATGCATAAAAGCCAACAAACCAGTCACTGAATGATGCAATGCACAAAAGCCAACAAACCAGTTACTGAATGATGCAATGCATAAAAGCCAACAAACCAGTCACTGAATGATGCAATGCACAAAAGCCAACAAATCAATCGCTCAAAGTTGCAATGCACAAAAGCCAATAAACCAGTCACTGAATGATGCAATGCATAAAAGCCAACAAACCAGTCACTGAATGATGGAATGCACAAAAGCCAACAAGCCAGTCACTGAATGATGCAATGCATAAAAGCCAACAAACCAGTCACTGAATGATGCAATGCATAAAAGCCAACAAACCAGTCACTGAATGATGCAATGCATAAAAGCCAGCAAACCAGTCACTGAATGATGCAATGCACAACAGCCAACAAATCAATCGCTCAAAGATGCAATGCACAAAAGCCAACAAATCAATCGCTCAAACATGCAATGAACAAAAGCCAACAAATCAATCGCTTAAATATGCAATGCACAAAAGCCAACAAAGCAATCGCTCAAATATGCAATGCACAAAAGCCAACAGATCAATCGGTCAAAGATGCAATGCACAAAAGTCGACAAATCAATCGCTCAAAGATGCAATGCACAAAAGCCAACAAATCAATCGCTCAAAGATGCAATGCACAAAAGCCAACAAATCAATCGCTCAAATATGCAATGCACAAAAGCCAACAGATCAATCGGTCAAAGATGCAATGCACAAAAGTCGACAAGTCAATCGCTCAAAGATGCACTGCACAAAAGCCAACAAATCAATCGCTCAAAGATGCAATGCACAAAAGCCAACAAATCAATCGCTCAAATATGCAATACACAAAAGCCAACAAATCAATCGTTCAAAGGTTCAATGCACAAAAGTCAACAGAGCAGTCACTGAATGATGCAATGCACAAAAGCCAACAGATCAACAGCTCAAAGATGCAATGCACAAAAGCCAACAAATCAATCGCTCAAAGATGCAATGCACAAAAGTCAACAAATCAATCGCTCAAAGATGCAATGAACAAAAGCCAACAAATCAATCGCTGAAATATGCAATGAACAAAAGCCAACAAATCAATCGCTCAAATATGCAATGCACAAAAGCCAACAAAGCAATCGCTCAAATATGCAATGCACAAAAGCCAACAGATCAATCGGTCAAATATGCAATGAACAAAAGCCAACAAATCAATCGCTCAAATATGCAATGCACAAAAGCCAACAAAGCAATCGCTCAAATATGCAATGCACAAAAGCCAACAGATCAATCGGTCAAAGATGCAATGCACAAAAGTCGACAAATCAATCGCTCAAAGATGCAATGCACAAAAGCCAACAGATCAATCGCTCAAAGATGCAATGCACAAAGGCCAACAAACCAGTCACTGAATGATGCAATGCACAAAAGCCAACAAATCAATCGCTCAAAGATGCATTGCAGAAAAGACAAACCACCAGTCACTGAATGATGCAATGCACAAAAGCCAACAATCCAGTCACTGAATGATGCAATGCATAAAAGCCAACAAACCAGTCACTGAATGATGCAATGCACAAAAGCCAACAAACCAGTCACTGAATGATGCAATGCATAAAAGCCAACAAACCAGTCACTGAATGATGCAATGCACAAAAGCCAACACATCAATCGCTCAAAGATGCAATGCACAAAAGCCAACAAACCAGTCACTGAATGATGCAATGCATAAAAGCCAAAAAACCAGTCACTGAATGATGCAATGCACAAAAGCCAACAAACCAGTCACTGAATGATGCAATGCATAAAAACCAACAAACCAGTCACTTAGTGATGCAATGCATAAAAGCCAGCAAACCAGTCACTGAATGATGCAATGCACAAAAGCCAACAAATCAATCGCTCAAATATGCAATGAACAAAAACCAACAAATCAATCGCTCAAATATGCAATGGAAAAAAGCCAACAAATCAATCGCTCAAAGATGCAATGCACAAAAGTCAACAAATCAATCGCTCAAATATGCATTGCACAAAAGCCAACAAATCAATCGCTCAAAGATGCAATGCACAAGAGCCAACAAATCAATCAGTCAAAGATGCAATGCACAAAAGCCAACAAACCAGTCACTGAATGATGCAATGCACAAAAGCCAACAAATCAATCGGTCAGAGATGCAATGCACAAAAGCCAAGAAATCAATCGCTCAAAAATGCAATGCACAAAAGCCAACAAATCAATCGCTCAAAGATGAAATGCACAAAAGCCAACACACCAGTCACTGAATGATGCAATGCAAAAAAAACAACAAATAAATCGCTCAAAGATGCCATGCACAAAAGCCAACAAACCAGTCACTGAATGATGCAAAGCAAAAAAGCCAACAAACCAGTCACTGAATGATGCAATAACAAAATCCAACAAAACAATCGCTCAAAGATGCAATGCACAAAAGCCAACAAACCAGTCACTGAATGATGCAATGCATAAAAGCCAACAAACCAGTCACTGAATGATGCAATGCACAAAAGCCAACAAACCAGTTACTGAATGATGCAATGCATAAAAGCCAACAAACCAGTCACTGAATGATGCAATGCACAAAAGCCAACAAATCAATCGCTCAAAGTTGCAATGCACAAAAGCCAATAAACCAGTCACTGAATGATGCAATGCATAAAAGCCAACAAACCAGTCACTGACTGATGGAATGCACAAAAGCCAACAAGCCAGTCACTGAATGATGCAATGCATAAAAGCCAACAAACCAGTCACTGAATGATGCAATGCATAAAAGCCAACAAACCAGTCACTGAATGATGCAATGCATAAAAGCCAGCAAACCAGTCACTGAATGATGCAATGCACAACAGCCAACAAATCAATCGCTCAAAGATGCAATGCACAAAAGCCAACAAATCAATCGCTCAAACATGCAATGAACAAAAGCCAACAAATCAATCGCTTAAATATGCAATGCACAAAAGCCAACAAAGCAATCGCTCAAATATGCAATGCACAAAAGCCAACAGATCAATCGGTCAAAGATGCAATGCACAAAAGTCGACAAATCAATCGCTCAAAGATGCAATGCACAAAAGCCAACAAATCAATCGCTCAAAAATGCAATGCACAAAAGCCAACAAATCAATCGCTCAAATATGCAATGCACAAAAGCCAACAGATCAATCGGTCAAAGATGCAATGCACAAAAGTCGACAAGTCAATCGCTCAAAGATGCAATGCACAAAAGCCAACAAATCAATCGCTCAAAGATGCAATGCACAAAAGCCAACAAATCAATCGCTCAAATATGCAATACACAAAAGCCAACAAATCAATCGTTCAAAGGTTCAATGCACAAAAGTCAACAGAGCAGTCACTGAATGATGCAATGCACAAAAGCCAACAGATCAATAGCTCAAAGATGCAATGCACAAAAGCCAACAAATCAATCGCTCAAAGAGGCAATGCACAAAAGTCAACAAATCAATCGCTCAAAGATGCAATGAACAAAAGCCAACAAATCAATCGCTGAAATATGCAATGAACAAAAGCCAACAAATCAATCGCTCAAATATGCAATGCACAAAAGCCAACAAAGCAATCGCTCAAATATGCAATGCACAAAAGCCAACAGATCAATCGGTCAAATATGCAATGAACAAAAGCCAACAAATCAATCGCTCAAATATGCAATGCACAAAAGCCAACAAAGCAATCGCTCAAATATGCAATGCACAAAAGCCAACAGATCAACCGGTCAAAGATGCAATGCACAAAAGTCGACAAATCAATCGCTCAAAGATGCAATGCACAAAAGCCAACAAATCAATCGCTCAAATATGCAATGCACAAAAGTCAACAAATCAATCGCTCAAAGATGCAATGCACAAAAGCCAACAAATCAATCGCTGAAATATGCAATGCACAAAAGCCAACAAACCAGTCACTGAATGATGCAATGCACAAAAGCCAACAGATCAATCGCTCAATGATGCAATGCACAAAAGCCAACAAATCAATCGCTCAAATACATGTATGCAATGCACAAAAGCCAACAAATCAATAGCTTAAATATGCAATGCACAAACGCCAACAAATCAATCGCTCAAAGATGCAATGCACAAAAGCCAACAAATCAATCTCTCAAAGATGCAATGCACAAAAGCCAACAAATCAATAGCTCAAAGATGCAATGCACAAAAGCCAACAAATCTAGGCTATCGCTCAAAGATGCAATGCACAAAAGTCAACAAATCAATCGGTCAAAGGTGCAATGCACAAAAGCCAACAAATCAATCGCTCAAATATGCAATGAACAAAAGCCAACAAATCAATCGCTCAAATATGCAATGCAAAAAAGCCAACAAATCAACCGCTCAAAGATGCAATGCACAAAAGCCAACAAACCAGTCACTGAATGATGCAATGCACAAAAGCCAACAAATCAACCGCTCAAAGATGCAATGCACAAGAGCCAACAAATCAATCAGTCAAAGATGCAATGCACAAAAGCCAACAAACCAGTCACTGAATGATGCAATGCACAAAAGCCAACAAATCAAACGGTCAGAGATGCAATGCACAAAAGCCAAGAAATCAATCGCTCAAAAATGCAATGCACAAAAGCCAACAAATCAATCGCTCAAAGATGAAATGCACAAAAGCCAGCAAACCAGTCACTGAATGATGCAATGCATAAAAGCCAACAAACCAGTCACTGAATGATGCAATAACAAAAGCCAACAAATCAATCGCTCAAAGATGCAATGCACAAAAGCCAACAAACCAGTCACTGAATGATGCAATGCATAAAAGCCAACAAACCAGTCACTGAATGATGCAATGCACTAAAGCCAACAAACCAGTTACTGAATGTTGCAATGCACAAAAGCCAACAGATCAATCGGTCAAAGATGCAATGCACAAAAGTCGACAAATCAATCGCTCAAAGTTGCAATGCACAAATGCCAACAAACCAGTCACTGAATGATGCAATGCATAAAAGCCAACAAACCAGTCACTGAATGATGCAATGCACAAAAGCCAACAAACCAGTCACTGAATGATGCAATGCATAAAAGCCAACAAACCAGTCACTGAAAGATGCAATGCACAAAAGCCAACAAATCAATAGCTCAAAGATGCAATGCACAAAAGCCAACAAATCAATCTCTCAAAGATGCAATGCACAAAAGCCAACAAATCAATAGCTCAAAGATGCAATGCACAAAAGCCAACAAATCTATCGCTCAAAGATGCAATGCACAAAAGCCAACAAACCAGTCACTGAATGATGCAATGCACAAAAGCCAACAAATCAAACGGTCAGAGATGCAATGCACAAAAGCCAAGAAATCAATCGCTCAAAAATGCAATGCACAAAAGCCAACAAATCAATCGCTCAAAGATGAAATGCACAAAAGCCAGCAAACCAGTCACTGAATGATGCAATGCATAAAAGCCAACAAACCAGACACTGAATGATGCAATCACAAAAGCCAACAAATCAATCGCTCAAAGATGCAATGCACAAAAGCCAACAAACCAGTCACTGAATGATGCAATGCATAAATGCCAACAAACCAGTCACTGAATGATGCAATGCACAAAAGCCAACAAACCAGTCACTGAATGATGCAATGCACAAAAACCAACAAATCAATCGCTCAAAGATGCAATGCACAAAAGCCAACAAACCAGTCACTGAATGATGCAATGCATAAAAGCCAACAAACCAGTCACTGAATGATGCAATCACAAAAGCCAACAAATCAATCGCTCAAAGATGCAATGCACAAAAGCCAACAAACCAGTCACTGAATGATGCAATGCATAAATGCCAACAAACCAGTCACTGAATGATGCAATGCACAAAAGCCAACAAACCAGTTACTGAATGATGCAATGCATAAAAGCCAACAAACCAGTCACTGAATGATGCAATGCACAAAAGCCAACAAATCAATCGCTCAAAGATGCAATGCACAAAAGCCAACAAACCAGTCACTGAATGATGCAATGCATCAAAGCCAAAAAACCAGTCACTGAATGATGCAATGCACAAAAGCCAACAAACCAGTCACTGAATGATGCAATGCATAAAAGCCAACAAACCAGTCACTGAATGAAGCAATGCATAAAAACCAACAAACCAGTCACTTAGTGATGCAATGCATAAAAGCCAGCAAACCAGTCACTGAATGATGCAATGCACAAAAGCCAACAAATCAATCGCTCAAAGATGCAATGCACAAAAGCCAACAAATCAATCGCTCAAATATGCAATGAACAAAAGCCAACAAATCAATCGCTCAAATATGCAATGCAAAAAAGCCAACAAATCAACCGCTCAAAGATGCAATGCACAAGAGCCAACAAATCAATCAGTCAAAGATGCAATGCACAAAAGCCAACAAACCAGTCACTGAATGATGCAATGCACAAAAGCCAACAAATCAAACGGTCAGAGATGCAATGCACAAAAGCCAAGAAATCAATCGCTCAAAAATGCAATGCACAAAAGCCAACAAATCAATCGCTCAAAGATGAAATGCACAAAAGCCAGCAAACCAGTCACTGAATGATGCAATGCATAAAAGCCAACAAACCAGTCACTGAATGATGCAATAACAAAAGCCAACAAATCAATCGCTCAAAGATGCAATGCACAAAAGCCAACAAACCAGTCACTGAATGATGCAATGCATAAAAGCCAACAAACCAGTCACTAAATGATGCAATGCACTAAAGCCAACAAACCAGTTACTGAATGATGCAAAGCATAAAAGCCAACAAACCAGTCACTGAATGATGCAATGCACAAAAGCCAACAAAACAATCGCTCAAAGTTGCAATGCACAAATGCCAACAAACCAGTCACTGAATGATGCAATGCATAAAAGCCAACAAACCAGTCACTGAATGATGCAATGCACAAAAGCCAACAAACCAGTCACTGAATGATGCAATGCATAAAAGCCAACAAACCAGTCACTGAATGATGCAATGCATAAAAGCCAGCAAACCAGTCACTGAATGATGCAATGCACAAAAGCCAACAAATCAATCGCTCAAAGATGCAATGCACAAAAGCCAACAAATCAATCGCTCAAATATTCAATGAACAAAAGCCAACAAATCAATCGCTCAAATATGCAATGCACAAAAGCCAACAAAGCAATCGCTCAAATATGCAATGCACAAAACCCAACAGATCAATCGGTCAAAGATGCAATGCACAAAAGTCGACAAATCAATCGCTCAAAGATGCAATGCACAAAAGCCAACAGATCAATCGCTCAAAGATGCAATGCACAAAAGCCAACAAATCAATCGCTCAAATATGCAATGCACAAAAGCCAACAGATCAATCGGTCAAAGATGCAATACACAAAAGTCGACAAGTCAATCGCTCAAAGATGCAATGCACAAAAGCCAACAAATCAATCGCTCAAAGATGCAATGCACAAAAGCCAACAAATCAATCGCTCAAATATGCAATACACAAAAGCCAACAAATCAATCGTTCAAAGGTGCAATGCACAAAAGTCAACAGAGCAGTCACTGAATGATGCAATGCACAAAAGCCAACAGATCAATCGCTCAAAGATGCAATGCACAAAAGTAAACAAATCAATCGCTCAAATATGCAATGCACAAAAGCCAACAAATAAATCGCTCAAAGATGCAATGCACAAAAGTCAACAAATCAATCGCTCAAAGATGCAATGCACAAAGGCCAACAAATCAATCGCTGAAATATGCAATGCACAAAAGCCAACAAACCCGTCACTGAATGATGCAATGCACAAAAGCCAACAGATCAATCGCTCAATGATGCAATGCACAAAAGCCAACAAATCAATCGCTCAAATACATGTATGCAATGCACAAAAGCCAACAAATCAATCGCTCAAATATGCAATGCAAAAAAGCCAACAAATCAATCGCTCAAAGATGCAATGCACAAAAGCCAACAAATCAATCGCTCAAAGATGCAATGCACAAAAGCCAACAAATCAATAGCTCAAAGATGCAATGCACAAAAGCCAACAAATCAATCGCTCAAAAATGCAATGCACAAAAGTCAACAAATCAATCGGTCAAAGATGCAATGCACAAAAGCCAACAAATCAACCGCTCAAAGATGCAAAGCACAAAAGCCAACAAATCAATCGCTCAAAGATGCAATGCACAAAAGCCAACAAATCAATCGCTCAAAGATGCAATGCACAAAAGTCAACAAATCAATCCCTGAAAGATGCAATGCACAAAAGCCAAAAAATCAATCGCTCAAAGATGGAATGCACAAAAGCCAACAAATCAATCGGTCAAAGATGAAATGCACAAAAGCCAACACACCAGTCACTGAATGATGCAATGCACAAAAGTCAACAAATCAATCGCTCAAAGATGCAATGCACAAAAGCCAACAAACCAGTCACTGAATGATGCAATGCATAAAAGCCAACAAGCCAGTCACTGAATGATGCAATCACAAAAGCCAACAAATCAATCGCTCAAAGATGCAATGCACAAAAGCCAACAAACCAGTCACTAAATGATGCAATGCACTAAAGCCAACAAACCAGTTACTGAATGATGCAAAGCATAAAAGCCAACAAACCAGTCACTGAATGATGCAATGCACAAAAGCCAACAAAACAATCGCTCAAAGTTGCAATGCACAAATGCCAACAAACCAGTCACTGAATGATGCAATGCATAAAAGCCAACAAACCAGTCACTGAATGATGCAATGCACAAAAGCCAACAAACCAGTCACTGAATGATGCAATGCATAAAAGCCAACAAACCAGTCACTGAATGATGCAATGCATAAAAGCCAGCAAACCAGTCACTGAATGATGCAATGCACAAAAGCCAACAAATCAATCGCTCAAAGATGCAATGCACAAAAGCCAACAAATCAATCGCTCAAATATTCAATGAACAAAAGCCAACAAATCAATCGCTCAAATATGCAATGCACAAAAGCCAACAAAGCAATCGCTCAAATATGCAATGCACAAAACCCAACAGATCAATCGGTCAAAGATGCAATGCACAAAAGTCGACAAATCAATCGCTCAAAGATGCAATGCACAAAAGCCAACAGATCAATCGCTCAAAGATGCAATGCACAAAAGCCAACAAATCAATCGCTCAAATATGCAATGCACAAAAGCCAACAGATCAATCGGTCAAAGATGCAATACACAAAAGTCGACAAGTCAATCGCTCAAAGATGCAATGCACAAAAGCCAACAAATCAATCGCTCAAAGATGCAATGCACAAAAGCCAACAAATCAATCGCTCAAATATGCAATACACAAAAGCCAACAAATCAATCGTTCAAAGGTGCAATGCACAAAAGTCAACAGAGCAGTCACTGAATGATGCAATGCACAAAAGCCAACAGATCAATCGCTCAAAGATGCAATGCACAAAAGTAAACAAATCAATCGCTCAAATATGCAATGCACAAAAGCCAACAAATAAATCGCTCAAAGATGCAATGCACAAAAGTC
This sequence comes from Lumbricus terrestris, assembly GCA_949752735.1. NCBI lineage: Eukaryota > Metazoa > Annelida > Clitellata > Crassiclitellata > Lumbricidae > Lumbricus > Lumbricus terrestris. Next base: position 495,999 of record OX457046.1, read on the forward strand.
AACAAATCAATCGCTCAAAGATGCAATGCACAAAGGCCAACAAATCAATCGCTGAAATATGCAATGCACAAAAGCCAACAAACCCGTCACTGAATGATGCAATGCACAAAAGCCAACAGATCAATCGCTCAATGATGCAATGCACAAAAGCCAACAAATCAATCGCTCAAATACATGTATGCAATGCACAAAAGCCAACAAATCAATCGCTCAAATATGCAATGCAAAAAAGCCAACAAATCAATCGCTCAAAGATGCAATGCACAAAAGCCAACAAATCAATCGCTCAAAGATGCAATGCACAAAAGCCAACAAATCAATAGCTCAAAGATGCAATGCACAAAAGCCAACAAATCAATCGCTCAAAAATGCAATGCACAAAAGTCAACAAATCAATCGGTCAAAGATGCAATGCACAAAAGCCAACAAATCAACCGCTCAAAGATGCAAAGCACAAAAGCCAACAAATCAATCGCTCAAAGATGCAATGCACAAAAGCCAACAAATCAATCGCTCAAAGATGCAATGCACAAAAGTCAACAAATCAATCCCTGAAAGATGCAATGCACAAAAGCCAAAAAATCAATCGCTCAAAGATGGAATGCACAAAAGCCAACAAATCAATCGGTCAAAGATGAAATGCACAAAAGCCAACACACCAGTCACTGAATGATGCAATGCACAAAAGCCAACAAATCAATCGCTCAAAGATGCAACGCACAAAAGCCAACAAACCAGTCACTGAATGATGCAATGCATAAAAGCCAAAAAACCAGTCACTGAATGATGCAATGCACAAAAGCCAACAAACCAGTCACTGAATGATGCAATGCAAAAAAGCCAACAAACCAGTCACTGAATGATGCAATGCATAAAAACCAACAAACCAGTCACTTAGTGATGCAATGCATAAAAGCCAGCAAACCAGTCACTGAATGATGCAATGCACAAAAGCCAACAAATCAATCGCTCAAAGATGCAATGCACAAAAGCCAACAAATCAATCGCTCAAATATGCAATGAACAAAAGCCAACAAATCAATCGCTCAAATATACAATGCAAAAAAGCCAACAAATCAATCGCTCAAAGATGCAATGCACAAAAGTCAACAAATCAATCGCTCAAATATGCATTGCACAAAAGCCAACAAATCAATCGCTCAAAGATGCAATGCACAAGAGCCAACAAATCAATCAGTCAAAGATGCAATGCACAAAAGCCAACAAACCAGTCACTGAATGATGCAATGCACAAAAGCCAACAAATCAATCGGTCAGAGATGCAATGCACAAAAGCCAAGAAATCAATCGCTCAAAAATGCAATGCACAAAAGCCAACAAATCAATCGCTCAAAGATGAAATGCACAAAAGCCAACACACCAGTCACTGAATGATGCAATGCAAAAAAACCAACAAATCAATCGCTCAAAGATGCAATGCACAAAAGCCAACAAACCAGTCACTGAATGATGCAATGCATAAAAGCCAACAAACCAGTCACTGAATGATGCAATCACAAAAGCCAACAAATCAATCGGTCAAAGATGCAATGCACAAAAGCCAACAAACCAGTCACTGAATGATGCAATGCATAAAAGCCAACAAACCAGTCACTGAATGATGCAATGCACAAAAGCCAACAAACCAGTTACTGAATGATGCAATGCATAAAAGCCAACAAACCAGTCACTGAATGATGCAATGCACAAAAGCCAACAAATCAATCGCTCAATGTTCCAATGCACAAAAGCCAACAAACCAGTCACTGAATGATGCAATGCATAAAAGCCAACAAACCAGTCACTGAATGATGCAATGCCCAAAAGCCAACAAACCAGTCACTGAATGATGCAATGCATAAAAGCCAACAAACCAGTCACTGAATGATGCAATGCATAAAAGCCAACAAACCAGTCACTGAATGATGCAATGCATAAAAGCCAGAAAACCAGTCACTGAATGATGCAATGCAAAAAAGCCAACAAATCAATCAGTCAAAGATGCAATGCACAAAAGCCAACAAATCAATCGCTCAAATATGCAATGCACAAAAGCCAACAAAGCAATCGCTCAAAGATGCAATGCACAAAAGCCAACAAATCAATCGCTCTAATATGCAATGAACAAAAGCCAACAAATCAATCGCTCAAAGATGCAATGCACAAAAGCCAACAAATCAATCGCTCAAATATGCAATGCACAAAAGCCAACAGATCAATCGGTCAAAGATGCAATGCACAAAAGTCGACAAATCAATCGCTCAAAGATGCAATGCACAAAAGCCAACAGATCAATCGCTCAAAGATGCAATGCACAAAAGCCAACAAATCAATAGCTCAAAGATGCAATGCACAAAAGCCAACAAATCAATCGCTCAAATATGCAATGAACAAAAGCCAACAAATCAATCGCTCAAAGATGCAATGCACAAGAGCCAACAGATCAATCGGTCAAACATGCAATGCACAAAAGTCGACAAGTCAATCGCTCAAAGATGCAATGCACAAAAGCCAACAAATCAATAGCTCAAAGATGCAATGCACAAAAGCCAACAAATCAATCGCTCAAATATGCAATGAACAAAAGCCAACAAATCAATCGCTCAAAGATGCAATGCACAAAAGCCAACAGATCAAACGCTCAAATATGCAATGCAGAAAAGCCAACAAATCAATCGCTCAAAGATGCAATGCACAAAAGTCAACAAATCAATCGCTCAAAGGTGCAATGCACAAAAGTCAACAAATCAATCGCTCAAAGATGCAATGCACAAAAGCCAACAAATCAATAGCTGAAATATGCAATGCACAAAAGCCAACAAACCCGTCATTGAATGATGCAATGCACAAAAGCCAACAGATCAATCGGTCAAAGATGCAATGCACAAAAGCCAACAAATCAATCGCTCAAAAATGCAATGCACAAAAGCCAACAAATCAATCGCTCAAATATGCAAAGCACAAAAGCCAACAAATCAATCGCTCAAAGATGAAATGCACAAAAGCCAACACACCAGTCACTGAATGATGCAATGCACAAAAACCAACAAATCAATCGCTCAAAGATGCAATGCACAAAAGCCAACAAACCAGTCACTGAATGATGCAATGCATAAAAGCCAACAAACCAGTCACTGAATGATGCAATCACAAAAGCCAACAAATCAATCGCTCAAAGATGCAATGCACAAAAGCCAACAAACCAGTCACTGAATGATGCAATGCATAAATGCCAACAAACCAGTCACTGAATGATGCAATGCACAAAAGCCAACAAACCAGTCACTGAATGATGCAATGCATAAAAGCCAACAAACCAGTCACTGAATGATGCAATGCACAAAAGCCAACAAATCAATCGCTCAAAGATGCAATGCACAAAAGCCAACAAACCAGTCACTGAATGATGCAATGCATCAAAGCCAAAAAACCAGTCACTGAATGATGCAATGCACAAAAGCCAACAAACCAGTCACTGAATGATGCAATGCATAAAAGCCAACAAACCAGTCACTGAATGAAGCAATGCATAAAAACCAACAAACCAGTCACTTAGTGATGCAATGCATAAAAGCCAGCAAACCAGTCACTGAATGATGCAATGCACAAAAGCCAACAAATCAATCGCTCAAAGATGCAATGCACAAAAGCCAACAAATCAATCGCTCAAATATGCAATGAACAAAAGCCAACAAATCAATCGCTCAAATATGCAATGCAAAAAAGCCAACAAATCAACCGCTCAAAGATGCAATGCACAAGAGCCAACAAATCAATCAGTCAAAGATGCAATGCACAAAAGCCAACAAACCAGTCACTGAATGATGCAATGCACAAAAGCCAACAAATCAAACGGTCAGAGATGCAATGCACAAAAGCCAAGAAATCAATCGCTCAAAAATGCAATGCACAAAAGCCAACAAATCAATCGCTCAAAGATGAAATGCACAAAAGCCAGCAAACCAGTCACTGAATGATGCAATGCATAAAAGCCAACAAACCAGTCACTGAATGATGCAATAACAAAAGCCAACAAATCAATCGCTCAAAGATGCAATGCACAAAAGCCAACAAACCAGTCACTGAATGATGCAATGCATAAAAGCCAACAAACCAGTCACTAAATGATGCAATGCACTAAAGCCAACAAACCAGTTACTGAATGATGCAAAGCATAAAAGCCAACAAACCAGTCACTGAATGATGCAATGCACAAAAGCCAACAAAACAATCGCTCAAAGTTGCAATGCACAAATGCCAACAAACCAGTCACTGAATGATGCAATGCATAAAAGCCAACAAACCAGTCACTGAATGATGCAATGCACAAAAGCCAACAAACCAGTCACTGAATGATGCAATGCATAAAAGCCAACAAACCAGTCACTGAATGATGCAATGCATAAAAGCCAGCAAACCAGTCACTGAATGATGCAATGCACAAAAGCCAACAAATCAATCGCTCAAAGATGCAATGCACAAAAGCCAACAAATCAATCGCTCAAATATTCAATGAACAAAAGCCAACAAATCAATCGCTCAAATATGCAATGCACAAAAGCCAACAAAGCAATCGCTCAAATATGCAATGCACAAAACCCAACAGATCAATCGGTCAAAGATGCAATGCACAAAAGTCGACAAATCAATCGCTCAAAGATGCAATGCACAAAAGCCAACAGATCAATCGCTCAAAGATGCAATGCACAAAAGCCAACAAATCAATCGCTCAAATATGCAATGCACAAAAGCCAACAGATCAATCGGTCAAAGATGCAATACACAAAAGTCGACAAGTCAATCGCTCAAAGATGCAATGCACAAAAGCCAACAAATCAATCGCTCAAAGATGCAATGCACAAAAGCCAACAAATCAATCGCTCAAATATGCAATACACAAAAGCCAACAAATCAATCGTTCAAAGGTGCAATGCACAAAAGTCAACAGAGCAGTCACTGAATGATGCAATGCACAAAAGCCAACAGATCAATCGCTCAAAGATGCAATGCACAAAAGTAAACAAATCAATCGCTCAAATATGCAATGCACAAAAGCCAACAAATAAATCGCTCAAAGATGCAATGCACAAAAGTCAACAAATCAATCGCTCAAAGATGCAATGCACAAAGGCCAACAAATCAATCGCTGAAATATGCAATGCACAAAAGCCAACAAACCCGTCACTGAATGATGCAATGCACAAAAGCCAACAGATCAATCGCTCAATGATGCAATGCACAAAAGCCAACAAATCAATCGCTCAAATACATGTATGCAATGCACAAAAGCCAACAAATCAATCGCTCAAATATGCAATGCAAAAAAGCCAACAAATCAATCGCTCAAAGATGCAATGCACAAAAGCCAACAAATCAATCGCTCAAAGATGCAATGCACAAAAGCCAACAAATCAATAGCTCAAAGATGCAATGCACAAAAGCCAACAAATCAATCGCTCAAAAATGCAATGCACAAAAGTCAACAAATCAATCGGTCAAAGATGCAATGCACAAAAGCCAACAAATCAACCGCTCAAAGATGCAAAGCACAAAAGCCAACAAATCAATCGCTCAAAGATGCAATGCACAAAAGCCAACAAATCAATCGCTCAAAGATGCAATGCACAAAAGTCAACAAATCAATCCCTGAAAGATGCAATGCACAAAAGCCAAAAAATCAATCGCTCAAAGATGGAATGCACAAAAGCCAACAAATCAATCGGTCAAAGATGAAATGCACAAAAGCCAACACACCAGTCACTGAATGATGCAATGCACAAAAGTCAACAAATCAATCGCTCAAAGATGCAATGCACAAAAGCCAACAAACCAGTCACTGAATGATGCAATGCATAAAAGCCAACAAGCCAGTCACTGAATGATGCAATCACAAAAGCCAACAAATCAATCGCTCAAAGATGCAATGCACAAAAGCCAACAAACCAGTCACTGAATGATGCAATGCATAAAAGCCAACAAACCAGTCACTGAATGATGCAATGCAAAAAAGCCAACAAACCAGTCACTGAATGATGCAATGCATAAAAGCCAACAAACCAGTCACTGAATGATGCAATGCACAAAAGCCAACAAATCAATCGCTCAAAGATGCAACGCACAAAAGCCAACAAACCAGTCACTGAATGATGCAATGCATAAAAGCCAAAAAACCAGTCACTGAATGATGCAATGCACAAAAGCCAACAAACCAGTCACTGAATGATGCAATGCAAAAAAGCCAACAAACCAGTCACTGAATGATGCAATGCATAAAAACCAACAAACCAGTCACTTAGTGATGCAATGCATAAAAGCCAGCAAACCAGTCACTGAATGATGCAATGCACAAAAGCCAACAAATCAATCGCTCAAAGATGCAATGCACAAAAGCCAACAAATCAATCGCTCAAATATGCAATGAACAAAAGCCAACAAATCAATCGCTCAAATATACAATGCAAATAAGCCAACAAATCAATCGCTCAAAGATGCAATGCACAAAAGTCAACAAATCAATCGCTCAAATATGCATTGCACAAAAGCCAACAAATCAATCGCTCAAAGATGCAATGCACAAGAGCCAACAAATCAATCAGTCAAAGATGCAATGCACAAAAGCCAACAAACCAGTCACTGAATGATGCAATGCACAAAAGCCAACAAATCAATTGGTCAGAGATGCAATGCACAAAAGCCAAGAAATCAATCGCTCAAAAATGCAATGCACAAAAGCCAACAAATCAATCGCTCAAAGATGAAATGCACAAAAGCCAACACACCAGTCACTGAATGATGCAATGCAAAAAAACCAACAAATCAATCGCTCAAAGATGCAATGCACAAAAGCCAACAAACCAGTCACTGAATGATGCAATGCATAAAAGCCAACAAACCAGTCACTGAATGATGCAATCACAAAAGCCAACAAATCAATCGCTCAAAGATGCAATGCACAAAAGCCAACAAACCAGTCACTGAATGATGCAATGCATAAAAGCCAACAAACCAGTCACTGAATGATGCAATGCACAAAAGCCAACAAACCAGTTACTGAATGATGCAATGCATAAAAGCCAACAAACCAGTCACTGAATGATGCAATGCACAAAAGCCAACAAATCAATCGCTCAATGTTCCAATGCACAAAAGCCAACAAACCAGTCACTGAATGATGCAATGCATAAAAGCCAACAAACCAGTCACTGAATGATGCAATGCCCAAAAGCCAACAAACCAGTCACTGAATGATGCAATGCATAAAAGCCAACAAACCAGTCACTGAATGATGCAATGCATAAAAGCCAACAAACCAGTCACTGAATGATGCAATGCATAAAAGCCAGAAAACCAGTCACTGAATGATGCAAAGCAAAAAAGCCAACAAATCAATCAGTCAAAGATGCAATGCACAAAAGCCAACAAATCAATCGCTCAAATATGCAATGCACAAAAGCCAACAAATCAATCGCTCAAAGATGCAATGCACAAAAGCCAACAAATCAATCGCTCTAATATGCAATGAACAAAAGCCAACAAATCAATCGCTCAAAGATGCAATGCACAAAAGCCAACAAATCAATCGCTCAAATATGCAATGCACAAAAGCCAACAGATCAATCGGTCAAAGATGCAATGCACAAAAGTCGACAAATCAATCGCTCAAAGATGCAATGCACAAAAGCCAACAGATCAATCGCTCAAAGATGCAATGCACAAAAGCCAACAAATCAATAGCTCAAAGATGCAATGCACAAAAGCCAACAAATCAATCGCTCAAATATGCAATGAACAAAAGCCAACAAATCAATCGCTCAAAGATGCAATGCACAAGAGCCAACAGATCAATCGGTCAAACATGCAATGCACAAAAGTCGACAAGTCAATCGCTCAAAGATGCAATGCACAAAAGCCAACAAATCAATAGCTCAAAGATGCAATGCACAAAAGCCAAAAAATCAATCGCTCAAATATGCAATGAACAAAAGCCAACAAATCAATCGCTCAAAGATGCAATGCACAAAAGCCAACAGATCAATCGCTCAAAGATGCAATGCAGAAAAGCCAACAAATCAATCGCTCAAAGATGCAATGCACAAAAGTCAACAAATCAATCGCTCAAAGGTGCAATGCACAAAAGTCAACAAATCAATCGCTCAAAGATGCAATGCACAAAAGCCAACAAATCAATAGCTGAAATATGCAATGCACAAAAGCCAACAAACCCGTCATTGAATGATGCAATGCACAAAAGCCAACAGATCAATCGGTCAAAGATGCAATGCACAAAAGCCAACAAATCAATCGCTCAAAAATGCAATGCACAAAAGCCAACAAATCAATCGCTCAAATATGCAAAGCACAAAAGCCAACAAATCAATCGCTCAAAGATGAAATGCACAAAAGCCAACACACCAGTCACTGAATGATGCAATGCACAAAAACCAACAAATCAATCGCTCAAAGATGCAATGCACAAAAGCCAACAAACCAGTCACTGAATGATGCAATGCATAAAAGCCAACAAACCAGTCACTGAATGATGCAATCACAAAAGCCAACAAATCAATCGCTCAAAGATGCAATGCACAAAAGCCAACAAACCAGTCACTGAATGATGCAATGCATAAATGCCAACAAACCAGTCACTGAATGATGCAATGCACAAAAGCCAACAAACCAGTCACTGAATGATGCAATGCATAAAAGCCAACAAACCAGTCACTGAATGATGCAATGCACAAAAGCCAACAAATCAATCGCTCAAAGATGCAATGCACAAAAGCCAACAAACCAGTCACTGAATGATGCAATGCATCAAAGCCAAAAAACCAGTCACTGAATGATGCAATGCACAAAAGCCAACAAACCAGTCACTGAATGATGCAATGCATAAAAGCCAACAAACCAGTCACTGAATGAAGCAATGCATAAAAACCAACAAACCAGTCACTTAGTGATGCAATGCATAAAAGCCAGCAAACCAGTCACTGAATGATGCAATGCACAAAAGCCAACAAATCAATCGCTCAAAGATGCAATGCACAAAAGCCAACAAATCAATCGCTCAAATATGCAATGAACAAAAGCCAACAAATCAATCGCTCAAATATGCAATGCAAAAAAGCCAACAAATCAACCGCTCAAAGATGCAATGCACAAGAGCCAACAAATCAATCAGTCAAAGATGCAATGCACAAAAGCCAACAAACCAGTCACTGAATGATGCAATGCACAAAAGCCAACAAATCAAACGGTCAGAGATGCAATGCACAAAAGCCAAGAAATCAATCGCTCAAAAATGCAATGCACAAAAGCCAACAAATCAATCGCTCAAAGATGAAATGCACAAAAGCCAGCAAACCAGTCACTGAATGATGCAATGCATAAAAGCCAACAAACCAGTCACTGAATGATGCAATAACAAAAGCCAACAAATCAATCGCTCAAAGATGCAATGCACAAAAGCCAACAAACCAGTCACTGAATGATGCAATGCATAAAAGCCAACAAACCAGTCACTAAATGATGCAATGCACTAAAGCCAACAAACCAGTTACTGAATGATGCAAAGCATAAAAGCCAACAAACCAGTCACTGAATGATGCAATGCACAAAAGCCAACAAAACAATCGCTCAAAGTTGCAATGCACAAATGCCAACAAACCAGTCACTGAATGATGCAATGCATAAAAGCCAACAAACCAGTCACTGAATGATGCAATGCACAAAAGCCAACAAACCAGTCACTGAATGATGCAATGCATAAAAGCCAACAAATCAATCGCTCAAAGATGCAATGCACAAAAGCCAACAAATCAATCGCTCAAATATTCAATGAACAAAAGCCAACAAATCAATCGCTCAAATATGCAATGCACAAAAGCCAACAAAGCAATCGCTCAAATATGCAATGCACAAAACCCAACAGATCAATCGGTCAAAGATGCAATGCACAAAAGTCGACAAATCAATCGCTCAAAGATGCAATGCACAAAAGCCAACAGATCAATCGCTCAAAGATGCAATGCACAAAAGCCAACAAATCAATCGCTCAAATATGCAATGCACAAAAGCCAACAGATCAATCGGTCAAAGATGCAATACACAAAAGTCGACAAGTCAATCGCTCAAAGATGCAATGCACAAAAGCCAACAAATCAATCGCTCAAAGATGCAATGCACAAAAGCCAACAAATCAATCGCTCAAATATGCAATACACAAAAGCCAACAAATCAATCGTTCAAAGGTGCAATGCACAAAAGTCAACAGAGCAGTCACTGAATGATGCAATGCACAAAAGCCAACAGATCAATCGCTCAAAGATGCAATGCACAAAAGTAAACAAATCAATCGCTCAAATATGCAATGCACAAAAGCCAACAAATAAATCGCTCAAAGATGCAATGCACAAAAGTCAACAAATCAATCGCTCAAAGATGCAATGCACAAAGGCCAACAAATCAATCGCTGAAATATGCAATGCACAAAAGCCAACAAACCCGTCACTGAATGATGCAATGCACAAAAGCCAACAGATCAATCGCTCAATGATGCAATGCACAAAAGCCAACAAATCAATCGCTCAAATACATGTATGCAATGCACAAAAGCCAACAAATCAATCGCTCAAATATGCAATGCAAAAAAGCCAACAAATCAATCGCTCAAAGATGCAATGCACAAAAGCCAACAAATCAATCGCTCAAAGATGCAATGCACAAAAGCCAACAAATCAATAGCTCAAAGATGCAATGCACAAAAGCCAACAAATCAATCGGTCAAAGATGAAATGCACAAAAGCCAACACACCAGTCACTGAATGATGCAATGCACAAAAGTCAACAAATCAATCGCTCAAAGATGCAATGCACAAAAGCCAACAAACCAGTCACTGAATGATGCAATGCATAAAAGCCAACAAGCCAGTCACTGAATGATGCAATCACAAAAGCCAACAAATCAATCGCTCAAAGATGCAATGCACAAAAGCCAACAAACCAGTCACTGAATGATGCAATGCATCAAAGCCAAAAAACCAGTCACTGAATGATGCAATGCACAAAAGCCAACAAACCAGTCACTGAATGATGCAATGCATAAAAGCCAACAAACCAGTCACTGAATGAAGCAATGCATAAAAACCAACAAACCAGTCACTTAGTGATGCAATGCATAAAAGCCAGCAAACCAGTCACTGAATGATGCAATGCACAAAAGCCAACAAATCAATCGCTCAAAGATGCAATGCACAAAAGCCAACAAATCAATCGCTCAAATATGCAATGAACAAAAGCCAACAAATCAATCGCTCAAATATGCAATGCAAAAAAGCCAACAAATCAACCGCTCAAAGATGCAATGCACAAGAGCCAACAAATCAATCAGTCAAAGATGCAATGCACAAAAGCCAACAAACCAGTCACTGAATGATGCAATGCACAAAAGCCAACAAATCAAACGGTCAGAGATGCAATGCACAAAAGCCAAGAAATCAATCGCTCAAAAATGCAATGCACAAAAGCCAACAAATCAATCGCTCAAAGATGAAATGCACAAAAGCCAGCAAACCAGTCACTGAATGATGCAATGCATAAAAGCCAACAAACCAGTCACTGAATGATGCAATAACAAAAGCCAACAAATCAATCGCTCAAAGATGCAATGCACAAAAGCCAACAAACCAGTCACTGAATGATGCAATGCATAAAAGCCAACAAACCAGTCACTAAATGATGCAATGCACTAAAGCCAACAAACCAGTTACTGAATGATGCAAAGCATAAAAGCCAACAAACCAGTCACTGAATGATGCAATGCACAAAAGCCAACAAAACAATCGCTCAAAGTTGCAATGCACAAATGCCAACAAACCAGTCACTGAATGATGCAATGCATAAAAGCCAACAAACCAGTCACTGAATGATGCAATGCACAAAAGCCAACAAACCAGTCACTGAATGATGCAATGCATAAAAGCCAACAAACCAGTCACTGAATGATGCAATGCATAAAAGCCAGCAAACCAGTCACTGAATGATGCAATGCACAAAAGCCAACAAATCAATCGCTCAAAGATGCAATGCACAAAAGCCAACAAATCAATCGCTCAAATATTCAATGAACAAAAGCCAACAAATCAATCGCTCAAATATGCAATGCACAAAAGCCAACAAAGCAATCGCTCAAATATGCAATGCACAAAACCCAACAGATCAATCGGTCAAAGATGCAATGCACAAAAGTCGACAAATCAATCGCTCAAAGATGCAATGCACAAAAGCCAACAGATCAATCGCTCAAAGATGCAATGCACAAAAGCCAACAAATCAATCGCTCAAATATGCAATGCACAAAAGCCAACAGATCAATCGGTCAAAGATGCAATACACAAAAGGGTGACAAGTCAATCGCTCAAAGATGCAATGCACAAAAGCCAACAAATCAATCGCTCAAAGATGCAATGCACAAAAGCCAACAAATCAATCGCTCAAATATGCAATACACAAAAGCCAACAAATCAATCGTTCAAAGGTGCAATGCACAAAAGTCAACAGAGCAGTCACTGAATGATGCAATGCACAAAAGCCAACAGATCAATCGCTCAAAGATGCAATGCACAAAAGTAAACAAATCAATCGCTCAAATATGCAATGCACAAAAGCCAACAAATAAATCGCTCAAAGATGCAATGCACAAAAGTCAACAAATCAATCGCTCAAAGATGCAATGCACAAAGGCCAACAAATCAATCGCTGAAATATGCAATGCACAAAAGCCAACAAACCCGTCACTGAATGATGCAATGCACAAAAGCCAACAGATCAATCGCTCAATGATGCAATGCACAAAAGCCAACAAATCAATCGCTCAAATACATGTATGCAATGCACAAAAGCCAACAAATCAATCGCTCAAATATGCAATGCAAAAAAGCCAACAAATCAATCGCTCAAAGATGCAATGCACAAAAGCCAACAAATCAATCGCTCAAAGATGCAATGCACAAAAGCCAACAAATCAATAGCTCAAAGATGCAATGCACAAAAGCCAACAAATCAATCGCTCAAAAATGCAATGCACAAAAGTCAACAAATCAATCGTTCAAAGGTGCAATGCACAAAAGTCAACAGAGCAGTCACTGAATGATGCAATGCACAAAAGCCAACAGATCAATCGCTCAAAGATGCAATGCACAAAAGTAAACAAATCAATCGCTCAAATATGCAATGCACAAAAGCCAACAAATAAATCGCTCAAAGATGCAATGCACAAAAGTCAACAAATCAATCGCTCAAAGATGCAATGCACAAAGGCCAACAAATCAATCGCTGAAATATGCAATGCACAAAAGCCAACAAACCCGTCACTGAATGATGCAATGCACAAAAGCCAACAGATCAATCGCTCAATGATGCAATGCACAAAAGCCAACAAATCAATCGCTCAAATACATGTATGCAATGCACAAAAGCCAACAAATCAATCGCTCAAATATGCAATGCAAAAAAGCCAACAAATCAATCGCTCAAAGATGCAATGCACAAAAGCCAACAAATCAATCGCTCAAAGATGCAATGCACAAAAGCCAACAAATCAATAGCTCAAAGATGCAATGCACAAAAGCCAACAAATCAATCGCTCAAAAATGCAATGCACAAAAGTCAACAAATCAATCGGTCAAAGATGCAATGCACAAAAGCCAACAAATCAACCGCTCAAAGATGCAAAGCACAAAAGCCAACAAATCAATCGCTCAAAGATGCAATGCACAAAAGCCAACAAATCAATCGCTCAAAGATGCAATGCACAAAAGTCAACAAATCAATCCCTGAAAGATGCAATGCACAAAAGCCAAAAAATCAATCGCTCAAAGATGGAATGCACAAAAGCCAACAAATCAATCGGTCAAAGATGAAATGCACAAAAGCCAACACACCAGTCACTGAATGATGCAATGCACAAAAGTCAACAAATCAATCGCTCAAAGATGCAATGCACAAAAGCCAACAAACCAGTCACTGAATGATGCAATGCATAAAAGCCAACAAGCCAGTCACTGAATGATGCAATCACAAAAGCCAACAAATCAATCGCTCAAAGATGCAATGCACAAAAGCCAACAAACCAGTCACTGAATGATGCAATGCATAAAAGCCAACAAACCAGTCACTGAATGATGCAATGCAAAAAAGCCAACAAACCAGTCACTGAATGATGCAATGCATAAAAGCCAACAAACCAGTCACTGAATGATGCAATGCACAAAAGCCAACAAATCAATCGCTCAAAGATGCAACGCACAAAAGCCAACAAACCAGTCACTGAATGATGCAATGCATAAAAGCCAAAAAACCAGTCACTGAATGATGCAATGCACAAAAGCCAACAAACCAGTCACTGAATGATGCAATGCAAAAAAGCCAACAAACCAGTCACTGAATGATGCAATGCATAAAAACCAACAAACCAGTCACTTAGTGATGCAATGCATAAAAGCCAGCAAACCAGTCACTGAATGATGCAATGCACAAAAGCCAACAAATCAATCGCTCAAAGATGCAATGCACAAAAGCCAACAAATCAATCGCTCAAATATGCAATGAACAAAAGCCAACAAATCAATCGCTCAAATATACAATGCAAAAAAGCCAACAAATCAATCGCTCAAAGATGCAATGCACAAAAGTCAACAAATCAATCGCTCAAATATGCATTGCACAAAAGCCAACAAATCAATCGCTCAAAGATGCAATGCACAAGAGCCAACAAATCAATCAGTCAAAGATGCAATGCACAAAAGCCAACAAACCAGTCACTGAATGATGCAATGCACAAAAGCCAACAAATCAATCGGTCAGAGATGCAATGCACAAAAGCCAAGAAATCAATCGCTCAAAAATGCAATGCACAAAAGCCAACAAATCAATCGCTCAAAGATGAAATGCACAAAAGCCAACACACCAGTCACTGAATGATGCAATGCAAAAAAACCAACAAATCAATCGCTCAAAGATGCAATGCACAAAAGCCAACAAACCAGTCACTGAATGATGCAATGCATAAAAGCCAACAAACCAGTCACTGAATGATGCAATCACAAAAGCCAACAAATCAATCGCTCAAAGATGCAATGCACAAAAGCCAACAAACCAGTCACTGAATGATGCAATGCATAAAAGCCAACAAACCAGTCACTGAATGATGCAATGCACAAAAGCCAACAAACCAGTTACTGAATGATGCAATGCATAAAAGCCAACAAACCAGTCACTGAATGATGCAATGCACAAAAGCCAACAAATCAATCGCTCAATGTTCCAATGCACAAAAGCCAACAAACCAGTCACTGAATGATGCAATGCATAAAAGCCAACAAACCAGTCACTGAATGATGCAATGCCCAAAAGCCAACAAACCAGTCACTGAATGATGCAATGCATAAAAGCCAACAAACCAGTCACTGAATGATGCAATGCATAAAAGCCAACAAACCAGTCACTGAATGATGCAATGCATAAAAGCCAGAAAACCAGTCACTGAATGATGCAATGCAAAAAAGCCAACAAATCAATCAGTCAAAGATGCAATGCACAAAAGCCAACAAATCAATCGCTCAAATATGCAATGCACAAAAGCCAACAAATCAATCGCTCAAAGATGCAATGCACAAAAGCCAACAAATCAATCGCTCTAATATGCAATGAACAAAAGCCAACAAATCAATCGCTCAAAGATGCAATGCACAAAAGCCAACAAATCAATCGCTCAAATATGCAATGCACAAAAGCCAACAGATCAATCGGTCAAAGATGCAATGCACAAAAGTCGACAAATCAATCGCTCAAAGATGCAATGCACAAAAGCCAACAGATCAATCGCTCAAAGATGCAATGCACAAAAGCCAACAAATCAATAGCTCAAAGATGCAATGCACAAAAGCCAACAAATCAATCGCTCAAATATGCAATGAACAAAAGCCAACAAATCAATCGCTCAAAGATGCAGTGCACAAGAGCCAACAGATCAATCGGTCAAACATGCAATGCACAAAAGTCGACAAGTCAATCGCTCAAAGATGCAATGCACAAAAGCCAACAAATCAATAGCTCAAAGATGCAATGCACAAAAGCCAACAAATCAATCGCTCAAATATGCAATGAACAAAAGCCAACAAATCAATCGCTCAAAGATGCAATGCACAAAAGCCAACAAATCAATCGCTCAAAGATGCAATGCACAAAAGCCAACAAATCAATAGCTCAAAGATGCAATGCACAAAAGCCAACAAATCAATCGCTCAAAAATGCAATGCACAAAAGTCAACAAATCAATCGGTCAAAGATGCAATGCACAAAAGCCAACAAATCAACCGCTCAAAGATGCAAAGCACAAAAGCCAACAAATCAATCGCTCAAAGATGCAATGCACAAAAGCCAACAAATCAATCGCTCAAAGATGCAATGCACAAAAGTCAACAAATCAATCCCTGAAAGATGCAATGCACAAAAGCCAAAAAATCAATCGCTCAAAGATGGAATGCACAAAAGCCAACAAATCAATCGGTCAAAGATGAAATGCACAAAAGCCAACACACCAGTCACTGAATGATGCAATGCACAAAAGTCAACAAATCAATCGCTCAAAGATGCAATGCACAAAAGCCAACAAACCAGTCACTGAATGATGCAATGCATAAAAGCCAACAAGCCAGTCACTGAATGATGCAATCACAAAAGCCAACAAATCAATCGCTCAAAGATGCAATGCACAAAAGCCAACAAACCAGTCACTGAATGATGCAATGCATCAAAGCCAAAAAACCAGTCACTGAATGATGCAATGCACAAAAGCCAACAAACCAGTCACTGAATGATGCAATGCATAAAAGCCAACAAACCAGTCACTGAATGAAGCAAT
Source organism: Lumbricus terrestris (assembly GCA_949752735.1). Classification (NCBI taxonomy): domain Eukaryota; kingdom Metazoa; phylum Annelida; class Clitellata; order Crassiclitellata; family Lumbricidae; genus Lumbricus; species Lumbricus terrestris. The sequence goes on from OX457046.1 coordinate 512,917, forward strand.
GCATAAAAACCAACAAACCAGTCACTTAGTGATGCAATGCATAAAAGCCAGCAAACCAGTCACTGAATGATGCAATGCACAAAAGCCAACAAATCAATCGCTCAAAGATGCAATGCACAAAAGCCAACAAATCAATCGCTCAAATATGCAATGAACAAAAGCCAACAAATCAATCGCTCAAATATGCAATGCAAAAAAGCCAACAAATCAACCGCTCAAAGATGCAATGCACAAGAGCCAACAAATCAATCAGTCAAAAATGCAATGCACAAAAGCCAACAAACCAGTCACTGAATGATGCAATGCACAAAAGCCAACAAATCAAACGGTCAGAGATGCAATGCACAAAAGCCAAGAAATCAATCGCTCAAAAATGCAATGCACAAAAGCCAACAAATCAATCGCTCAAAGATGAAATGCACAAAAGCCAGCAAACCAGTCACTGAATGATGCAATGCATAAAAGCCAACAAACCAGTCACTGAATGATGCAATAACAAAAGCCAACAAATCAATCGCTCAAAGATGCAATGCACAAAAGCCAACAAACCAGTCACTGAATGATGCAATGCATAAAAGCCAACAAACCAGTCACTAAATGATGCAATGCACTAAAGCCAACAAACCAGTTACTGAATGATGCAAAGCATAAAAGCCAACAAACCAGTCACTGAATGATGCAATGCACAAAAGCCAACAAAACAATCGCTCAAAGTTGCAATGCACAAATGCCAACAAACCAGTCACTGAATGATGCAATGCATAAAAGCCAACAAACCAGTCACTGAATGATGCAATGCACAAAAGCCAACAAACCAGTCACTGAATGATGCAATGCATAAAAGCCAACAAACCAGTCACTGAATGATGCAATGCATAAAAGCCAGCAAACCAGTCACTGAATGATGCAATGCACAAAAGCCAACAAATCAATCGCTCAAAGATGCAAAGCACAAAAGCCAACAAATCAATCGCTCAAATATTCAATGAACAAAAGCCAACAAATCAATCGCTCAAATATGCAATGCACAAAAGCCAACAAAGCAATCGCTCAAATATGCAATGCACAAAACCCAACAGATCAATCGGTCAAAGATGCAATGCACAAAAGTCGACAAATCAATCGCTCAAAGATGCAATGCACAAAAGCCAACAGATCAATCGCTCAAAGATGCAATGCACAAAAGCCAACAAATCAATCGCTCAAATATGCAATGCACAAAAGCCAACAGATCAATCGGTCAAAGATGCAATACACAAAAGTCGACAAGTCAATCGCTCAAAGATGCAATGCACAAAAGCCAACAAATCAATCGCTCAAAGATGCAATGCACAAAAGCCAACAAATCAATCGCTCAAATATGCAATACACAAAAGCCAACAAATCAATCGTTCAAAGGTGCAATGCACAAAAGTCAACAGAGCAGTCACTGAATGATGCAATGCACAAAAGCCAACAGATCAATCGCTCAAAGATGCAATGCACAAAAGTAAACAAATCAATCGCTCAAATATGCAATGCACAAAAGCCAACAAATAAATCGCTCAAAGATGCAATGCACAAAAGTCAACAAATCAATCGCTCAAAGATGCAATGCACAAAGGCCAACAAATCAATCGCTGAAATATGCAATGCACAAAAGCCAACAAACCCGTCACTGAATGATGCAATGCACAAAAGCCAACAGATCAATCGCTCAATGATGCAATGCACAAAAGCCAACAAATCAATCGCTCAAATACATGTATGCAATGCACAAAAGCCAACAAATCAATCGCTCAAATATGCAATGCAAAAAAGCCAACAAATCAATCGCTCAAAGATGCAATGCACAAAAGCCAACAAATCAATCGCTCAAAGATGCAATGCACAAAAGCCAACAAATCAATAGCTCAAAGATGCAATGCACAAAAGCCAACAAATCAATCGCTCAAAAATGCAATGCACAAAAGTCAACAAATCAATCGGTCAAAGATGCAATGCACAAAAGCCAACAAATCAACCGCTCAAAGATGCAAAGCACAAAAGCCAACAAATCAATCGCTCAAAGATGCAATGCACAAAAGCCAACAAATCAATCGCTCAAAGATGCAATGCACAAAAGTCAACAAATCAATCCCTGAAAGATGCAATGCACAAAAGCCAAAAAATCAATCGCTCAAAGATGGAATGCACAAAAGCCAACAAATCAATCGGTCAAAGATGAAATGCACAAAAGCCAACACACCAGTCACTGAATGATGCAATGCACAAAAGTCAACAAATCAATCGCTCAAAGATGCAATGCACAAAAGCCAACAAACCAGTCACTGAATGATGCAATGCATAAAAGCCAACAAGCCAGTCACTGAATGATGCAATCACAAAAGCCAACAAATCAATCGCTCAAAGATGCAATGCACAAAAGCCAACAAACCAGTCACTGAATGATGCAATGCATAAAAGCCAACAAACCAGTCACTGAATGATGCAATGCAAAAAAGCCAACAAACCAGTCACTGAATGATGCAATGCATAAAAGCCAACAAACCAGTCACTGAATGATGCAATGCACAAAAGCCAACAAATCAATCGCTCAAAGATGCAACGCACAAAAGCCAACAAACCAGTCACTGAATGATGCAATGCATAAAAGCCAAAAAACCAGTCACTGAATGATGCAATGCACAAAAGCCAACAAACCAGTCACTGAATGATGCAATGCAAAAAAGCCAACAAACCAGTCACTGAATGATGCAATGCATAAAAACCAACAAACCAGTCACTTAGTGATGCAATGCATAAAAGCCAGCAAACCAGTCACTGAATGATGCAATGCACAAAAGCCAACAAATCAATCGCTCAAAGATGCAATGCACAAAAGCCAACAAATCAATCGCTCAAATATGCAATGAACAAAAGCCAACAAATCAATCGCTCAAATATACAATGCAAAAAAGCCAACAAATCAATCGCTCAAAGATGCAATGCACAAAAGTCAACAAATCAATCGCTCAAATATGCATTGCACAAAAGCCAACAAATCAATCGCTCAAAGATGCAATGCACAAGAGCCAACAAATCAATCAGTCAAAGATGCAATGCACAAAAGCCAACAAACCAGTCACTGAATGATGCAATGCACAAAAGCCAACAAATCAATCGGTCAGAGATGCAATGCACAAAAGCCAAGAAATCAATCGCTCAAAAATGCAATGCACAAAAGCCAACAAATCAATCGCTCAAAGATGAAATGCACAAAAGCCAACACACCAGTCACTGAATGATGCAATGCAAAAAAACCAACAAATCAATCGCTCAAAGATGCAATGCACAAAAGCCAACAAACCAGTCACTGAATGATGCAATGCATAAAAGCCAACAAACCAGTCACTGAATGATGCAATCACAAAAGCCAACAAATCAATCGCTCAAAGATGCAATGCACAAAAGCCAACAAACCAGTCACTGAATGATGCAATGCATAAAAGCCAACAAACCAGTCACTGAATGATGCAATGCACAAAAGCCAACAAACCAGTTACTGAATGATGCAATGCATAAAAGCCAACAAACCAGTCACTGAATGATGCAATGCACAAAAGCCAACAAATCAATCGCTCAATGTTCCAATGCACAAAAGCCAACAAACCAGTCACTGAATGATGCAATGCATAAAAGCCAACAAACCAGTCACTGAATGATGCAATGCCCAAAAGCCAACAAACCAGTCACTGAATGATGCAATGCATAAAAGCCAACAAACCAGTCACTGAATGATGCAATGCATAAAAGCCAACAAACCAGTCACTGAATGATGCAATGCATAAAAGCCAGAAAACCAGTCACTGAATGATGCAATGCAAAAAAGCCAACAAATCAATCAGTCAAAGATGCAATGCACAAAAGCCAACAAATCAATCGCTCAAATATGCAATGCACAAAAGCCAACAAATCAATCGCTCAAAGATGCAATGCACAAAAGCCAACAAATCAATCGCTCTAATATGCAATGAACAAAAGCCAACAAATCAATCGCTCAAAGATGCAATGCACAAAAGCCAACAAATCAATCGCTCAAATATGCAATGCACAAAAGCCAACAGATCAATCGGTCAAAGATGCAATGCACAAAAGTCGACAAATCAATCGCTCAAAGATGCAATGCACAAAAGCCAACAGATCAATCGCTCAAAGATGCAATGCACAAAAGCCAACAAATCAATAGCTCAAAGATGCAATGCACAAAAGCCAACAAATCAATCGCTCAAATATGCAATGAACAAAAGCCAACAAATCAATCGCTCAAAGATGCAGTGCACAAGAGCCAACAGATCAATCGGTCAAACATGCAATGCACAAAAGTCGACAAGTCAATCGCTCAAAGATGCAATGCACAAAAGCCAACAAATCAATAGCTCAAAGATGCAATGCACAAAAGCCAACAAATCAATCGCTCAAATATGCAATGAACAAAAGCCAACAAATCAATCGCTCAAAGATGCAATGCACAAAAGCCAACAGATCAATCGCTCAAAGATGCAATGCAGAAAAGCCAACAAATCAATCGCTCAAAGATGCAATGCACAAAAGTCAACAAATCAATCGCTCAAAGGTGCAATGCACAAAAGTCAACAAATCAATCGCTCAAAGATGCAATGCACAAAAGCCAACAAATCAATAGCTGAAATATGCAATGCACAAAAGCCAACAAACCCGTCATTGAATGATGCAATGCACAAAAGCCAACAGATCAATCGGTCAAAGATGCAATGCACAAAAGCCAACAAATCAATCGCTCAAATATGCAATGCACAAAAGCCAAGAAATCAAACGCTCAAAGATGCAATGCACAAAAGTCAACAAATCAATCGCTCAAAGATGCAATGCACAAAAGTCAACAAATCAATCGCTCAAAGATGCAATGCACAAAAGCCAACAAATCAATCGCTCAAAGATGCAATGCACAAAAGTGAACAAATCAATCGCTCAAAGATGCAATGCACAAAAGTCAACAAATCAATCGCTCAAAGATGCAATGCACAAAAGCCAACAAATCAATAGCTGAAATATGCAATGCACAAAAGCCAACAAACCCGTCACTGAATGATGCAATGCACAAAAGCCAACAGATCAATCGGTCAAAGATGCAATGCACAAAAGCCAACAAATCAATCGCTCAAATATGCAATGCACAAAAGCCAACAAATCAAACGCTCAAAGATGCAATGCACAAAAGTCAACAAATCAATCGCTCAAATATGCATTGCAGAAAAGCCAACAAATCAATCGCTCAAAGATGCAATGCACAAGAGCCAACAAATCAATCAGTCAAAGATGCAATGCACAAAAGCCAACAAACCAGTCACTGAATGATGCAATGCACAAAAGCCAACAAATCAATCGGTCAGAGATGCAATGCACAAAAGCCAAGAAATCAATCGCTCAAAAATGCAATGCACAAAAGCCAACAAATCAATCGCTCAAAGTTGAAATGCACAAAAGCCAACACACCAGTCACTGAATGATGCAATGCAAAAAAACCAACAAATCAATCGCTCAAAGCTGCAATGCACAAAAGCCAACAAACCAGTCACTGAATGATGCAATGCATAAAAGCCAACAAACCAGTCACTGAATGACGCAATAACAAAAGCCAACAAATCAATCGCTCAAAGATGCAATGCACAAAAGCCAACAAACCAGTCACTGAATGATGCAATGCATAAAAGCCAACAAACCAGTCACTAAATGATGCAATGCACAAAAGCCAACAAACCAGTTACTGAATGATGCAATGCATAAAAGCCAACAAACCAGTCACTGAATGATGCAATGCACAAAAGCCAACAAATCAATCGCTCAAAGTTGCAATGCACAAAAGCCAACAAACCAGTCACTGAATGATGCAATGCATAAAAGCCAACAAACCAGTCACTGAATGATGCAATGCACAAAAGCCAACAAACCAGTCACTGAATGATGCAAAGCATAAAAGCCAACAAACCAGTCACTGAATGATGCAATGCATAAAAGCCAACAAACCAGTCACTGAATGATGCAATGCATAAAAGCCAGCAAACCAGTCACTGAATGATGCAATGCAAAAAAGCCAACAAATCAATCGCTCAAAGATGCAATGCACAAAAGCCAACAAATCAATCGCTCTAATATGCAATGAACAAAAGCCAACAAATCAATCGCTCAAAGATGCAATGCACAAAAGTCAACAAATCAATCGCTCAAATATGCAATGCACAAAAGCCAACAGATCAATCGGTCAAAGATGCAATGCACAAAAGTCGACAAATCAATCGCTCAAAGATGCAATGCACAAAAGCCAACAGATCAATCGCTCAAAGATGCAATGCACAAAAGCCAACAAATCAATAGCTCAAAGATGCAATGCACAAAAGCCAACAAATCAATCGCTCAAATATGCAATGAACAAAAGCCAACAAATCAATCGCTCAAAGATGCAATTCACAAGAGCCAACAGATCAATCGGTCAAAGATGCAATGCACAAAAGTCGACAAGTCAATCGCTCAAAGATGCAATGCACAAAAGCCAACAAATCAATCGCTCAAAGATGCAATGCACAAAAGCCAACAAATCAGTCGCTCAAAGATGCAATACACAAAAGCCAACAAATCAATCGTTCAAAGGTGCAATGCACAAAAGTCAACAGAGCAGTCACTGAATGATGCAATGCACAAAGCCCAACAGATCAATCGCTCAAAGATGCAATGCACAAAAGCCAACAAATCAATCGCTCACAGATGCAATGCACAAAAGTCAACAAATCAATCGCTCAAAGATGCAATGCACAAAAGCCAACAAATCAATAGCTGAAATATGCAATGCACAAAAGCCAACAAACCCGTCACTGAATGATGCAATGCACAAAAGCCAACAGATCAATCGGTCAAAGATGCAATGCACAAAAGCCAACAAATCAATCGCTCAAATATGCAATGCACAAAAGCCAACAAATCAATCGCTCAAATATGCAATGCACAAAAGCCAACAAATCAATCGCTCAAAGATGCAATGCACAAAAGTCAACAAATCAATCGGTCAAAGATGCAATGCACAAAAGCCAACAAATCAACCGCTCAAAGATGCAATGCACAAAAGTCAACAAATCAATCGGTCAAAGATGCAATGCACAAAAGCCAACAAATCAATCGCTAAAATATGCAATGCACAAAAGCCAACAAATCAATCGCTCAAAGATGCAATGCACAAAAGCCAACAAATCAATCGCTCAAAGATGCAATGCACAAAAGCCAACAAACCAGTCACTGAATGATGCAATGCATAAAAGCCAACAAACCAGTCACTGAATGATGCAGTAACAAAAGCCAACAAATCAATCGCTCAAAGAAGCAATGCACAAAAGCCAACAAACCAGTCACTGAATGATGCAATGCACAAAAGCCAACAAACCAGTTACTGAATGATGCAATGCATAAAAGCCAACAAACCAGTCACTGAATGATGTAATGCACAAAAGCCAACAAATCAATCGCTCAAAGTTGCAATGCACGAAAGCCAACAAACCAGTCACTGAATGATGCAATGCATAAAAGCCAACAAACCAGTCACTGAATGATGCAATGCACAAAAGCCAACAAACCAGTCACTGAATGATGCAATGCATAAAAGCCAACAAACCAGTCACTGAATGATGCAATGCATAAAAGCCAACAAACCAGTCACTGAATGATGCAATGCATAAAAGCCAGCAAACCAGTCACTGAATGATGCAATGCAAAAAAGCCAACAAATCAATCGCTCAAAGATGCAATGCACAAAAGCCAACAAATCAATCGCTCAAATATGCAATGCACAAAAGCCAACAAATCAATCGCTCAAAGATGCAATGCACAAAAGCCAACAAATCAATCGCTCTAATATGCAATGAACAAAAGCCAACAAATCAACCGCTCAAAGATGCAATGCACAAAAGCCAACAAATCAATCGCTCAAATATGCAATGCACAAAAGCCAACAGATCAATCGGTCAAAGATGCAATGCACAAAAGTCGACAAATCAATCGCTCAAAGATGCAATGCACAAAAGCCAACAGATCAATCGCTCAAAGATGCAATGCACAAAAGCCAACAAATCAATAGCTCAAAGATGCAATGCACAAAAGCTAACAAATCAATCGCTCAAATATGCAATGAACAAAAGCCAACAAATCAATCGCTCAAAGATGCAATGCACAAGAGCCAACAGATCAATCGCTCAAAGATGCAATGCACAAAAGTCGACAAGTCAATCGCTCAAAGATGCAATGCACAAAAGCCAACAAATCAATCGCTCAAAGATGCAATGCACAAAAGCCAACAAATCAATCGCTCAAATATGCAATACACAAAAGCCAACAAATCAATCGTTCAAAGGTGCAATGCACAAAAGTCAACAGAGCAGTCACTGAATGATGCAATGCACAAAAGCCAACAGATCAATCGCTCAAAGATGCAATGCACAAAAGCCAACAAATCAATCGCTCAAAGATGCAATGCACAAAAGTCAACAAATCAATCGCTCAAAGATGCAATGCACAAAAGTCAACAAATCAATCGCTCAAATATGCAATGCACAAAAGCCAACAAATCAATAGCTGAAATATGCAATGCACAAAAGCCAAAAACCCGTCACTGAATGATGCAATGCACAAAAGCCAACAGATCAATCGGTCAAAGATGCAATGCACAAAAGCCAACAAATCAATCGCTCAAATATGCAATGCACAAAAGCCAACAAATCAAACGCTCAAATATGCAATGCACAAAAGCCAACAAATCAATCGCTCAAAGATGCAATACACAAAAGCCAACAAATCAATCGTTCAAAGGTGCAATGCACAAAAGTCAACAGAGCAGTCACTGAATGATGCAATGCACAAAGCCCAACAGATCAATCGCTCAAAGATGCAATGCACAAAAGCCAACAAATCAATCGCTCACAGATGCAATGCACAAAAGTCAACAAATCAATCGCTCAAAGATGCAATGCACAAAAGCCAACAAATCAATAGCTGAAATATGCAATGCACAAAAGCCAACAAACCCGTCACTGAATGATGCAATGCACAAAAGCCAACAGATCAATCGGTCAAAGATGCAATGCACAAAAGCCAACAAATCAATCGCTCAAATATGCAATGCACAAAAGCCAACAAATCAATCGCTCAAATATGCAATGCACAAAAGCCAACAAATCAATCGCTCAAAGATGCAATGCACAAAAGTCAACAAATCAATCGGTCAAAGATGCAATGCACAAAAGCCAACAAATCAACCGCTCAAAGATGCAATGCACAAAAGTCAACAAATCAATCGGTCAAAGATGCAATGCACAAAAGCCAACAAATCAATCGCTAAAATATGCAATGCACAAAAGCCAACAAATCAATCGCTCAAAGATGCAATGCACAAAAGCCAACAAATCAATCGCTCAAAGATGCAATGCACAAAAGCCAACAAACCAGTCACTGAATGATGCAATGCATAAAAGCCAACAAACCAGTCACTGAATGATGCAGTAACAAAAGCCAACAAATCAATCGCTCAAAGAAGCAATGCACAAAAGCCAACAAACCAGTCACTGAATGATGCAATGCACAAAAGCCAACAAACCAGTTACTGAATGATGCAATGCATAAAAGCCAACAAACCAGTCACTGAATGATGTAATGCACAAAAGCCAACAAATCAATCGCTCAAAGTTGCAATGCACGAAAGCCAACAAACCAGTCACTGAATGATGCAATGCATAAAAGCCAACAAACCAGTCACTGAATGATGCAATGCACAAAAGCCAACAAACCAGTCACTGAATGATGCAATGCATAAAAGCCAACAAACCAGTCACTGAATGATGCAATGCATAAAAGCCAACAAACCAGTCACTGAATGATGCAATGCATAAAAGCCAGCAAACCAGTCACTGAATGATGCAATGCAAAAAAGCCAACAAATCAATCGCTCAAAGATGCAATGCACAAAAGCCAACAAATCAATCGCTCAAATATGCAATGCACAAAAGCCAACAAATCAATCGCTCAAAGATGCAATGCACAAAAGCCAACAAATCAATCGCTCTAATATGCAATGAACAAAAGCCAACAAATCAACCGCTCAAAGATGCAATGCACAAAAGCCAACAAATCAATCGCTCAAATATGCAATGCACAAAAGCCAACAGATCAATCGGTCAAAGATGCAATGCACAAAAGTCGACAAATCAATCGCTCAAAGATGCAATGCACAAAAGCCAACAGATCAATCGCTCAAAGATGCAATGCACAAAAGCCAACAAATCAATAGCTCAAAGATGCAATGCACAAAAGCTAACAAATCAATCGCTCAAATATGCAATGAACAAAAGCCAACAAATCAATCGCTCAAAGATGCAATGCACAAGAGCCAACAGATCAATCGCTCAAAGATGCAATGCACAAAAGTCGACAAGTCAATCGCTCAAAGATGCAATGCACAAAAGCCAACAAATCAATCGCTCAAAGATGCAATGCACAAAAGCCAACAAATCAATCGCTCAAATATGCAATACACAAAAGCCAACAAATCAATCGTTCAAAGGTGCAATGCACAAAAGTCAACAGAGCAGTCACTGAATGATGCAATGCACAAAAGCCAACAGATCAATCGCTCAAAGATGCAATGCACAAAAGCCAACAAATCAATCGCTCAAAGATGCAATGCACAAAAGTCAACAAATCAATCGCTCAAAGATGCAATGCACAAAAGTCAACAAATCAATCGCTCAAATATGCAATGCACAAAAGCCAACAAATCAATAGCTGAAATATGCAATGCACAAAAGCCAAAAACCCGTCACTGAATGATGCAATGCACAAAAGCCAACAGATCAATCGGTCAAAGATGCAATGCACAAAAGCCAACAAATCAATCGCTCAAATATGCAATGCACAAAAGCCAACAAATCAAACGCTCAAATATGCAATGCACAAAAGCCAACAAATCAATCGCTCAAAGATGCAATGCACAAAAGTCAACAAATCAATCGCTCAAATATGCATTGCACAAAAGCCAACAAATCAATCGCTCAAAGATGCAATGCACAAAAGCCAACAAATCAATCAGTCAAAGATGCAATGCACAAAAGCCAACAAACCAGTCACTGAATGATGCAATGCACAAAAGCCAAGAAATCAATCGCTCAAAAATGCAATGCACAAAAGCCAACAAATCAATCGCTCAAAGAAGAAATGCACAAAAGCCAACACACCAGTCACTGAATGATGCAATGCAAAAAAAACAACAAATCAATCGCTCAAAGATGCAATGCACAAAAGCCAACAAACCAGTCACTGAATGATGCAATGCATAAAAGCCAACAAACCAGTCACTGAATGATGCAATAACAAAAGCCAACAAATCAATCGCTCAAAGATGCAATGCACAAAAGCCAACAAACCAGTCACTGAATGATGCAATGCATAAAAGCCAACAAACAAGTCACTGAATGATGCAATGCACAAAAGCCAACAATCCAGTTACTGAATGATGCAATGCATAAAAGCCAACAAACCAGTCACTGAATGATGCAATGCACAAAAGCCAACAAATCAATCGCTCAAAGTTGCAATGCACAAAAACCAACAAACCAGTCACTGAATGATGCAATGCATAAAAGCCAACAAACCAGTCACTGAATGATGCAATGCACAAAAGCCAACAAACCAGTCACTGAATGATGCAATGCATAAAAGCCAACAAACCAGTCACTGAATGATGCAGTGCACAAAAGCCAACAAACCAGTCACTGAATGATGCAATGCATAAAAGCCAGCAAACCAGTCACTGAATGATGCAATGCAAAAAAGCCAACAAATCAATCGCTCAAAGATGCAATGCACAAAAGCCAACAAATCAATCGCTCAAATTTGCAATGCACAAAAGCCAACAAATCAATCGCTCAAAGATGCAATGCACAAAAGCCAACAAATCAATCGCTCTAATATGCAATGAACAAAAGCCAACAAATCAATCGCTCAAAGATGCAATGCACAAAAGCCAACAAATCAATCGCTCAAATATGCAATGCACAAAAGCCAACAGATCAATCGGTCAAAGATGCAATGCACAAAAGTCGACAAATCAATCGCTCAAACATGCAATGCACAAAAGCCAACAGATCAATCGCTCAAAGATGCAATGCACAAAAGCCAACAAATCAATAGCTCAAAGATGCAATGCACAAAAGCCAACAAATCAATCGTTCAAATATGCAATGCACAAAAGCCAACAAATCAATCGCTCAAATATGCAATGCACAAAAGCCAACAAATCAAACGCTCAAATATGCAATGCACAAAAGCCAACAAATCAATCGCTCAAAGATGCAATGCACAAAAGTCATCAAATCAATCGGTCAAAGATGCAATGCACAAAAGCCAACAAATCAACCGCTCAAAAATGCAATGCACAAAAGTCAACAAATCAATCGGTCAAAGATGCAATGCACAAAAGCCAACAAATCAATCGCTCAAATATGCAATGCACAAAAGCCAACAAATCAATCGCTCAAAGATGCAATGCACAAAAGCCAACAAATCAATCGCTCAAAGATGCAATGCACAAAAGTCAACAAATCAATCGGTCAAAGATGCAATGCACAAAAGCCAACAAATCAATCGCTCAAAGATGCAATGCACAAAATTCAACAAATCAATCGGTCAAAGATGCAATGCGCAAAAGCCAACAAATCAACCGCTCAAAGATGCAAAGCACAAAAGCCAACAAATCAATCGCTCAAAGATGCAATGCACAAAAGCCAACAAATCAATCGCTCAAAGATGCATAGCACAAAAGTCAACAAATCAATCCCTGAAAGATGCAATGCACAAAAGCCAAAAAATCAATCGCTCAAAGATGCAATGCACAGAAGTCAACAAATCAATGCCTGAAAGATGCAATGCACAAAAGCCAACAGATCAATCGGTCAAAGATGCAATGCACAAAAGCCAACAAATCAATCGCTTAAAGATGCAATGCACAAAAGCCAACAAATCAATCGCTCAAAGATGGAATGCACAAAAGCCAACAAATCAATCGCTCAAAGATGCAATGCACAAAAGTCAACAAATCAATCGCTCAAATATGCAATGCACAAAAGCCAACAAACCAGTCACTGAATGATGCAATGCACAAAAGCAAGCCAATCAAGCACTCTACCGTATCAAAGCAATGCATCAATTCAAATCAATGTGCAGATGATATTAGAAGAAGTGGTTTTCGCTGCAGCCAACTCTCGGCCCGTGATTGTCACTCCTATCTTGCACAGATAAAACAAGCCAACAATGTAAGAGTCCTACCCTTTTGTTGGTCGTCGGCTTGACTTCCGTCTCATGGATTCCAGTTGATCCTCCCGATCGTCGGTTGACCGTCCGCTGTCCGTCCGTCCTCGTTGACTGACTGCAATTTGGCCGTTCGATCCTCACCGTCCTCGCTGGCTGTCTGCAGATTCTTCTTCCAATCCTCTGCGTTGGTTCGCTCGTCCTCGCACTGTCCACGTAAGGCTGCTGGTCGCTGACTGTACCGGCAACTCTCAGCTAAACCTCGCTTCTGACACCAGTGATGTCACGACCCTAGCCCGATCCGTTCGTACAAGACTTTGGCCGTGTCGTTTTCACAGTGCAGAGGACTCGTTTTTGATGATTTATTATTAAACAAAACATCAGCAGAGATTAATTAAAATTATTTACACCTGGAGGTTCCTCCGGCAAAGTTAAAGGATAGTTTCAGACGCCTATAAAATCGCTTCGTTGAACTTCAGTTACTCCTTGCTATTCGATGTTATGTCAAGTACGTCTGCCGGGCATCTCCCCCATAATGGCCTGCATTGTCTTATATATGACGCCGGCTGCCTTGATGGCCTGGGCAGCCGGCTTTAACGGTTCCTCGCCCCGTCGGGTGGTCGCCTCAAGGCGTCCGTGACCAATCCGACCACATCTGGTCGAAGGCCCTTCGCCGTCACTTCAAAAGGCGTCCCGTGGGGGTCGTTTGGGTCCTCCACGGAGGTGTTGATGGGCTCACGTCCGTCGCCCGTGGACCCGGTGACCCCTTCGACTCCAGATGCCGGCGGTGTACTCCGCGACCCCCTCGCTTCCGGATGCTGTGACCGTGACACGCGGTAATTATCATTCAAGGCTAACCCACAAACAGTATCTAATGATACAGTTGAGACGATGATCCAGAAAATAATCCTTTAGAGATTCTGTTTTCAGAAAACACGAGATAAGTTGAACAACGTAGATTTTAAGCGAGGCGATGGAAAATCCATCCTGCCCAAAGACGCAAACAAAATGGCGTAGTCTGTCGGAAGAAACCAAATGTCGCAACAAACTTCGAATTTTCTCCAAGACGGCAAATAATTATCCAAATAAAAGTAATGACGACGAACCAGTAAAATAAAGGTACTTGTGGGTTTGACGACCACACATAAATATTACTATAATTATACGTCGTCCCTGTAAAGGTTTGAGATTACTCCCTCCTAAACATTACCCCCCTGCAAACTGTAAATTGCATCAATCATCGCATTTATTGAACTAAAAATATCAAAAAATTCATCCCGCTTCTTGCTTTGGTCTGAAGATTTTCATCCGTCATCCCACTTCGTGGTTTGTTATCAATATTTTCATCTGCAACTAAAATACTATTCGACGCTGAAGTTTACATGGAGAAAATGGCTTCGAGGCTATTATTTTTTTCGGATCAAAATATTGATAGCAAACCACGAAGTGGGATGGCGGATGAAAATCTTCAGACCAAAACAAGAAGCGGGATGATTTTTCTGATTTTTTAGTGCAATAAATGCGATGATTGATGCAAATCTAGTTTGGGGGGGGGGTAATCTGAAACCGGTTTCAAGTTACCGGGGGGGGGGGGGTAAGGTTTAGGAGGAGGTAATTTGAAACCTTTACACCGGGTTTGACGAAATATTACTCTTGTTATACGTCGTCCATTACTTTAAATGAAGTGACCTGATGAAGATATTACAATGTTTTCGAAATCTAGTAAATAAAGACTGGATCAAAGTTATTTTACAGGTGAAATAGAAGCTGGATTTGTGAACTGAACGCATGATAAATGGAAGGTCAGTGACAGGTCTTTATAGGTGAAATGAAATTTGGATGAAGGTACTTTTACAGGTGAAATAGAAGCCGGATTCATGAATTGAACGCATCAGAAATGGAAGCTGGATGATGGACATAATAGGTGAAATCGAAGCTGGATTAACGAAGAACACGCTTAGAAAATAGAATGAGAATAAAGGTGTGTCTATACCTTACAAAGAAGCTGGATTGATGAAAATAACACATTAGAAATAGAAGCATGATGAAGGTATGTTATATATCTGAAATAGAACCTGGATTGACTAAAATGACACTTGGGGAAATGGAAGTTGGATTAATGAAAAACGCTTGAGTAATGGAAGCTGGATAAATGTATTTCTATATAAGAAATAGAAGCTGGATAAAGGTATTTTTATATCTGAAATGGAAGCTGGATTAAGGTATTTTATATGTGACGTGGAAGCTGGATTAATTAAAAAACCGCTTGAAAAATGGAACTGGATGAAGGTTCCTTAAGGGTGAAATAGAAGCTGGATTAATAAAAAAATGTTGGATTCATGCATGTGCTAATACATCCACCACTATAGATATTTCTGTGTGGTCGTCAAACCCGCAAGTAGCCTACCAAAATAAATCCTTGAAAACGACTGATTAGAAGAATGATTGGTACTATAATTTTAATTCACCCTTTTGTCTATTTTTTTCTATTTAATGTCGAATTTATTTCAGCGTGCACATGCCGAATTTTAAATAGAAACTGTTTGAGTGATAAAACGCTTAAGAAATGGAAGCGGGATCAAGGTATTTTATATCTTAAATAGTAGCTGGATGAGTGATAAAACGCCTAAGAAATGGAAGCTAGATGAAGGTATTAATAGGTCGGAAATAGAAGCTGGATTGAAAGAAAATAACGACCGAGAAAAAATAAGATGGATGAAGGTATTTCTCGGTGTGAAATAGAAGATGGATTGATGAAAATCGTCTTGCCTAAATTGGAGCTGGATGGATGAAAATGTCCTTCCTTAAATTGGAGCTGGATTGATAAAAATATTTATGATTAAGTCGAAGCTGGATTGATGAAAATCGTCTTGCCTAAATTGGAGCTGGATGGATGAAAATGTCCTCCCTTAAATTGGAGCTGGATTGATGAAAATATTCATGATTAAGTCGAAGCTGGATTGATGAAAATCGTCTTGCCTAAATTGGAGCTGGATGGATGAAAATGTCCTTCCTTAAATTGGAGCTGGATGGATGAAATTTTTTGATTAGGTTGGAGCTGGATTGATGAAAATCTTCTTAATCCAGCTCGGTTTTTTTTATTTTAGATCTATAAACCTTCATCCAACTTCCATTTCCTAAGCGTTTTATCACGCAGGAAAGCCAAGTTGGTCGCATAACACCCCAGCAATGGGTATTCGGTGGAATATGCCGGGAAACGGGGGATTAATTGTTTCATATTTACCGTCCCCGATAGGTCAGCTGCAAAAAACTCCTCTCCTTATCGCTAACCAAAGCGGATAAACGCAAAAGATTCATTTTAAATTTGACGCTTTCTAGTTCAGAATAATACAAATAGATATGAAAATACTCGGTAAAAGTGGATACCTTATTTCAGGACGATAACTAACTGTATTACGTCACGGAAATAAATTCGAAATTAAATAGAAAAAAAGGGTGAATTAAAATTATAGTACCGAATGATTAGACTAAAGACATACTAAGAAAGTACCAAATAAACGAGACTTGCACACCAGCGTGCAACACGACGAACGCACACGCACACTTACCAGAGTAGAGTCTTAAATAATGGAAACATTTCAATGTTACTCAAGCTGTGAAGTAGAGCTATGTATTGGGCCGTTGATGGGCCCTCTTTTGTTCCTCATATATTTCGAACTGCTCGGCTGGTTGGTTGCAAGATTCACTTTTGATCAAATTCAATGTGCACTGTCGTAATATGCGTCCCGTGGGTAATACTTCCATACTCGCACGGGGTCGCTGCTTCCATATTTTCTCTAGGCCTAAGCATCAAAGTTCAATAGGCTACTCTTTAGTGACTATACATGTACTATTATTGTGATACTCTTAGATCGGGGATATTTTCAACGTCATTTCTTGCATAGAAGAAAAGTCGGTCTGCTTTGTCGTCACTCTGCCAATAGGAAACAGACAAAGTGTAAGCTTAGACTTTTTGCACATTCTGAATATCGACTTCTACATCACACTGCGAGATTATGTGGTGAATAGATCGGTTTCTGCGTTCAAATTTCTTCGATAAATCAAATGGACTGAAGACTGATTCATTTCTTACCGATTGAAAAGAATGTCTCTTTCACTGGAATTGCGTTTACATGTGTGTCTTTTCTTAACCATTGCAGCAAGTAAGTTATTTATTTATGAATGATCAGGCAAAGAGCAATCGGCAATATCATTCTGCTCGTCTATTATACTGGAGAATCAAAATGCTCCAGGAGTAACCCCAATAATAAGTCTTCCCATACAGCACTTCAACATTTTGAGGAGGGCTGAATACAAGTCAGAATAAGATAAGATATTAATTTTATTATCCTGCCTTATTCTGGCTTGACTTCAGCCCTCCTCGCTTTGGAGATTGCCCGAACGCACAAGTTGTTTCTGCCTCCATGCATGTCCTCGGTAAGCCTATAATAGTACTGTTGATCTCATTACATTAAACTTCAACGGTTATTGTATCCTACATCGGTTTTATAGACAACGTTTGTGTGTATCCGTGTACGGTGTAGCCTATGTGTGCATTAGGGCATCGGTTTTCAACCAGGGGTCCACGGCCATCTGCATGGAGGTCCGCGAGCAAGTCCTGAAAAATATTTCTTAGTCGAAAATATTGAAATAGATAAATATTTTGTCAATTTTTCAATATTTCTCCTTCGCAATGGCGACATGAAACTAATAGCACATTTGTTGTGGCATGTAGGCCTATTGCAGGCTATCTGTTCAGTTAGTAGCATGTAGACCTAGTTAAGATTTGTGTATTCTGTGATCTCCGCTCTTGTGAATTGCTTTAACTGCAAAATTGTACACTGTAACCGGTTGTTGAATAAAGAGAATATATCATTACTAAATGTCAGTATGAGGCACAGCCATTGACATGTGAAGTTGTTCACAATTACGATGGCCTAATTATACGATTTAACAGATGGTCAACTATGATATTTATAGCACGAGGACTCTCTAGAAAGCTGTCGTCAATGCCGGTGTAAAGGTTTCAAATGACCCCCACTGAACATTATCACCAGGTGACTTGAAACCTGTTTCAGATTAACCCAGTGGTCATCTGAAACCGGTTTCATCCTACCCCTACGGTTTCAGGTTACCCCCACGCAGTGAAAACGTTGTCTTAGTTAATCCAGCATCTATTTCATCTACAGAGAACCTTCATCCAGTTTCTATTTACCTATAGAGAAACTTCATTCAGGTTCTATTTCACCTACAGAGAACCTTCATCCAGTTTCTATTTCACCTACAGAGAACCTTCATCCAGTTTCTATTTCACCTACAGAAAACCTTTTCCCACCTTCCATTTACCTATAGAGAAACTTCATTTAGGTTCTATTTCACCTACAGATAACCTTCATCCAGTTTCTATTTTATCTACAGAGAACCTTCATCCAGCTTCCATTTACCTATAGAGAAACTTCATTCAGGTTCTATTTCACCTACAGAGAACCTTCTTCCAGTTTCTATTTCACCTACAGGGAACCTGTAAGCTAATTTTGTATAGCATTATAATGGTCAGCTAATTGTTATGCAAGAGCGTACAGCTGAGGAAGGCCAGGTGCCTGGGTGGCGGGAAAGTTGCAGTGGCGCGACGTCGCCGGAGAGCGAGAGAGACAGAGACAGAGAGAAAGACAGAGAGGGACAGAGAGACGGACAGAGCGGCTGAAGGAAGAGTGTACGCTAAGAGTGAGATAGGCGTATGTAGGTTAGGGTGGAGTGAATCCGAGTGAAAAACAATTTTTTCTCGAATTTCAAAATCCGTTAGTGATCAAAAGTTGCGTATGGTATCACAGAATTGCTACAAAAATTTTGAAATTTTTATGTTGACGTCTTCTGCCCTCTACCGGACGATTTAAGGACGCCATATTGATTTTAAATACTGTCAGGCATTTTTAGACCAGGCTTGGTATCTGAAAATTCCAATGTTAGAACCAAGTCATGTAACAATTTGCTAACTGGTGTTTTTAGACTAATTTGACCCTCAGAAAAACGAAAATCGCAGTTAGCAATCTGGATTATTAGCGATTCCATGGGAAAACAAGATGGCGGACAAAATGGCTGCCAATTACTTCAGATGACTAAAAGTAAAGCATTTTATGTGACAGAAACACGGTTTTAGGCTCTAAATTAAGATTATAGGGTTCAAGGAATGCAATGGAATCAAAGATATATATGTAGCACTTCAAAAAATCAAAATGGCGGACAAAATGGCGGCCAGAATCTTAAAATGGCAATTGATGAAGTCATGTATGCAATGGAATCATGATTTCAGGGTCTGAGTCAACATTTTCGAGGTCAGCAAATATGATGAAGCCAATGTCATTCAGGTAGCACTGCACGAAAACCAAAATGGCGGACAAAATGGCGTCCATATCCTGGAATTGGCTATTAGTGGAGTTCTGTATGTAATTATTTAGTATTGAAATCACGCTTTGTTTCTTATGTTGGCATTATCTTTCTAGCTTCAAGTCTTGCGCGAACTAATCCATCTCTTGCATGCTGTCCAACAACCAGCAATGATGACTCTGTAACTGTCTTGACAGACCTCTCGACTGCTTGAGTATGGCATGGAAACTTTGGAAAGCGAAGTAAATCAATCGCGGAGTCGTCGGCATTGTGGATCAACTGTTCCAGGTCGTCATCATTTATGTCCTTCGTTAGAGGTGGCTCTGTCACTTCACATGACTGCCAGTCAATTAATTCTGTATAGTCGGCTGCATGAAAGTTCAAACTTGGGGGGTGAAATATGCGAATTCCTCTCTGAGGCTTCTTACTCGATCGCGCCTTCATTATCCTTCTGAATCCTAATTCTCGAATTGATTTTCTCTCATCCGTGATCATTGAAAGAAGTACATTTTCAGGATGAGCAAAGAAGGCGTTTCTCTGAATAACTGGATCAACTATTGACTTTAAATAATCAGGCAAGTATCGTGATTTGTTAGCAAGCATCCACAGATGCTTCGCGCCATCTTTGCAGGAGGGTTTGGACTTTACTGCAAACCAAACAGGGGCGTAAACTTTCAATACGAACTCAGTAATTGTCGAGAGACAGTTGCTTGGCTCTTTCGTGGCAACGTATAGGCGTAGTATTCTGTTAGCTAAAGTCAACCAACGAGACATTACTAGTTTTCCAGGACTTCGATGCAACAGTGCCTCATCGCATATACCACTAGATACAGCTTGAGACATTTCGTACAAGTATCTCTGGTCTGTACTGAGATCCTGCAGAACAGTCAGGTAGCACTTGTAAATCGCATTCAATTTGCTGGAATTTAACCATTGGCATGTTCTCACATCGTTGAACTTGTGTTCCAAGTTCGCCTGAAAAGCTTCGTGGTCCGGTAGTACTGCCATCAAGTTGCTCGAAGAGGTGACGTAACGGTAGCTCGTTGCTATGTAATAGGCCAGTGGCCAATGAACCAGTGGAGTGGACGCTTAAGATGTACTTCTAACAATCTGATAATACCACCCTTATGTCCTGTGTTGACAGCCGTTCCATCGCATCCCATGACAGCCAATAATTCCATGCTTATCTTTCTTTCTTCGAAGAAATCCAGTATGGCCTGCTTTATACACTCAGCACTGCCACGCACTGGAGAAATATGTCCCAAATAGTTCGAGTCGGGTTCCTCAATCAATACTATGTGTTCTTCAATAACAGTCCTGCGATGTAACTTACCTCCAATATTTTCCTGCAGTAGAGTCTTGTCTTTTCTGCCGTCGAAGTATAGACCGCGAAGATCCGAAGAATGGCTTGCGGATTCCTGAAGCAAATCTTCACGCAGTCTTTTTCTTTCTCTTCGGAGTTTGGAACGGTCAATAACCTCAGATTTATCGCCAGTTGTTACTATTCCGAAATCTGTAAGTAGGCTCGAAGCAATGTCTGCTGCTGCTCTGTCAGATATTCCATATCTCTCTGACGCTTGTGCCGTGTTCGTCAGTCGTCGTCTTTGTTGTGAGTGTTGAGTTTTGGCGATTTTTTTGTCTTCCATTTCTTCCTTGCCTGCTGAAGATCCATTATCGGTTTCGTCACCTTCAAGGTTTTTGTCAGATGAATAATGTTCATCAAGCTCATCAACCGACCTTGATGTTGAAGCACCGCTTGATGTAAGTCGCATCGCTTCGTCCTTCTTTCGTTGTGCTCTAAGCATAAGTTTTTCTGTTTTCGGCCGGTCGATTGACCCTATCATCATTGTCCTTACAGTTCTTTGGTCTTTTAGAAATTGTCTTTCTTCCACCGGAATCTTTCCTTCTTTTGGACATTTACATGCGGCTGGATCTGAGCACTTGCAACTGGCAATGTCAAACAACGTATTTATTGCATGTTCTCTGAATTGTGCGACCTTCTGCTCGTAGTTGGCACTTCTTTTACATGCGGGGTATCGGATTAACTTTAGATACTGATCATGATGGATTCGCACAAGTTTAGTGATTCGATCTATCGTAACAGTCGGGACAGAGGCCCGTGTCCAAATTTCTTTCACTTTTTTAACTAGAACACTGACAATTTCGAATGCTTCGGGTTCTTTACCTGGATGTTTACGTAAATCAAGCCTTACCCATTGGTAGTCCTCAAGAAGATCTCGAATAGTTGGTAAGACATCTAGTTTCATTCGCTTTGCAACTCCAAATATTGGACAGATGCTCACTTTTCTCTGAAGTCTTAAGCGACTCTCAGCCATGTTGCTTCTACAGTTTGCTAAGAAAATGAAATTCTATTAGAATGTATTTAAAGAATACTACGAATACTACTAAGAATACATAATAGTTTAGGTCACGTCACGATGATGGAATTCTATCACTTTGGTTGACGTAAACATGAAATATTGCAGGCTAAATTGCCTGACAGT
Organism: Lumbricus terrestris; assembly: GCA_949752735.1. Classification (NCBI taxonomy): domain Eukaryota; kingdom Metazoa; phylum Annelida; class Clitellata; order Crassiclitellata; family Lumbricidae; genus Lumbricus; species Lumbricus terrestris. The sequence goes on from OX457046.1 coordinate 535,140, forward strand.
ACTGAAAATCAATATGGCGTCCTTAAATCGTCCGGTAGAGGGCAGAAGACGTCAACATAAAAATTTCAAATTTTTTGTAGCAATTCTGTGATACCATACGCAACTTTTGATCGCTAACGGAATTTGAAATTCGGAAAAAAAATTTTTCACTCCACCCTAATGTAGGTGTCCTAGTCATGTGTAGAAGGTGTAGTTTTGAAGGAAGAGTTAATAAGATGGCGTTTCTGTCCTATCATTGAATTGTTTGCCGTTGTTGGTGAATTTTGTGTTGATTGCAACTTTTGGAGATTTGAAGAGACTGAATACAAGAAACCGATCGTTGTTTTAAGTAAACAAGTTAAAGAACTTTAGACACTTATAAACTAGCCATTAGCTACCTCAGTACAGTCATTAGGTTAGGCCTATAGGCTGCGCTGCTGAACTTTTGAAGAGACTGGAAAGGCGTGAGGGATAAGCTCACATTTTGGTGGCAGCGGCGGGATAGCCAATCCAAGTTTACGGTCGGAGGAATATTTACGAACGGCGGGATTGTCAATCCAAGTTTACGGTCGGAGGGATATTTGAATCCAAGTCACGGACGGTGGATTACGTATCCCAGTTTACGGACGACGGAATATCGAAACAATACGAGGAGCCGACCACACGGGAGAAGGAAACTGAGCATCTAATCGACCGGAGAAATATTTCGAGCATCCGAGCAGCTGGTGAGAAGATACAACGGGCATACGAACGACATTACGACAACGCAACGCCAGATAGAGGTATACAAAACTTGTTTGTTTATTCGAGGAACAATAAGAATTTAAGTCAACCAATCACAAAAATCATAGCCACTCCCTCGATTTCTTCACGTAAATCACTGAAGTAAAGAAGTAAGATGGAGAAACTTACAGAACAAAAGAAAGCAAATATAAAAAAGATGGCTTCTGATCGAATAATAAAATATCTAATTGAAGCCGGTTTAGACGTGGAAGAAGTCGATGTGATGTCTAGGGAAAATTTGATGGAAGCTTTAGCTGAGGTTTGGCTTAAAAAGGAAGCTGAAGAGAAAGGTGCGGTTGGTGGCGCTGAGCAGAAGCCAGTTGAAAAACCACAGGCACCGATGTCTATGGAGGCGTTGATACAATTTATGATGACGAAGGAGGAGCAACGTAGGCAAGAGGAGAAAGAACGAGTAGAGCGATCAGAAAAAATCAGACAGGAAAAAGAGGAGCAACGGAGGCAAGAAGAGAAAGAACGTAGACAAGAAGAGAAAGAGAAAGAGGACAAACGTAGACAAGAAGAGAAAGAGAAAGAGGAGCAAAGGAGACAAAAAGAGAAAGAAAGGAGACAAGAGGAGAAAGAGAAAGAGGAACGACAAAGACAAGAAGAGATAGAACGAAAAAGCAGAAAGGATGAGACAAGATGAGATAGAAATGCAGAAGCAGCAGTTCCAACTTCAGTTAGAACAACTGAAAAAAGATCGTGACGGAGCAGAACGAAGAAGGATGGAATTAATGATAGAATACGAGAGAGCAAGGAAAAGTGATGAAGAACTACGGAAACAACAGATTGAAGAGCAAAAGGCTCATGAAGAAGATAAGGAAACTATGTGTTTGGCAGAATTAGAAAAAGCGGAAGAAATTCGACAGGAAGAATTGAAAATGGAGAAAGAAAGTCTGGAAAGAGCGGAAAGAGAAAGGGAAGAACAAGTACAATTAGAACAAAAGAAACTCGCTCCTAAGGAAGCACAGCTCAGAGAAATGGCTATTGAAAAGGAGGAACGCAGAAAGCAGCTAGAATTGTTGCAGCAGAAGATAGAACAAGAAGAACTGCGTAGTGATGAAGATCAAAATAGACTGAAGAAAAGAGATGAAGACGATAGAACGAGCCGAGAGGAGTCAGAACAAAATAGGATCCGAGAAAGTGAGACAATGGTGTCTAAGATTAAGAAGATAGGTGATGCAATGAAACACGTGTTACCTAAGATGCCATATGATATGATGGAAGTACCATTATATTTTGAGACAGTTGAGAATGCATTCAACAGTTTTACGGTGGAAAAGCAGTTTTGGGTCAAATTGCTGTTACCATTAATGACACCAAGAGCGAGAACAGTGCTAAACCGATTGTCTTTTGATGATCTAGACAATTACGATGTAGTGAAAGAGCATTTACTGAAAGAATTTAAATTGACAGCGAGAGAATATCGATCACGATTTGTAGATGCGAAGAAAACGGCAGAGGAGACATACCACTATGTTTACAGCAAGATTGAAGAATTTGTTGAACTATTATGTCAGAAGTAGGCGAGTGGGCAAAAACTATGAGAAGTTGTTTGATCTGTTGGTGGCGGATAAGTTGAAAGAATGTCTACCACCGGGTCCACTACAGTTTGTACTTGCAAAAGAGGGTACTGAATGCTTGGAAGCTAGTAACGTTGCAGATCTCGCAGACATACATGTAAATAATCGAATTGGTGTAATGTTTCACGATAAACCGAAATATGAAGCATGGGGTAATAGTTCAAAGCAAACCAGTTGGAACAGTAATAGCAAAGAAACAGGAAACCAAGCCAGAAGTAATGAAGTAAGGAAAGATAGTTATCATGGAAGACAGTTTGGGCAAGGTAGGAAGGAGGCAACGGGGGACAGACAAATCTACAGTCGAACTCCAGTGATGGGACGCCAAAGAGAAGGCAATGCAGCATACACTCCGTACAACAATTACAGGCGGGAAAGCACCGAACAGACAAGTATTGTTAGAAAACGATGCCATAATTGCCAGTCAGACAGACATTTGGTGAAGGATTGCCAAGTACCACCCAGAATGACAAATCTGAGAAATAGATTTAGTCGAAGTGCAGAAAACCTCAGAGTAAATCAGATTCAAGTAATGAATGCACCTAATCAGCTGGAAGAACAAGACAACCGTGAAACGGAAGTGAAGTCAGTCATGAAGTGCACGCCTCAGTTTACTATACAGAGAGAAGTGGTAAAGTCTGCTCCCATCACAGAAATTGGTCGAGAAACTGAAAGTAAAGATGATTGTCAACGTATGAAGAAGACTTTACTGCAGCATGTGAATGTAGAGATACGGGGAAAGGATGACAGTTGCCATCCCGTGCAAGTCCAGGCATTGATTGACTCTGGTACTGAGATTCCAGTAATCAATGAAGAATTGTTGAAAGGAGCAATCGTAGAAGAAATTGGCAGAGTACATTTGCAATGTGTCGCTGGAGAGCCCATTCCAGCTAAGTTAGTGAAAATAGAAGTGCGGATGAGTTGTCATAACGAAGGAGGTGATTTGGAGGACAAGGAAGTAAATATTGCGCCATATTTAACTTTGGTATGTGCCAGCATTCCGGCAGTTTTGTGTAAGGAAACAAAGAAAAGTTCTTGCTGCATCCAGAGATAATCGCAGAACTGAAAGAGATTCCACCAGTGAGTGTGCTGCAAGGAGAACTACAAGCGAATGTGACTACGAGAGCACAGAGTCGGAGAAGAGAAGTGGAAGAAGGAGAAGAGGAAAAGCTAAATGAAAGTTTGCCAGATGATGACACAGAAAGCGAGGATGAACAAAGTGTTCAAGAAGAAGAAGGAGTAACATCCGGGAACAATGAAATAGAAGAAGAGATGGTTGCATGTGAATGTGATGATTATGATGAGTCTGGAAGGGATAGTGAAGTGGATACGAGTCTGAGAGATTTGTTTGCTGAGAATACGAATGATGAAAGACAATTGGCAGATGCAAAGAAATTTGAAGAGCAGCAGAGAAATGACGAGTCACTGAAGTCGTGGTGGAAGATAGCTGAAGACAAAGGATCAGAGTTTAGTGTGGTGAATGGGTTGATGTATAAGAGGCATCAAATGTTGGATCAGTTGGTGTACCAGTTGGTGTTGCCGAAGGAAAGAAGAATTCAGGTGATGGAATTGGCACACGAGTCAGTATTCGGCGGACACTTGGGAGAAGAGAAGACAATAGAACGTATCAAGTTGTCCTTTGTGTGGCCAAGGATGCGTAAAGATGTGATGAAGTTCTGCAAGTCCTGCGAGAAGTGTCAGTTGAAAGCACGAAGTTTGGTGATGGATCGAGTACCGATCACACCAATACCAAGGGAAGATGTTCCGTTCCGCAGAATGACAATGGACGTCGTAGGACCAATCGAACCGACGTCAGCAGCAGGGCATAAGTATTGCCTGTGCATCGTAGATTCATGTGCAAGATGGCCGACAATCTTTTTGATGAAGTCATTGACTGCTAAGGCTGTATGCCAAGCTCTGATGAAGCTGTTCATGGATGTAGGAGTTCCGTCAGTGATAACGAGTGATAGAGGAACAAATTTTACAGCCAGCCTAACGAGAGAATTTCTGAAATTGATGGGATGTTGTCCTCGATTTGATTCGCCAGGACATCCAGAGGCGGCCGGAATAGTGGAGAGATGGAATCAAACGTTCAAGAAGATGGTTCATCATGTCATTGTGGAAAATCCGAGACAGTGGCATAAAATCATTCCATTTACCGTCTGGGCACTGAGAGAAGTGCCAAATGCAACTACAGGAGTGGCACCATATCTGCTGGTCTACGGAAAGTTGCCGAGAGGGCCACTAACCATTCTTAAAGAAAGCTGGACCAAAGAGATAAATTTACCACCGAACATTGGAGTGCAACCGGCAAAGTACTTGAAGAATTTAAGAGCGGACATGGAAAAAGCATTGACATTCGCTGAGAGTTGCGCTGATGGAAAACAAAAACAATATGCTAGTCAATATAACAAAAGAGCAAAAGATAAAGAATTCGAACCAGGAGAAAACGTCATCGTGTTGTATCCAACGTCAACCAATAAACTTGTCTCACGATGGCATGGTCCATGCTCTGTCTTGCAAAGAAGATCCAAATATTCGTATCTCGTGGACATGAATGAAAGTGGGCGACGGATTGTTCATGCCAACAAGATGAGAAAGTTCATCACAAGATCATTGTCGTGTGGTCTGATCGTGGAAGAGGATGACGAATTCGGGTCAGTTGTAGAAATACCACTGAAAGAAGACCACTCAGAAACAAAACAGAAATCTCTCCAATTGGATTATGAACAAATTGGACACTTTACGAGCGATGAACAGAAACAATTGCTGGAAATACTAAATCGTTATGCAGACAGATTTTCTGACAAACCCGGACTATGCACATTAGTAGAACATGAAGTGGTGCTGAAACCAGACTTTCGAGAAAGAGAATTCGTGGCATATCGAATACCATTAATATACCGTGCAGAAGTGGAAAGACAAATACAAGAGATGCTGAAAGAAAACATCATTCAACCATCGTCAAGCAGAATGGCAAGTCCACTTGTCATTGTCAAAAAGAAGGATGGATCCTTGAGACTGGCGTGCGACTACAGATACATTAACTCTTTTACTGAGAACTGTAGATATCCTATGCCAATCGTCAATGATGTCCTGAGCAAAGTCGGGAAATCCAAGTTTATTTCCGTTATGGACTGTCGCAGTGCCTATTGGACTTGTCCTGTGAAGAAGAGTGATCAATGGAAGACTGTGTTTGTTACACATAATGGACTGTACGAATTTACGCGTATTCCTTTTGGAATGATTAACTCTGGACGGATTTTTGTAAAAGCGATAAATATGATTTTGCAACCGATTCATGAATTCACTGAACCGTATGTTGATGACATTGCTGTACATTCTGATGATTGGAACATTCATTTAAAACATTTGGAATTGTTTTTGAAACAAATAAGACTGCGTAATGTAACGTTGAACTTGAAGAAATGTGTGTTTGGTAAGAGTGAGGTGAAATTCATCGGTCACCTTATAGGATCAGGGAAGAAGATGATGAATCCGGATAGGATTGACAGTTTGATTAATTTAAAGAAACCTGAAACGAAGAAGCAAGTGAAACAGGTCTTAGGAATTTTTGGGTTTTACAGACAATTTATTTGTAATTTTGCTGAAATTGCTAAACCATTGACAGACTTAACCAGTAAGAGAGTACCTGAAAACATTGTTTGGACTGAGACACATCAGAAATCCTTTGATTCACTGAAACAGATTATATTGTCAAATGTGGTTCTATATATGTTTGAGGTTGGTAAACCATTTAATTTGTACTGTGATAGCAGTGATTTTGCTGTGGGAGCTGTTCTGTCACAGGTGGACCATGAAGGGATAGAACGTCCTGTTTCATTTATCAGTCAGAAGCTGACAGATACCCAGAAGAGATGGGCAACGATTGAGAAGGAAGCCTATGCAATCGTTTGGGCTTTAAACAAGTTGAAAGAAATTATTATTGATTCTAAAATCAATGTGTTTACAGACCATAATCCTTTAGTTTATTTGACTGAATCAATGTCGAAATCTGCTAAGTTAGTCAGATGGTCATTATCGTTGCAAAATTCTGACATTCTGTTGAACTACAAGAAAGGTAAACTGAATGTAGTAGCTGATTGTTTGTCTAGACTGTAGCGTAAGATGTTTTCTGATTTTAGGCTATATTAAGAATTGTTTGCATTGTTTTAATTAAGGTACGTTCGCTAATTTTTAAAGATAGTTAACTCTCTTTAAAAGAAAGGAAAGAGGTAATGTAAGCTAATTTTGTATAGCATTATAATGGTCAGCTAATTGTTATGCAAGAGCGTACAGCTGAGGAAGGCCAGGTGCCTGGGTGGCGGGAAAGTTGCAGCGGCGCGACGTCGCCGGAGAGCGAGAGAGACAGAGACAGAGAGAAAGACAGAGAGGGACAGAGAGACGGACAGAGCGGCTGAAGGAAGAGTGTACGCTAAGAGTGAGATAGGCGTATGTAGGTGTGCTAGTCATGTGTAGAAGGTGTAGTTTTGAAGGAATAGGTAATAAGATGGCGTTTCTGTCCTATCATTGAATTGTTTGCCGTTGTTGGTGAATTTTGTGTTGATTGCAACTTTTGGAGATTTGAAGAGACTGAATACAAGAAACCGATCGTTGTTTTAAGTAAACAAGTTAAAGAACTTTAGACACTTATAAACTAGCCATTAGCTACCTCAGTACAGTCATTAGGTTAGGCCTATAGGCTGCGCTGCTGAACTTTTGACGAGACTGGAAAGGCGTGAGGGATAAGCTGACAGAACCTTTATCCACCTTCCATTTCTCTAACCTTCAACCAGCATCCATTTCACCTATAGAGAACCTTCATCCAACTTCCATTTCTCCAACCTTCAACCAGCTTCCATTTCACCTATAGAGAACCTTCATCCGGCTTCTACTTCACCTGCAGAGAACCTTCATCCAGCTACCATTTCTCCTAAAGAGAACCTTCATCCAGCTTCTATTTCACCTACAGAGAATCTTCATCCAGCGTCTATTTCATCTATAGACGACCTTCATCCAGCGTCTTTTTCACCAACAGAAAACCTTCATCCAGCTTCCATTTCTCTAAACTTCATCCAGCTTCCATTAAGCCTATAAAGAACTTTCATCCAGCTTCTATTTCACCTAAAGAGAACCTTCATCCAGCTTCCATTTCTACAACCTTCAACCAGCTTCCATTTCACATATAGAGAACCTTCATCCAGCTTCCATTTCTCTAACATTCATCCAGCTTCCATTTCACCTATAGAGAACCTTCATACAGCTTATATTTCACATACAAAGAACCTTCATCCAGCCTCTATTTCATCTATAGAGAACCTTCATCCAGCTTCTATTTCACCTATAGAGAACCTTCATCCAGCTTCCATTTCTACAACCTTCAACCAGCTTCCATTTCACATATAGAGAACCGTCATCCAGCTTGTATTTCATCTATAGAGAACCTTCATTCAGCCTCCATTTCTCCTATAGAAACCTTCATCCAGCTTCTCTTTTACCTTTAGAGAACCTTCATCCATCTTTCATTTCACCTCTAGAAAGTGTGGCGCCCCTGTTCGGCATTTTGATGAGCATTCCTTAATCCGGCCATGCTTTTGAAGGAGTCCGCTTATTCAATCAATCAATCAATCAATCCGAATTTATATTACGCCCCTTCAATGTATCTACTCAGATGCGCTCCCCGCCGAGATCAAGCGAAAAAACAGTGTTCAACAGTTTGTGAAATTGAGAAGAACTTGGGAGGTGTCGCATAGTCAAGGGAAGTCCATTCCAGGTTGTTGGACCAACCACAGAGAACGAACGCCTCTGCATTGTTGCAGAGCGAGTGAAAGGAACCATTAAGTCACCTTGGACAGCAGTGCGCAGTGCGAGGCGGCCTATCAAGTGGAAAGAGGGAGGCAAGCCTCACACAGATAAGAGGGTGCCCAGCCTGATAAGCATCGCCACACCAACGATGCAATGCTAAATGAGATGCGCTGCGGGAAAGGAAGCCAGTGCAAGACCTCACGCATATATTGGGATACACGGTCGGACTTGGTGAACCCGCCAATAAGTCGCGCGGCACCCCGGTGGATCCTCTCCAAACTCTCAATCACAAATGCACTACAGCTTTAGAAGTCAGTGATCGAGCAATGACCCTGAGCTGCCCCAGTTGGTAGTAGCAGCTGCGGCATACTTGATCTATTTGAGATGCAAGGGTGAGTTCAGAGTCCAGGAGCACTCCAAGGTCACGCACCACCGAAGAAAAAGTCATAGATGGGAATTGAAAAGAGAGAACGCTCAGGTCGAGCTTAGCCAGCTGTTGCCTAGTGCTCAACAAAATGAATTGGGTTTTCTGGCCGCTGAGGGGGAGTCGGATTGATGACAATCTGTGAGGGCCCCCATTGCTTGTTGCATGGTGCGGGCGGCCTCAATGGCTGCGAGTGGAGGGCAGTGCAGATACGCCTGAATGTCATCTGCATATAGCTGGTGTAGCACGCCATTAGATGTTAACCCATTTTAGCCCACAGTTCCACTTCTGGAACAAGAGGGATAAAATGTCACGGGTTACGTACTTTGAACTTCCCACCGGAAGTAATGGACAGGAAGTGCTTAGCAATAAACAATACATCAATTTTTGGTGAAACTTCATTGAAATTCTTTGTAATTAATCAATTACAATTTTTTTACTTTTTACATTAATTATTTCCTGTTACCGTTGAAAATGTCCAGAAGAAAGTAATTATTACAATGTCATTACTTATTTCAAATTTTAATTTCATAACTAATTTCAACGGGAAATACTGTATAGAAATTTGTGTAATACATCGAAATTGTGTTAAAACAATTATCCTAAGGAATTTAGTAATTTGAACTTTTGTTCCATATGTGGAACTGTGGGAAACAACAGCACCATGGCTAATTAAAATTTGTATTTTTGCTTTCTGTACTCTATGAGGTTATCGCACTGGGAGCGCTACTGAATGGCCTTGGTTGTGAGCGGCGCTATATAAATTACTAATTACATTACATTACATGCATACATACATACATACATACATGCATACATACATACATACATACATACATACATACATACATACATACATACATACATACATACATACATACATACATACATACATACATACATACATACATACATACATACATACATACATACATACATACATACATACATACATACATGCATAGTTGCATACATACATACATACATGCATGCATGCATAGTTGCATACATACATACATACATGCATGCATGCAAAGTTGCATACATACATACATACATACATACATACATACATACATACATACATACATACATACATACATACATACATACATACATACATACATACATGCATAGTTGCATACATGCATACATACATACATACATACATACATACATACATACATACATACATACATGCATGCATGCATGCATACATGCATGCATACATACATACATACATACATACATACATACATACATACATACATATACACATACATACATATACATACATACATACATACATACATACATACATACATACATACATATACACATACATACATATACATACATACATACATACATACATACATACATACATACACACACACACATACATACATACATACATACATACATACATACATACATACATACATACATACATACATACATACATACATACATACATACATACATACATACATACATACATACATGCATGCATGCATGCATGCATGCATGCATGCATACATACATACATACATACATACATACATACATGAAAGTTGCTTCCCACACTTTCACAAAACCCACTAGACATGCAAGCTGTGAATTGTTTGCTGTTCAGCTTCACTAGAAACTTCATCAAAACTAAATAAGAAATTATCTTACAACAAGGTTCATGTACCTGTAAATTCCCACAGTTCCACTTCTGGAACAAACATATTTTGTGCAAATTTCTATGGAAAAAATGTAATTAAATTTCACAGAATATTTTTCCTCTTCATTTTGGCACTAAAGCAATAGTGTAAACGAAAAAAAATTCTGAAAAAAAATTCGGGCTAAAATGGGCTAAGAGCGTGCCAATGTCAGAAGTGTAGAGCAAGAAAAGCAAGTAAAGCAAGTGAGCCAGGACAGGGCCTTGTGGGAGACCAAATGGGACCGGAGCCCAGAGTGACCTACTTTCTATAGTATACCAAATCACACAACTAGACCGCCCTGCTAAAAAATATGTGATCTACTCAAGTGGGTGGCCAGAGAGTCCAAAGAGATAGAGAGGCGTTTAATTGATATTATCATGATCGACCTTGTCGAATGCTGCACTAACGTCGAAAAGGGCTAGTAGCCTAGTAGAATCACCCACCCCCATCCATGGCCGCATAGCAGTCAGCAAGCAAGCGGAGCAACAGCGTCCCAGTGGAATGACCCCTGCGAAAGCCCGACTGATATTTCGGAAGCAAGATGTTAGTGCTTAAGTAAGAGGTAAGTTGTTCTGACAAAATCTTTTCAATTATTTTTAAGAGGAAGGAGACATTGGAGATTGGACGAACGTTAGACGGGTCCTTGAGGTCAAGTCCGTCACGTTTCACAGCAGTAAATACAATGAATCTTTTCTGTGAGTCAGGAAGAACGCCTTCTTGGAGAGACCGGTTGCAGAGGAGAGTAAGAAAGAGGAGTAGATCGTCTACGTAATCTTGGATTAGGCTGGGCAGTATAGAGCTCACACGACATCGGAGCAGATGACATGACGATGGAACGCAGCTCGACGGATGAGATCTTCCTCAATGTTGTTAGACAATTGGTTGTTAACGGAGCTGAGCTTTCTTTCAAAGTGTGCTGCGAAGTCTAAGTCTAAGTCTAAGGCATAGAATGCTGGAGTGCTCGAGCGGGGTCCATATCCATAACGACCCAACAGGCCGTTAAAGGTGAACCAGATCTTTTGCATTATGGGCGATCTTTGCCTCTCAATACTCACGCTCTCTATCCTTGTAGTGCGCTTGCATCCGGCGAACAAACCGGATCCAGTTCTCCCGATCCGATCACAATTTGACCGTTTTGCTTAGTGTTATTTGCTAAAAATCCGGTGGGTGGCCTCACTAAAAGCGATATAACTTTTGTTCTGCTTGAAATATTATGATGAAATCTGGCCATCATATGCAAATATGAATTGTCCTTAAGCCTCTAAAATTTTATTTCGATATTCTTTCTTCTGGCAAAGATATTCACCAGAATAATTAAATTGTTTTTTGTCATTGTTTATTGCGTCGCGTTTTTGAATCGTCCAAAAAGGTGGGTGACCTCACTAATCCAATAATTTTATCTCAAAATAACTCTTACAAATTTCAATTCTTGTACGGAACTACTATGTATTTCTCAAATGTTGGTTTAAACAGTACATAATGACACTATAATTAGCCGAATCCTTGAGAGTACGGTGAAAACGTATGGAATATCAGACAAAAAATGAAATTATGGATAATAATAATATACATTAAATAAATAAAGTAAACTAGAAAATAAAAAGAACGATAAAAAACGATGCGAAAAAAGACGGTTTTTGCTAGAGAATCAAAAACGGGAATAAAGTTTTTTTTACATCTATGCTGAAAATGATGAAGGCCTTCTGCTAAAAACCAGGTTCATGAAATTACGTATGAGTGACATTGATAATGTTAGCGGCATACCGCAATGTATTTTTATGATAATCTTATAGCTCTTTGGGGACCATTAATGTTCTTCAAAAATCTATATATTTACATGCATTCATATATTTTCTAATTTCTCTGTTTACGTATCGCATGGCAACACGATGACGCGTCATTTCCACGTCAAGAGTCAAAGCTCCATTCTTTTAATGTCTAATTATTATATTTATCTAACGTCACCAATATATGCTAGCCTAGTTAGCTACACCGGTAAGCGAGAGCGGTATGCGTCTGTTTGTTGCAACGGACTGCGGTTCAAGCCCCGGGCTAGGAGTTGACATTCAGAGATTTAGATATCTCGGGCTAGCACGTGTGGGACGCGGAGGTGCAAGCTTCTGCGGAGCGACCTTGGAAGAGTTGCTTACCCATCATTGTCTGTGGGGAAGGCAACGGGAAACCACCTCATTCATCTCATCTCCAAAGGCGTAAAGCCAATGAACCTGCCTTCGGGCAGAGAACCATCATCATCATCACCAATATAATTATCTTATCGCCACGTTAATTGCCAGGCTAAAAAAGTCATAATTTTTTCGGCTAAAAGATCAACGAAAAATTGTTTCGACACAAAGTCAAACATTTTGGCCCTCCCTTTCGAAAATGTCTGTAGGCCTATACGTCCGTGCTTTCAAGAGACGCACACTTGGGCCTATCGTATTGACACATTAATAATAAAAAAACTTTGATTGATTGAGTGATAATTTAATCAAAAGATAAACATCGAAGTCTCTTCTGAACCTATAAATTATTTATGAATGTCATTAGGTATTGTAGTGCGTGGACAAATTGGGGGTCCGAATGCAGTCGTTGCTATCAACGGTCAGACGACGTTGGACTGCAACACAGCCAATATAGCAGGGTCTAACTGGATACGTACATCGGATGGAGCCAGCGAATTATTACCGATAGCTATTGGTTGCAGCCCTGTCACGGGTGGCAATGCAACGTATTACAGAACAGAACTGATAGGAAACATATGCAGACTGACAATTGCAAATGTTACGATGCAACAGGCTGGAGTCTATTCCTGCTCTGATGGCTTAGCAACCACATACAGAAGTTTAATCACAATAATCGGTGAGTAGCAAGATACTTTTATATTTCAGGATGAATCTAAACTTGACTGTTAATGCTTAGTTCTGCAATTAACTTGAGCTATTTGGGTTATCTTAGTTTCTTCAATTCATGCCAATTTAATTAAAATCAATTTATTTTCTGAAAACTAACAAAAATACAATTGTGGCAGCGAACAAAGAAATTATCATTTTTTGTGCTTGACGAAGGGAGACACAGAAGGTATGGATAATCACGTTAATATGGCCACTGAGTGGTCATGTAAAAACACAACAACGCATGACACCCGCCTTAGTAGTGTAGCTATTTAGGAAACCGCTGCTGTTTTCTTGCTTACTTACTCACGAACCGCATCTATTTCTATAGCTAGATCGTGGTAGTTAATTTTAGCACGGCAGGCTGCAACGCGTTATAAATAGAAAATCACCCTATGCAAATGCGTAGTAGACCGCAGTATCGGCACGTGAGGGATTCTGTCTGGTCCTAAATTGCTGCACACATTTTTAGAGCCCAGAAAGTGGCCTGTGATTGGACGGTCAGTGTTTTTGGCGCAAATTGAGCTATCGCACCGCAGTTGCGCAGTAGACTTGGACGCAAACAGTGGCGAAGGTGATGAATTCTTCTGTCGAGATAATCGTGAAAATAATAGTTTCCGATCGAATTTATGAGAAGAACTTGCACTCCGATAACTGGGCAACTCATCGTTACATCTGTGTCGCCGTTTCGCCGAGAAACGTGCATTTGATGTCTTCTGGATGATAAATATTCGCAGAGGAAGAAATTGTCAGAAATACACTGGGCAAAATTATCCCAAGGGAGGAACCGCACTTCTTAACCCTGTGACGCACACTTTTGTCTTATTTGTTGTGAGTCATTCGGTGCTTTCAGGAAAATAAATCGACGGGTGAAATACAACTAGACAGGAAAAAGAGACTATCAATGGTCTCAAGAAACATAAAGTACCAAACAAGAAGAAGAATCTTCAGAAAAGAAGCACCTCGAACGCTGGCGATTACTTCTTTTTAGTCTTTTGTACTGTCAGAAACAAAAGAAAGACTGTATCCAATGTGTGGCTTGTAAGAAGTGATCTCAAATGGATTGCACTGATGGCGTTGTGAATTATTTCTGTCATAAGTGTGTTTCCGACGACTTGGAATGACAGTGGGACCTAGACTACATGTGTTGTGTTACATCCAACCCCAATGCTAAAAGCATTGTTACAATTTACCCCAGGTCTTGTTACAACCAACCCCAAGCCGGGGCAAGTTGTAACACAAAAAAATATTTCTTGACCTCATTTATCTCCTAAAGTAATATAGCTAGACATTTGAAATTTTGCCCAATGATAAAGCCCTCATGAAGGTATTCATTGATATATTGTGTACCGTACTTGGAGGAATAGTTCTGCCGTAAGTCGATGAAATGTGTAAATTGTAGCCCCGGTCTCCCCTAATCCGAGCATCGTCGTTGCTTGGCCTGGGTGAAATAACGATTCAATTTCTTGGTTCGATAGGAATATGAAATTTGGCTGAAAAGATGCATGAGCCCATTATTCGTAAGGGCCACGGCATCGGCATTAGCATTCGCGGTGTTGTCCGGCTTCATCAATCTGCTCTCGAATAATAGGTTAGAATCTGCCGGATGACTATATAGATCTTGAAGTTCGATGTTTATTCTAATCTCACCGGCGGTGTTTAGATTCGTTCTCGATGTCGGTTCATACTCGTGCCATTCGTAGCGTTCGATGCCATCGTCGATCAATGGTTGTTCGGTAAATCATAGAATATCAGATTGCATTTTATTACACAATAATAATTTTTAAAGACCGAAATCTACGCGACCTTCATTCCAGCGCCGTTTAGCGTGCGCACTAAATCTTGGATCGATATGGCATTCTTCAGGCCATTCCCCATCATCAGATTATTGATATTCGTGCTCGCCGCATTCGCCCCGACGCTACTTAGTCGGGCTAAAATTTCTCTAGCTTCTTGCGTAATAGCTCCCCGTTGAGGTTCCGTTGTAGCCAGCATTTCCCGATACTTAGGAGCAGTAAACAGTTTAGCCACTGCTTTGCCCACTAATCTTTTACCGGCATCGATCGCGGTTGATTTCCCAACATCGATCGCCTTTTCCCCAATTTCTCTCGCTACGTCTTTACCTACGCCTAGAGCGCTCGATGCTATCTGTTTAGTGGCGTTCGACGTGACTAGTCTTTTGAAAAATCCGGAAATAGTTTCGAATATTCCAGATCCCCCGATAACGTATTGCTCCCTATAACTTCTTCTATTAACGATCTGCATTTTATAATGTCGACATTATATTTTTATAATCATCTTTACTCAACACTCCTTGTCTTAGTAACGCGTCGCACATCGCTACGAGTTCGTTTCTTACTCCGGTATAACCCGCCTTGAAGCTATAAAATCTTAGCTGTAGCTGTTTCGCCAATACATTAGGTTCTCGGATATGACGATTACGCCAACGCCCTTACCTACTGTACCGTGAGCCTTCTTTTCCCATATCGGTTTGATAATTTCTTTATATTTGGCACTCGAAGATGATTTAGGTTTGTTCGGATTATTTGGCTGTCTTGTAGCATTCGTCGCGTGTACAATCTCGGCGTAATCGTCGTTATCCTTATCATCGTATATCGACGCGTTCGGCTGTTTCATCGTCAACAACTCCCAAAGCCCATGTGTTCCTCTATAGGTCTTATTTACGACCGTCAGCAAAGAAGAATATTCAACATATCATCTCCTTGAATCGAAATCGGAGTGTTGCCGATGTAGAATTGCCCATTTTTGGATTTTATTCCGAACGTCGTGTCTACGGTTCTTTTATCAGAGGTGTATTGATGAAGGTACATGGTCATGGTGGCTAGGCTACATCCCCTAATTCCAAAGTTCTGATATCCTCAGTTGGGTCCTTGCTATATGCTTCTATCGAAAGATACTGAGGAAATCGAACTCCCTTAACGAAGCGGGAAGCGTTTGTAGCGCGTTTTAAGTAGCTACCGAGTTTTCTTTTATAGCGGATAGTAAGGCATTTTGCTCTTTAGAAATTGCAGATTGGGAATCGACGATAGGCTTGTACAACCTGGTTAATTCTTGTTGTAGTCCCGAATCTCCCTGTCTCTCCGATAAAAAGTTTTGTTGAATATTCTTCTTTGATTTCAGAAACTCCGCAACGATAAACTCTCTTTTCGCGAGGTCGGTGATCTTTAGAAACGACATTTTAAATTAAAAAATATAATGTTTTATGACATGTTTTTAGACATGTTTTGAAACATAAGTTAGACGTATTCCCAGACATAACGACATACGCCTACATGATTTCACGTATGTTCGCGTTAGTCGTCTTTCTAATAGATTCGTTATTTTTCACAAACATAGATTGTAAGTACTCCCTGACTTCTTCTCTTCCTCGATCGATGAACGATTGTTTCGTTTCCTCGTCTATCTCGTCTATCGCAACTTTAATCTTACTTTTAATTTCTTCTTTCATGCTATTGAATTTTTCAATCTCGCTTAGAATCAGGGAATATTCCTCGTCTGAAATGTCATCGTCCATGAGAGCTTTTGAAATATGGTCGCTGATCGTGTTGAGCTTTGCGTCAGCTAGCGTTTTAATCTTTTCGTGCTTCTCCGCCTTCAGCGCAAGCTTTTTACTGATATAGCCGCTGATTATACTTAGTACCCCACTCCTAATGCCGCTCCTTCCATAGCAATAGCAATGGGTGCCGCAATTATAGTGGCTAAAACTCCGATTCCTGAAAGTCCGAGTTTCATCGTGGTCGCCCCGAGGAAGTAACCTACTGCGCCGATTACGCTTACACTTCTATGATACTTTTTACTCAACGCTGCTCTTTTATCTCGTTCTTGTTCGATTTCCTTTTTAATTTCGCTAATCTTTTGAAGACGATAAGTTTGCGCGGACCCTGTGACGATATGTATTTCACCTTCTGGTGCTGACGGTAGCTTTGGATAGAGTGAACGTTCAATTTTAATGCCTTCGTATTCCATTCGTTTTAATTTTACGCAATATATATTTTTTTTACTGCAGATAATTTGCATAACATAACGAATCTCCTTCGTTTATAGTTACTACTGAATCAGAGTTGTTTTGAATAGAGACATAGATATCGTCAACCACGTCTTCCGAAACCACTCCGTTTTGTAGACTACATCTTAGTTCTTTAATACCCTGTCTAAGGGAAACGAGACAAATTCCTCCAGCCATTTCCACACCGAGTCCAAGCGCTAGCGTAATTGTTGCCTTTGGTTGTATCGTTATAACATTTTGTGCGAAAATCTCCCATCTTAGACCTCCTTGTTGTCTTATTGGAACGTGAGTGATGCCGCTCTTTATCTTCCAACTGACTGAAATGGGCTGGGTTCTAGCCTCTACCCGGTTAGTTGGTTTAGTTATAAATTTGAGTAATGGCATTCCGTATCTCGGCATTTTATATGGGCAAGTTTATAATATCATACCGAGAATCGGAATGTCTCGAAACGAAGAATTAGGGCCCAGCAAAAGTCCATCGCCCCGCGTATACCCCGACCCTGTTTTCATGTACAACCCGGATGCCGTTATCGAGCCTCCTTTTTGCCACGGGGACAGGTACAAACCAGATCCGGCCGGTCTTATCTTACACGCTATATCACCTTTCTTAACGTACATTACACCCGATCCGCTGATTTTATCTACAATCTTCGTCGTTGCCGCTGAACCTAAACCGCTTAAAGCTCCCATCGCTAAACTAGGTAGCGCATTAGACAGAAGGAATTTACCCGCAGTTGCTAGAAACGGAAGTATAATAATAATAATGACGACAATTTCTATGGCGCCGTAACACAGCACATGCCGTTACAAAGGCGCCTCTACAAACACAAACATAATATATTCAGTCAAAGGTACGCCTTAGAAAACAAATATGTCTTCAGACGTGTTTTGAAAACCCCAACAGAGTTGGCAGAACGAACTGTGGAAGGCAGACTGTTCCAGCAGCGGGGGACCAGCAGTTGAAAAAGCACGCTCCCCGAAGCATGTCTTCGTCCTTCGAACATACAGATCTCCTTTCACACTGGATCTCAGCGTAAGACCAGCACCTGACGCCGCCATCTGCACGCAGTAGGATTTGAGGTAGTCCGGTGCTAAGCCATGTAATGACTTATAGACGAGCAATGAGAGTTTGAATTCAATGCGGTACGGTATTGGAAGCCAATGCAACACGTCACGCAGTAATGGTGTCACATGATCATACTTCCGCCGATTACACACGAGTTTCGCCGCTGCATTCAACACAGACTGTAGTCGGTCGTGC
Source organism: Lumbricus terrestris (assembly GCA_949752735.1). NCBI lineage: Eukaryota > Metazoa > Annelida > Clitellata > Crassiclitellata > Lumbricidae > Lumbricus > Lumbricus terrestris. Next base: position 553,599 of record OX457046.1, read on the forward strand.
AGGTACTTCGGCGCACCAGCCAACAAACTGTTACACCGGTCCACCTGAGAAACCACGAAGCAGAAAACGGCTGTTTTGCAGCCTCAAAAGGCAGTGATCGTACACAGCTTTTGATTAACCGCAGCTGGCGAAAGCATCTGCTAACCGTCATTCCCACTTGGCGCGTCATGGACATGTCCGTCTGGAATAAAACTCCAAGGTCACGCACGGCAGTAGAAGGCCGGACCGATATTCCACAGATATTTAGGGACTCACTGCTAAGTTGATCGCACCTTCTACGAGTGGCACACCAAAGGAAATCAGTCTTGTCAGGATTCAGAAGGAGGCGATTTGACCTCAACCATTCAGCTACAACCTCTACTCCCGACTCCATGTGTTGCTGCAGTTGAGGCGCAGTCGTCGACGGACCAGTGGTGTATAGCTGCGAGTCATCGGCATAGAAATGAGAGGATAGCCCCACTCCAGAGGCAAGTTTCTCAAGATCGGCCGTATACAGCAGAAAAAGCAGAGGCCCAAGAACCGACCCCTGAGGTACTCCACTGGTTAAAACACGCAACGACGAATGCACCCCATTGTAAAAAACCGACTGGCTCCGCCCGCGTAGATATGATCTGATCCAGTCAAGCGCCACCGAGCGTACGCCGTAGGTCCGCGAAAGTCGCTCCATCATGATGTCATGATCGACAGTGTCGAACGCAGCCGAGAGATCAAGCAGGCCCAGCAACGCATGGTCACCATTGTCAGCCGCTTCAATCAAGTCTGTAAAGACCTTCAGCAACGCCGTCTCTGTTGAGTGGAATTTCCGATACGCCGATTGATGCTTGGGAAGAAGCTCAGCCGATATAAGATATTCAACTAGTTGTCCGCAAACTACCCTTTCGAGCAGCTTTGACAATGTTGGTAGGTTTGACACTGGCCGATAACTTGATAGCTCCTCGCGCGGAAGTGTCGGCTTTTTAAGACGAGGTGTGACATAGGCACTTCGGTAGAGCCCTGGAAACGTTCCAGACTGAAGAGAGGAATTGAACATCACGCTGATAAAAGGGGCCAGAAGATCGACGCACGACTTGAGCAGCCAGGTCGGCATAGGGTCAAGCATTGAATACTTGTCCACTGCCTCACCAACCATACTGCAAACGTTGTCTGTCGTGATCAGCTTGAAGTCATGAAATCGATCTTCTGACCGGATGTCAACGAATTCAGCCGCCGCCGCTCCATCAGTCGCAGTCCTTACATCAGCCACCTTCCGGTCGAAGAAATCAGCCAAGGCATCAGCAGTAAGACCAGACCTCGAGCCAGATGACTCATCAGCTTTTCTGCACAATCCGTCATCGATAACTCGCCAGAGCTCAGCAGGACCACGATGCATGTCTATCCTCATCATCCAATAACGCCGACGCTTCGACTCAACCAACTGATGTAACTTGTTAAGTTCTCTGACCCATTGCTCACGAGCGTAGTCGGAACGCAGCTTTTTGTAGCGCCTTTCGAGTCTTCTGACCTGACGCTTCGTCTTCCGACACTCAACATCATACCACCGGTCAGATGAGCCTCTCACCCGGCAGGTCACATCCACCCGTGGGGCATGAACATCTAGTAAGGCGCTGATAACATCATCGAAGCGAGACGCCATCATTGAAGGATCGTCTGTTACAAGCGAAGGGCTGCACAGGCTGGAAGCAGCAAGGTCGCTCCTAAAAGCATCTGCATCAAAAGTCTTCCATGTCCTGCGACTCTGAGTCTTGTAAACAGGCGCCTTCACTTCAGCAACCCTAAACCTCCAGGTCAGTAACCGGTGGTCCGATAAGCCGATATCCATCACTTCCACGATCGAAACATCATCCCTTCTAGCCACAACCACGTCTAAGATTCCTCCACGTTCATGAGTTACCTCTGACACGCACTGCGTAGCACCGAACGCCGACGTCAACTCGGAGATGCGCACTGCCGTTGGGTTATCTGGACGATCAAATCTGACATTGAGGTCACCCGTGATGACGAAAGGCATGACGAAGGATGATGCAAACTCAAGCAGTGCACGATACTCGTCAAAGAACGCCGCCGTTGCTTTCTCCGATCCAGGACGGTAGACCACAGCCACGAGACACGCCTTCCCATCAACCACGATCCTTGAACAGAGAAGCTCGTAGGTCGTCGGACGGAATGGTACAATCAGCTTCGTCAGTCGAACAGCGGACGAGGCAATGATGGCAACGCCGCCATGATTCTGGTACTTTACATCATCTGTCCTTGCACCAGGAGGAATCGGTCTGGCGCATTCGATGACCTGTAGACCCTCCGACCTAAGCCGGCGCAGAGAAATGTCATCAGTATCTTCATGCCAGGTTTCAGTAAGGCAGAATACATCAAGTCGTAACTCCCGCCACCATTGCTCAATCGCACCGACCTTGTTGTTAAGACTCCGTACGTTTAGAGATGCGCAGTTCAATCCGTTTGATTGGTTGAAGATATGACGATGAAGGACAGGTACGACAAGACATCGTGGTGAGATGTTTCGTTGCACCACGTGGTCAGCCGGTCGATTCCCGACGATCACCGGTATGGAATCACACGACAGCTCCGTTATCTGAAACGAACTGATGGATCTCTTGTGATGCAGACCAGATCTACAACCACGCACTTTCCGACACAGTCTCAGGTCAGCAACTCGTCCACATACAACTAGGTCAGGCCTTGACCCAATAGAGCACAGCGAAAGGAGTTGATCACGACTCAGACAAGCATCACGCCCCAAACACCGTTCCAAACGCTCGTCCAACATGAATGACTTCCAACTCAAACAAAACGCAGTTAAAAAAACTATCCGAAAAAACCCACTTCTAACCAGTCGTATTCCGATAGAAAAAGTTGTAAAAAAGTAGTTCCAAAACGTCAGCATAACGCTGGGAATTTCCCCATGATGTGATCGCACCTTTAGGGAGTAGGCTAGGCTAATATCGCTTCAAATTGTTATCAATATCCGTTAGAAATGACTGAATAATCTAGCGTTTAATTAATTTGATGACTTTCCGTTTTCTTGATCCAATATAAAAATAGACAAACAAGTTTTTGACGCAGAAATGTATAAGAATGTGTTAATAATAGCGAAATTTAAGCAAGACGACATTAAGAGCGGCAGCCAAAACAACGGCGCCTTAATACTTAATACTTTCTTATTGTGCTCCAATTGCGTTTTACTCATTACGATAGTCACGCCAGTTCCGTTTTGACACGCCTTTGTCATTTTATTGATTTGAGGCTGTGTGAGAGCTAAAACATGTTCCCCGTTAAAATCATCGCGCGATAGCCTGATACTCACACCGGTTCCCGCTTGAACAGATCTTTGAATTTTGTCTTGTTGTCCTTCTGAAATATTAACTTTTACGCTCGTGTAACAACTCATTCTATATATAAATTACAAAAGACTTTCAAACTTCTCTGATGTGAAAGCGAATCGTCAAGTCTTCTCCTCTAAGATTTACCTCTTTCCCATGTTGGTCTGTGAGCCTCGTTTCCGTCGTTGAAATTGTAGATAGCGTAATGGGGAGATATATTAAATTATGGGGCACCTCGATAATTTTGTACCCTGGGCCTGTGTTTGGGGAAAAAGAATATATCACGTTTTCCGACGTTCCGTTAGAGTACGAAGACCCGATAATGTCGTTAGTAACTCTTAAATTGCTTATACTCATTATATTTACCAAGTTCTCCGATTCGTTATATCCTTCCGAATAGATCCATCTTTTAAAACCTAGAACCGTTCTGATCGAATTCATAGGCGTAAAGTCAACCGTATAGTCCGCTGCTATATTTACCACAGACCTCAGCGTATTGGTGTTTGGTTCAATTGCGATACAGTAATCTCCATTTGCCCTGTCGTAATGCCCATTCTCCTTCATGATTCTCTGTATGTATTCGTTGATATCTGTTATTTCATAGCATCCCTCCGGTACTTCTATGTTAAACCAAGGGCTCACGCCATTCGGTGAATACCTAAAGTTGTTGTTTGTAGCGTCGATATTAGGGAAAGAATAGTACGTTTCGAGGTTAAGAAGAGCCATTTCATAGTTTTTATTTTTGTCTAGTTGAAGAAGTGGATTAAACTTCGTTCTGATTCGTGTGTTCTTTTCGCTTAGCAACATGTAAAATGACGTTTTAGGTTCCGTGTTACGAGACGTCTTTTCCGTATTATCAGCTATCTGTTTGAGAAGCGATGATTCCATTTTTTTAAATTATAGAATAATTTTTTAGTACAGTGGATTCTCGATTACATAAAATGTGTCGAAACCGCATCGGTATTTACCATTGTACTTTGTGCTGCTTGGATCAATAACAAGAAATCCGTGCGGTTGTTCCCACACCGTTTATCATAGTTTTCTAAATTCATCTTTATGCATGTCTGTACTAACATAATCGTTATAGATATGATTAAGATTTTTCAGGTCTTGCTTAAACAGGCAAATAAAGTTTGCATTCTCTCTGATTGTTTGCCGCGGCAGTTTGAAATAATTCTGGGCGAGGTAAAAGCAATCTGTATTACTATGTCTTCCCCGATTATAATACGTTTCGCATTTGTTTTATTTTTCCAATTGTAAATCGTCAAAAATCATCAGATTCTTCTTTTCGCTACACAAGTCTCTAGGGTCCGGCACATCTTCGGCGTTTTCAAAGAACTTGGCATTTATATCGGATTTGGCTTCTAACTTTTTAGCCATTTCTTCCATAACGAGGTCTGGTGACGCATTTTGTTTGACGATTTCGTCTCGATGCTCGAATAACCAAACGATCGATTCTTTTAATTTTTCTTCGAATGCTTTTTTAATAATGCGATATTCCGGTTGAAACAGAGATGTGCCGAACACTTGAAGGTTATTATAATCTGACCAGTCCGGTCTAAGTAATAGATTAAGAAGGAGCGTTGTTTTACCACATGCCGACTTACCTACTATCAATCCTCTTATACTTTGGGGTAATAAGTGATTATTTAATCTTTTCGATAGCGCAGCTCCCCAACTCAGATTTTTAATCTCCATTTTAAATAAATAAATATATATATACATATATATATATATATTAAAAAGCGAAATGTATTGCGTAAAGTGTAAAAAACAGACCGAAACGAGAGATGTACAGAATGCTGTAGCTAATAACGGGAGATCTATGCTTAGAGGCGCTTGCGTTGTATGCGGGAAAACAAAAACTCAATTCGTTAAGGCGTCTGCTGTTGTGCAGGGCGGGTATGTAGTCAGTTCATTGAATGCAGCCTCTAATAGCATAAAGTTACCTTGGGCTAAATATCCAGGCGAGATGCTTCTTCCAGGGCACCAGTTTACAGGCCCCGGTACTAGATTAGACTTGAGGCTGAATCCAGACGGGACTCCCAAAGATTGTAGTAAACGCATTAATCAAGTCGATAATGCTCCGTATTACCATGATTTGGCTTACGATCAACACACCGATACTACTTCCAGGAATGTCGCAGATAGAGCAATGATTAATAATTTGGATAATATTAGGGCTGCCAACCGTCCCGGATTCGCCGGGACAGTCCCGGAATCGACCATGTGCGTCCCGTGTCCCGGATTGATCTCAAATTGTCCCGGAATTTGGTCCAAATATCCACTTAGCTCAATTATTGTTCTTATTGGGCCTATTTATATTAATTTTTACTAACTAAACACAGTAATTTGTACGATGATTTTTACGTTCTGCTCTCTATCAGACCTATACATTACATTGTTGGCTGAACATCGGGAGTTAAAAGTCTTCGAAACTTTACAAATCACTTACATTCGGTTTTCAGTTTAGCATATTATACGATCTGTTGTCCAACAATCACAATCACCTGAGCACCGAGAGTTCACCGACCTTATTAAAGCACAACTGTTAGCATGACATGTGCTGATTTCTGCGACTCTGTGCCCAGTGCTATGGAACTGCTTGACGCACAGCAGTAGGCCCTATTATATATGAAGTATAGGCCCTAGGCTTAATATAAATTCTGCTCTCCGGTCTGCATTTTAGCATTCTCTAGGCGATTTCGTAAGCCGGTTAGAGGAATAGAATGATTACATTGTGGAAGAAGCGAAGACCATAGGGGGAGAAGGTAGTTGATGTTAGCAGTTATTGGTGAAGCTGTAGGCTATTAGCTTCACCAACAACTGCTAAAGAACCAACGGAAAAATCTTAAGAATCTAATGACGACACTAACCCTAATACTAAGCCTAACCGACCCTGACGACACAAAAATCTGAAGAATCTAATGACGACACTAACCCTAACACTAACCTAACCGACCCTCACGACGCGAAACCTTACCCTATACGTGAACGACACCATGCTTAAATTTACCTATAAAGAGCCGTAAAGTGACACATAATTACCTGTCCAAATGTTCCTCCATACGTAGGGTAATTATTTGTAAGAAATTTGAAACGTTTTACCTGGGACTCGATATTAGTCCCAGGTTTTACATTGCAATTCGTGTAAAATCGCGAGAGCCTGCCGACGCGCACGTGTTGTTGACAGTTTAGAAAGGGATGGTCAGAAATTGTACTCCACAACCTTCTCCCCCTATATGGTCTTCGCGTCTTCCACAATGTAATCATTGTATTCCTCTATAGCCGGCTTACGAAATCACCTAGAGAATGCTAATAATCCTCCGGTCTCAGACTCATGAGTCCACGATGTTTACGAACTTCAATCAATTTGGGCTAATAAATCTTACTCTGGTGAGCCTAGGTGACAGGAGTTTGAAACGCTTTTTCTTGAGGCTGATTCTCGTCTTAAGTTTAGGCTACAAAATTATGTCTTTGGATGATTTGTCTGAAATTGCTAAGGACTTTTTAGTAGATTGTAGATGTAGATTCTATACTGCGCTGACACAACATTTGTTGCATTATAGGGTCTATGCTTCTGTGGATTCTATAAATTGGCAATGGCACATCGAGTGGCTGAAGGCGTCCCGGAATGGCAAAATCAAAAGTTGGCAGCCCTAGATAATATTTATAATCCCAGCTTGCGGGAGCGCATAGAGAGGGCAATCTTTAAACCCATCTTGTCGGCTAAAGCGAGCCTTGGTTTGGGTTTACCTTCAAAAAACGGCAAAGTTTTGACAAGGAAGAAAAAACGCTAAAGTGGACAGACGAACTGGCGAATGAATTACATAAACCAGTATTAAAACATTTAAAAAAAAGAAAGGTGTATGTTAATGGGATAGACGAGATATGGGCTGCCGATCTAGTAGATATGCAGTCGTTTGCTAAAGATAACGACGGTGTTAAATACCTGTTAACTGTTGTACATGTAGATGTGTTTTCTAAATACGGCTGGATTGTCCCATTAAATGATAAAAGTGGAAAATCCGTTTAACGAAAATATTCGCGAGTGAAGGACGAAAATCGGGGAAACTTTGGGTAGACAAAGGGAAATAATTTTATAATAAAGATGTGCAAAAACTGATCCACTTATATTCCACCGAAAATGAAGAAAAGTCGTGCGTTGTCGAGCGATGGAACAGAACGATGAAAGAGAAGATGTACAAATTTTTTCCGGCTAACTCGACGAGAAGATATATCGACGTTTTAGATGAAATGGTGGGTAATTACAACAATACCAGGCACGGTTCGATTAAAATGACTCCAACTAAAGCCAGTATGAAAGCAAATGAAAGAACCGTTTGGCTAAATTTATACGGAGGCATATACCCCGAACCTGTTAAACCCAAATTTTCAGTCGGCGACAGAGTTAGAATTACAAAGAAAAAGACTACATTTGAAAAGGGGTACACCATTAGGTGGACTGAAGAGGTGTTTTCCGTGTCTGGAGTTCAATACACGGATCCCCCAACTTATAAGATAACCGATTACAACAGGGAAGAAATACAAGGCACTTTCTACGAATTAGAATTACAGAAAACTGGCCAAGAAATATATAGGGTTGAAAAAGTGATTAGAAAACGTGGTAAGAAATCTCTCGTGAAGTGGTTAGGGTACCCCGAGACTTTTAACTCATGGATCGATAGCGATAACTTGTTGACATTGTGAAACGATTATGAAAAAACGCGATTCGAATTAGGCCTACTGCCACAGACCAGAGCCCTGCGCCGACATGAGAGTGTCGGCGGCGGCGCGCCGGTCATTTTTGGTCGGCGGCGGCGGCGCGCCGACATACAAAAATCGGCGGCGGCGTCGCCCTCAAAATTTCGGCGTCGGCGGCGCAGCGCGGCGTCGTGGAAATACTGCTCCAGCGTCGCATAATAATTTTGAATGTTGTTACACAAGAACCCTATATTATCAAGATAAGCGCGTTCAGCCATTATTTTGGCAATTATCTTGTCTTTAGTCAGCATTGATTAGAAACAATTAGGCCTATTCCCTGAATTAACGTTCAATTACAAAACTCTGCAAAGGCTTGATTAAGAAAAACACATGACAACGTTTTCAAATTCAGGCCGCCAGCTTACGTAGCCTACTAATAACACTTAAAGGACTGTTTGCGCTACCTGCCAATTTTACTCTTGACCTGCCTTATGACCCGTCAGAAATTATAGAGGCCCATTTTTCTTGACGCGACCTGCTGAAATTGTATATCTGCATGCATGCAAACATGCATACATACATACACACAGACATGCATAAATACATACATAGATTATATGCATGCATGCATACATAGATACATAGATTATATGCATGCATGCATACATACATACATACATACATACATACATACATACATACATGCATGCATGCATACATACATACATACATACATACATAGATGCATACATACATACATACATATACATACATACATACATACATACATACATACATACATACATACATACATACATACATTCATACATACATACATACACGCATACACATATACGTGCTGTGTTGCGTAGAAATAATTATCTGCCACAAAGTGGGAGTTATCATGCAATCTTATCAACAGAAGAGGCTTCGTGCTTTTTTTTATATTTTCCATTGTCAACGCACACTGAGTAGTAAACTTGATCAGAATTCACCACCCTTTTGATTTTCTGCTAATAATCCGAACGACTTCCAAGTGAAACTCTTAGCATCTTCTTTAAATCCAAAAATTGCTATGTACAAGTCTTTCCATCTAAGCAGGCCAAGTCACCCTAAGTTACACTTGTTTTGTGCGGAAAATGTTTTTATTTTCCTAATCTGATCCCATTTATGAGACGTTGCTCAAGTTGTTGACAAAATAGGATCTATTGTCCAATTGCCTAACATTATTCCACTGTGCATATAGACAAGCCTATTAATGTTCGAAAGCTTAATTAATCACCAATTTCACATAGGTCACGCACAGCGTAGGAGTTTAGACACGACCAATCACCTGCATAAAATTGCAGAGCGCCACCTCTTTGCAACATATTAGTAACGTGTATCCTAATAACAGAGGGCAGACGGTTCTGTTCCATCCTAGCGGACTATCAGGAATTAACGCACACACGGCATAGCATTCACTTAGGCATACATGGAGTTCTTTTTACCTTTGTTGATGCCATAATTCAAATCAAATCACAAAATCCTCAAAATTTTAAACGTTAAGCGCACCGTTCGAAAAGTCCAAACAGATAGGTAGCATCATAGGTTTCATAGCATTGATGCAAAAATGGTGTTGCCAGGAAAAGTCAAAGTATATAAGAGAAAGATTTTATTTTCATTGACGCAGCAATTTTTTATGCAACAGATGAAAATGCAACGAAAAGAAATAACCGAATCCACGTGGCATCGGCGGCGCGCCGACAAATTTTCGGCGGCGGCGGCGTCGGCGTCGGCGCGCCGACTCAAAAAAATCGGCGGCGGTGGCGCCCGCAAAGTGTCGGCGGCGGCGGCGCGGCGCGGCCGGCGCAGGGCTCTGCCACAGACCCTAGGCGGTGGTCACTTTAAAACCTCATTCTTTTTTGTCCTTGGCGCTTTGGTAGAAGTTGAAGCTTTGGCCTCGTGTACCCCAATCTCTACTACCGACGTCAAACAATTAAGCATTATGGAACATTGGGCCATATAACTGTCTATAATTATGTCTCAAGTTTCCCATGCCTCGCCTATGCATCCATCTGGGATGGGATTAATTATCCGGCCACGCAGTGAGACGCAATTGGCAATTGACTGAGACGCCCACGGTATTAGTTTCACCATAGTTCGTTGTTTGATTGTTCTGCGTATTAAGCCTAACCCGTTCTCGTCAACACCGCATTCATTTATGGAAAAGCTTCTGTCGAGTATGTACGTATAACCAATTTCTAAATGGCTTCTTTAATTCGCAATATCGCTAAATATTCGGATGACGCCATACACTGAAGGTAACAACATTACGCAATTTTATCTGCAGGAATTTCATATAAACTACGCAACCGTTCAGCATTATATTCTTTTCTATATGCTAATCCAAATTTATCCTAGACTAGATGTGTAACCCGGCGTTGCCCGGGAAATTTAGGGTTTTAAACACCACTCCCTTATGGTACCCAACGTTGACCGCTAAATTTCGAGTTTTTGCCAACCCTCTACCCCACCCCGCTTCCCCAAAAAGCCAAACGTAACACGCCCCGCTAGGGAAATTATTACTGGGCTTGTATGACGTCATTCGGGCTGTAGACTCTTTTACTGAAGCTCGATACTGTTTATCAACGCGTGAGCGATGAAATCTGTTTTAAAACGCTTCTGTCTTAAAACGCTAATAACTGGAGTTCTAAAGTGAAATTTCGGGTTTTAAACACTTCCCCACTCTGGTACCCATCGTTGACTGCTAAATTTCGGGTTTTCGCCAACCCTCCACCCCACATCGCTTCTCCAAAAAGCCAAACGTAACCCGTCTCTGCGGGGCGCTACGGATATTATTACTGGGCGGGTATGACGTCATGCGGTGTAGACTCTTGAGGTACGCGCTTGTGTGATCAATAACTGATGAAATCTGTCTTAAAACGCTAATAATTTTTGTTTTGAACTGAATTAAAACCTGAAAATAGTCAATCTGACCTTATAATTTGGGTAAGAAGCGATTTAAAAGTTTTTTTTAAACCGACGCTGTTTCATTTCCGAGCCTATTCTGCAGGGGAGAGTCAATTCTGTCAAAAGCGTACAAATAAACAAACATATGGAATTTCTGCCTTATAATATAGATTAATTTTTGCGACACCTCCGTAGCGTTACATTACTTTCCAAAATAACTTGCTAAAACGTTATATTTATTTACTATTGTACTATGTATGACGTATGTATGACGCATGTATGCATGAAGGTATATGTATATATGCATATATGTATGTATGTATCTATATATGTATGTATGTATATGTGTATATAATATACATGTATATATGTATGTATATATGTATGTACATATGTATGTATGTATGTATGTATGTATGTATGTATGTATGTATATATGTATGTATATGCATGCATGTATGTATCTATTTATCTATGCATGTATGTATAAATTTATGTATGCCTGTATTTATGTATGTGTGTATGTTTGTATGTATGTATATTGCTCGAGTGTGGCTCGGGATTAACCGTTTCCCAGACCATGATTACGAAGATTTTATTAACCCACAACGAATTATATTGAACTAGATGTGGTACCCATCGCTGACCGCTAAATTTCGGGTTTTCGCCAATCCTCCACCCAGCCCCGCCTCCTCAAAAAGCCAAACGTGATCCGCCCCTGCGGGGCGCTGCGAAAATTATTACTGGGCAAGTATGACGTCATGCCGACTGCATACTCTTTGCTAAATCACGTGAGCGATTATTGATGAAATCTGTCTTAAAACGCTGCTGATGAAATTTGACTTAACCCGTTAATGACCACTTTTGATTGAGCGGTCAGATTTTGATATTCTTTTGCATTTTGAGTCCTTGCAGTAAGAGTATGTTAGGAGAAAAAATGTGAACACATAACTTTATTAGTTATTGAGATATTATGGTGTCCTTTTAAAAGGACGCTGAGCACATACGAGACAAAAAACGCTACGTGCAATCAACTGTGTTGTTATGTTGCATGAGCATATAATAATAATAAGAAGAAGAAGAACAGCTCTGCGATGCAAAAACAAACATAATACTAACTACAGCAACTCAGAATCATTCTGTCAATGTTATTTGATGTAATGACAGTATCCTACAGCAGTGCTCCCAGCTTTCATTGTGGTGCGATAGTGACATTTCATTTCATTACTGTGGAAGGCAGCAAAGCAGGCAACATGTAGAGCAATAATGGCGTTTTCCACACATATGTGAGACTCTCTTGCCACAATTCTACATCTCCTCTGCTTTGGAATACTCTCAATGGTGTGATCCATGTGGTCAAATCTCACATCTGGAAGAATTCCCTTTCTCTGCAGGTTCCATGCTTGCGATCTAAACGGTTGATTGCTTCAGAAGGTATTCATTGACAATGCTCCATGTGATTCCAATAATTATATCGAGTTTCTGAGTCTCATAGGAAGGACCATGTCTGAAGAGTAACCAAGCCAGAGACCACTTCTTGTATCCGAAGCGTATGGGTTTGCCGTATAAAGGTTGCTTTGTTCCATGCTTTCCGTAGTGGGGAATAATGGCCATTATATACTGCCCATTGAACTGAGCTAAAAGAGGTCTGACCTTGACAAACTTGTCGTCTGGCATCACTACCTTATTATCTACAACATGTAGGTAATGCAGCATATCCCACACCTTTCTAAGCTTGGCTTTTGCAACAGTTGTGTTCAGCACGTATGACTGCTGCTCACAGTAGGCCTACACGCATCTCCTTGGGAGAATGGCATACCCATTACCCACTGGGCAACATAATTGCAAGAGATAATATCACGTTTTCATCAGTCATTCCAAAGGAGTGATCACCTTTCTGCTCTCCTGCATATCTTTCACTGTTTGTGGCCATCAGACTAATGACTTCATCATCAAAGAATAATTCAAACAGCTCAACAGGGCTCCAGTCGTGCTTTACACGTAGAAACCTGGGTTTATCTTCAGCTACCGGGTATACCAGCACATAATTATTGAATCCTCAGATAGATCTCCACTTCTCCATTTCCAGGCTGACTGTCCTGGTTTTTCACACACTTTTTGGTTTGGAATGGCAGACGGAATTGCGGAAGGAAGTTGAGTCATAGGAGCATCTCATGGTACAGTTATGAAGACATCAGAGGACACAGCAGCATCCTCAATAATCATCTTTCATTGAGACCACTTCATCCAATGTTACCCATAAACATATTGGAGCTGTTCATCTGTTTCAATTTTCAAAGCTAGAGTAGCCATATGTCTATAGTTTCTGATCTATAAAATTTGAACCCGGTGTTGTCAATAAACTGTGGTTTTTGATGCCTTATGTAATTATAACGGCGCTATAGAAGTCATTAAATCGGTTAAGATTCATAGTGACCTTGTAATTTGCATAGTGAGACAAGATGCAAAATTTGATACATGAATACGGATGAGTGATAACAGTGCAAACATTTCAATCACAGTTTTGTACATTCAGACAAAATCCGTCCCATTTATGCCCAGCGTCCTTTTAAAAGGACAGCAAGTTTTCGTCAAAATTTTCCATAATGAAATAGATAATTTTTGGGAAAAGGAATTGACACAGGCAAGCAATCATATAATAGCTACTCAAAACTCAGAAGTAAATTTTTTTTATAAAATAGCAAATTACTTAAATTAAATTAAAATTTATTATTGATTGGCGGCATTGCTCGATTCCAAAATTCCGCAACTTCCAGTGCTAATAACACAACTAAAACTAAAGACCTTGACAAATTTTTGCACAGATGTTTGTTCATAAACATCAGCAGGATGATAGAAAACAAAAACGATATTATTGACTTGATATCATATTAAAACAGGTAAGCAAATACAACTGTCCTTTTAAAAGGACACGGTCATTAACGGGTTAAAACGCTAATAACTCGAGTTCTAGAGTGAAATTTAGGGTTTTAAAGACTACTCCACTGTGGTACCCATCGTGGACCGCTAAATTTCGGGTTTTCGCCAACCCTCCAATCCACCCCGCTTCCCCAAAAAGCCAAACGTGACCCGCCCCTGCGAGGCGCTGCGCAAATTTTGCTGGGCAAGTATGACGTCATGCGACTGTAGACTCTGCTAAATCGTAACGTGAGCGATTAGTGATGAAATCTGTCTTAAAATGCTAATAATTCGATTTCTAAAGTGAATTGAAAGCTGAAAATAGTCGACATGACGTTAAAGCAGTGATTCCCAACCTTTTTTGGCTTGCGGCACACTAAGAAAGAATAAAAAATTTCGCGGCCCACTTAACAATAATTACTATTTTTTTATCTATTTGTCACTATTATTCAATATTATTCTAATTTTAATGTTCTTATTAATGTATAATAAATTAATAATACTCTAGTGAGAGTAGTAAGTCAACAGATCAAATTGAAACGAGGCTACAGAGACGACAATCATACTCGCATTTCATGTCGATTCTAAGAAGTCTCCCCTCTTTTTACACTTGATTTCAGGTCAGGTTAGAACAGTACTCTAAATTCACAAAACTACGAAGATGCAAATGGCAGAAGAATTTTGACTGACCTTGAACTGATCGAAGGATATGATTTCTGAATGGAAAGTCAAAACTCATTCAAACTCTTTTCGGAAAATGTTGACTGATAAAATTTGTCATTTCGTAGGCCTAAATCAATGAGTTGTTCTTCATCCTTGGTTGTAAGATTTGTTGTTTCGCCGATTACGAATGGACTGATTACGCAGGCAAAATTGTCGATTGCAAGCGAGGGGAAGTAATGTTGTACTGCTGATTGTAGGTCTATCAATTTTTTAATATTTCAAGCGCAATTTTCTTTTTTAACTGAGATTCATTGACCGCGGGAAAACAATCAAGATTTCCTCTGGAGATCTTAACCTGCTACATTGTGAGAGATTGAGACCAATTGACTTAAGTTTGGTGTTGCATTGATGATGTTTTCGGATGATTTACTTGGAATCATTATTAATTAATAACATATTAGAATTTTCCCGCGGCACACTTGCAAAGTTCTCGCGGCACACTAGTGTGCCGCGGCACACAGGTTGGGAATCACTGACCGTTAAAGTTTGGGTAAGTATCAATTTCAATTTTTTTTTAAACCGACGCTCTCTCATTTTCGAGCTTATTCTGAGGCGAAGAGTTAAAATCCGGACATACAAATAAACAAACATATGGAAGGACAAACTTTGAGAAATATATTAGAGATGAAGGGGACATTCAACAGTTTCTCTGAGTTAACATATAAATACATTTTGGGGTGCTGGAAGGAACGAGGCGCCTACGCATATTCCATTCTCGCACTGTGGATAAGGCGCCAGCGACATATTCATCGGCATCAACAACAGATGTCGCAGATGTCGAGGACGACCACGCACATTCCATTCGCGCGTTGAATACGAGAACGGAATGTGGACTCTACCACATATATAATTATTAATCCATCACACCGTTAGGCCTAAGGTTGTTGTTGGTGTTATGAGCGGAGACTTAAGGGGTACAGAGGGACGGTCCCCTTCAATGATGAATATAGCTTTTTGAACCCTGTGTTTGGTTATTTTGAAACTCGAAGTAAGGTAAGATTTGGTTTGATGTTCGATGTTCAATGTAATTACTGGTTTAACGCATTAGCCGCCTACATTTGCTACTACTGACGACCTTTTTACCCCTGTGCGTGCCCGAAAAAATCCTCTCGCACCTGATTTGCCCGAAAAAAAAATCCGAATTTTTTTCCCCCGTCCATGCCTCTTTGGCCCGAAAAACGCATTTGCCCGAAATTTGGGATGGGGGCATTTGCCCCCTCTGGACCCCCGCTTCCCACGCCTAATTATTATCTTAAATGAAGTTGGACTGAAGAATAATAGTGCTTGTAAATTAGGCAATGGTTGAAAGAATTAATCTCCTTCCAAAGTAAAGGATGCATTGTTGAAATAATTCCAATTGAAATAGTAGCTGGATTGAGAAAACAATTCCGTTTCATATAGAAGTTGGATTGATGATGACAGATATTTCTTAAATGGAAGTGGAGTTGATTGAACGAAAATCTTGATGAAATGAATCAGGAGAGATGAATTTATTCGTACCTGAATTAGAAGCTGGATTGTCAAAAAGGTTTGATAAATGGAAGGTGTATGGAAATGTATCCAATGTCTATCCATGAACGAACGCTTGATAACTGAAGTTGGATTAATGCTTTTTTTTAGCTGATCTAGAAGCTGGATTGAAGAAAAGAACGTGTGAGAAATGGAAGCTGGATAAATATATTTTAAGGCTGGAATAGAAGCTGGATTGATGGAAAATCTTGAGAAAAGTAAGCTGAGTAAAAGCATCTTATGGCTGAAATAGAAGCTGTATTGACGAAATGACGTTTGAGAAATGAATCTGGTTTAGGGTTCTTGTATATGCGAAATAAAAGCTGGACTTATGAAAAGAATGCTTCATAATGATAGAGATCATTTTATAGCTGAAATAGAAGCGGGGCTGATGAAAAATCCCTTATGGATAGAAAAAATGCTCGATTGACAAAAATGATGCTTGAGAATTGAAAACTAGATAAAGGTATTTGCATAACTGAAAGAACAGGATTGATGACAAAACTCTTATGGCTGAAGTAGAAGTTGGATTGCCGAAAATAACGCTTGAAAAATGGAAGCTGAATAATGGTATTTTTAAAGCTGAAATATAGACTGAATTGGTGAAAAGAGCTCTTGAAAAATGGAAGTTCTAGAAAAAAATTTATATCTGGAACAGAACCTAGATCGACGAATTAACGCTTGAGAAATGGAACCTGAATGAATGTTCTCTTATAGGTGAAATATAAGCTGGATTCATAAAGAGAACCCCGTGGGCATGTGGATGGGTCTTCAACGAAACTACTCTTAATACTATATATTTTGAAATGGAACCTGTTTGAGGGTTCTTTTATATGCGAAAAAAGCTGGACTTATGAAAAGAAAGCCTGAGAAATTGAAGCTGGATTGATGCATTTTATTCACGTGTTTCATGATGCATCCAGCTTTCACTTCAGCTAGGAAATCATTTCAGTTATAGAAAACTTCATTCCATTTGTCAAGCGTTTCATAAATTTAGCGTCTATTTTACTTATAAACGAAAGTTCATCCAGCTTTAATTTCTCAAGCGTTCTCTTTATCAACCCAGCTTCAATTTCATGTACAAAGGAACTTTCAGTCAGCTTTCATTCCTCAAACATTCTTTTCATCATTACAGCAACCATTTCTCAAGCATGCGTTTATAAATCCAGCTTCCATCTTAGAATCATTTTTCGCATTTAGACCGCTTCTATTTCAAGGGGAATTGTTATCATCAAAACAGCTTCTATTTAAGACGGAAGAAATACTCAAATCCAGCTTCTATTTAAAATTGAATTATTTTCATCAATCCGAATTCTATTTAGCAACGACACTATTTCTGTAGCCATCTTCAATTTTATAGGCATTGTTTTCATCAATGCAACGTCAAAGTTCTTTTATTTTTTACGGCAAGGGTTTCTTCAATCTGTTTTTGATTCATCGAGAATTCTTTTCATCATTCCAACTTCTTTCTTAGAAGTAGCCTAATAACCATGGAGTTAAAAAAAAATGCAGTGAACATTTTGTCGTTGAACCGTTTGCCGATGAACAATGTGAACCAATTGTCGTGAACCAGTTGTGACACCAGTCCTTTGCTGGCAGTTAGAAACTGCTCACCAAACAAAATTATTATTATTATTATTATATTCGTTTTAATGGTAACAAAAACTGATAGACACACCGCTATCAGGTACAAGAAGCAGTTGATCAAATACAATATAATACCTATAGAATGTCTTTAGCCTTGACTGTTGCATTTGTCTTAGGATGAGCACAAAATGACAGAAATTACAAAAGAATGTTTCTATGTTTATATAGGGTATAGGTTGCAATAATGAGATTAGACAATTTATTATAATTAATGAACATAGGGTGCCTTTTTATACAGAACCCGAGAAATATAATGCCTGTCATCTTTGGTTGGCAATACAAAGTTGTGAGGACGTGGCCTCAATTGATAGGGACGATGAGCAACCGGTGGGAAAAGCGGTCGAAGAACATGGAAGTCATTTCTGGAAACGGCAGTTAGAAGACGAGCATCCGCAAGATCAACCATTTCAGTCGCAGAAGGCGAGTCATTTGGCAAGTACCCTGATCGACGGACTCTTGATAATAGGCGCTCGATCCTGGCTCGGTCCTGAGCAGTAGTAAAGCCCCACCACGCAGGAGCGGCATACATCATTCTGGAAACAGTAGTTGCTCTTGTAACTGTATGAAGAGCATCAGGTGATAGTCCATGAGCTCTCAACGTTCGCAGGGCATGAAGCGACCCGGCACAAGATGAAACTACATTGTCTACATGAGAGGTGACTCGAAGCTCAGAGTTAAAGGTTACTCCAAGTATATTTATTGACGTTACTCTTTGCAGTCCATCTATGAGTTCTGGAGCATCCACATTCTGACGACAGGAGATAATCATTTCTCTCGACTTTGTAGTGTTCAGGCGAAGGTTGTTTTTGGCTGCCCAGCTCTTAACCGAGTCAAGTTCAACACTGATTGTCTTGCGCATTAATGAGCCAATTAGCAGATAGGTGTCATCTGCAAATTTCACTATGCAATTTTTAGAGTTAATCGGCTGCAGATCGGAAGCATCAATTATATAAGACGATGGTCCAATCCCAGATCCCTGGACTATGCTACAGTTAATGGTCCGGATCGAGGAGAGATCTCCCTGGAAAATATTAGAATGGATGAAAGAGCTCATGATGCTTTCTCTCTTTTTAGATCCTGTCGCAAGTATCGTTGTTTACAACCAATCCGAGGTGGTAGAAGGTGACCAGTTGAATATTTCATGCAGCATAAACTACAAATCACAAAAATCACCAGCGCCTTTACTTCGTCCTTCGCCTTATTGGACGACATCACCAGGACAGATATTCACCAACGCCACATACCATACGTCGACAAACGTTGTCACTTTAGTTGCAACAGTGACAGTGCAGAAATATACCGTTCCAATTTTCCAGTGTAACACAGTGTTCGAAATAACAGGAAATACCGTTAACTACAATGAAACTGCTCCAGCGGATAATTTGGCAGTTGGCAACACAAAAGAATTAGACGTTCAATGTGAGTATAGATTTTCGGTGTGATTTCCATTTCATGACGTATAACGGTTACCGAAGGTAAACACGTTATTTCCATAAAAATATTAGAGGCTAGGTTCTGCCTCTCACGTGCACTTCCTGCAATGCTTCCAGCTATTACGAACTGGTCAGAGCGATTCGGATATTGGAGCTAGTGCCTAGAATAAACGACCAAAATAATGGTAGGCCTACTTAAAGTGCGCTGAACGCTACCAACTCAACAGACACGTCTATAAATAGACTTGTAGCAAGATGTTTACATAAACATATTTAACTACTGTAACAAGCGTCATCCATTATGATACCATAAACTTTGAGACTGGATAAATCACAAAAAGTGACTACAAAGGGAACACATGGGCGCCTAGAAAAAATCCTCAATCAAATATCCGACCTGATCGTCCATTTGACGGACTGCACCATTTATATCCTTAAATTTAATAGCTGTTCGATTTGAAAGTTCAACTCACTAAAAGTAAGACTCTGCTGGCAATAAAACATGTATTAATATTATCCAGAAACGTAGAAAACAGATTATTTGACATTTGTAGAACAACAAAATCGAAAGTCCGTAGAACTAGAAACAAGAAGACCACTGACTACACAACCGAGCGGCCTAACACAGTACTCAAAACCCGATATAGCCTAACTATTACTGAGTTCCAACAATAGCCGTGGTGCGTCTTTTGAAACTAGGCCCACTGCTCTTGCATGCTCGTGAGAAGGATGAGATGAATGACAGATCATTCAGATGTTTAAAGGTTTGCACAGAATCTGAGCACAAGATCAACATGGACGTGGGATCGTTTCTCGTAGATTAACCAATTTACAGCCGACGTTGCGAAAACGCAACGTAAGTTACTGCATAGAAATTGTGGAAAAATTGACGACGAGAGAAACCTGCACAAATCCATTGTTCTTACTTAATGGGAGTTTATTAAGCAGGATGTTACCAAATATAGGCCTAATGTTATTTATTGTCATCTTATATTTTTTGAATTTGTCAAAATTTGGTCTTTTTGGCGGCAGCTTAGGAATTTTGTTCAATAATCTTTTTATCATAACACGTTAATATTTCCGACAAGCGAAGCTGTCCGATTGGAATACTAATGTGAATAATTAACGCCATTATTTTGTTTATTAAATGTTTATCTCAGTGCCGGCGCTACGGTACCTGAGCCCCCCCCCCCCCGAAGAAAAACGTGAGGCCCCCATACCATGAGCTGTCACCTCAGCAAAATTTCTCATAATATAAGTGCTGAAAGACATGGTGTAAGACTTCAATAAATGTCTCATCCCAATTGTTAATTTTTTGGAATTTCCATGCTGTAATGGTAGAAATTTTAAGCTGTCATTTTTACAAAAATAGCTCTTTTTCATTGCTGTTAGTCGTGGTTTAGGACTTCAGAGTGTCCCTCTCCATTGTTTAAATTTATCCGATTTGCCAACAGTACTGTAATGGCAGCATTTATAGGCTGTCATCTGAACAAAATTGATCATTATTGAAGGGCAGTGGATGATACTTATGAAATATTTCTGAAATATTGGGGATGCAAGGATTTCGTCCCAACCACAAATTGTGGGGCCGTGCCCCTGTCCACACCCCAAGTCTCCTCTTTGGTTGAAGGATAATGCTCTATTGGTTTGAGTAATATAATTTTGGGTTCTAGGGCAATTACCCCCTGGACAATTACCCCCCGGACAATTACCCCCGACAATTACCCCCTCGACAATTACCCCCCAGGACAATTACCCCCGGACAACTACCCCCGCGCCAATTACCCCCCGGACAATTACCTCCCGTACCAATTACCCCCCGGACAACTACCCTCGTAGCACAGTGGACATACATTGTCCATTGTTTGCTTCTTCCCCCAAGCGTATCTTCATATAGGGAACGAAAATTCTCATGGTCATGGTCTTACGTATTTTTCAGACCTTCAGCGCTGCCAAAGCCTATCCTAAAGTAACTTTACTGATTAGACATCTTTCTTCATTGGCCCACTCTACAATACTTACTGTACACACTTATACACACTCCTTGCTATACTAAAATTATTTCTCATCTATCTGCGTACATACCTCCTTCTAGCACTCCATGCTTCTCTGTTCCTCTCTCCGTCTTTCTCTGTGTATCTGTTTATCTCGCTCTCAGGCATACGTTACCTGCACTCTCTTGCATAAAATTTAGCTGACCATTCAATGCAATACTCACAGTCTGCTTAATTTATCCATAGTCTAGTTATGATGGAATTTTATAAATCCGAGAGAGGGAAAGATAAACTTAGTTTCCAAGGTTTTATTTATGTGAAACAGAAGAATTTAGCAAATGGTGTCGTTTCGTTGAGTGCGAAAATAGATGAACATGACATCGACTTCTTTATTGGTGCGGGGGTAATTGTCCGGGGGGTAATTGGTACGGGGGGTAATTGTCCGGGGGGTAATTGGCACGGGGGGGGGGTAGTTGTCCGGGGGTAATTGGCACAGGGGTAGTTGTCCGGGGGGTAATTGTCCCCGGGGGTAATTGTCCGGGGGTAATTGTCCGGGGGGTAATTGTCCAGGGGGTAATTGTCCTGTCACCATAATTTTGTATGCTTTGCGTTAAAACATAATTCGGTGCGTGCTTTCAGGATTGAACAGTTATGAAAGGTATAATTACCAGCTACATTTGAGGCCCCTTGTAAATTTGAGATCAGGCACATACCAAGGACACATGGGACCCTACACAGGCTTTAATGTTTGGGTCTCACGCAGGTTTTATCTTGAAGCCTCATTCAATTAGCAATTAGAATAAGTTACAATTTATAAGCGTTGTGTTTGAGAAAGTGGACGAAATTGCTTGAGTTAGTTTAAATGGCTTTATACTTACGCCCAAAATCAGTATGGTATTTGCATTAGGTCTGCTATGGCAGTGCTATATGGTTAGTTGAGACTTGAGACATGCACCAGAACGGTTCTGCACAGTCACAAAATTAATAGGCATAATGACCAGCTAAATTTGGGGGCCCCTTTCAAACTCTTATGGTTATATACTTATGCCAAAACCAGTATGATATTTGCATTAGATCTGATATGGCAGTGCCATAATTTATGGTTAGTTGATGCATGCACCAGACCGGATCTGTAGTCACAAATAGGCATAATGACCAGCTAAATTTGGGGGCCCCTTTCAAACTCGGGCCCCCCCCAATTGGGAGGTACGGGGGGTGCTAGCGCCGGCACTGATGCTGAAACCATAATCTGCGAAATTTTAATGTTGCCTTTTCGCAACATCGGCAACATCGGCGGAATGCGCTATGCGAATTATGGCACGTACAATTATACATGTAGTAACTCATATAAACTTATATGAACTTTAGTATTTATATCAATAGAGATATTCAAGGTTTTGCACCTCTGGGGTCCATACATTCGAATTAGCATTCGTTTGTCTGTATTGCAGATGCTGTCTCTGTTCCTGTAATAGCAAGTAAACCTGAGGTTATAGCGATTAATGGCGTTTCCTGTGGAATCGTTGTGTTAACTTGTTCTTCCACTGGTAATCCTGCCCCAAACTACAGATGGTTTGATTCGTCTGAGAACGTCGTCTTAACTACTACAAGCACTCTGTCCTTGGCTGAAGTTTATCGGAATTACAAATGTGAAGTAGATAACACAATTCGAGGTGACCGGCACAACGAATCAGTAACTCAGACCGTTTCAGAAAGCAACTGCTCTTCTATTGTACAGTGTTGCGGTGAGTTCATTTTGAAAGGTGGATAATTTCGTATAAAACTTAAGCTTGTAATATTCTAATATTATTATAAACAACTCTCATATTATGATCCAAGTGTGCATCCGCACGTTATATATACAAATATATTTAAGCATAAAGTATGGAAAAGATTTTTCTGCGAAGCCAGAAGCCTAGTCGTGAATAAGTCTAATCTTCAATTCTCTGTTTTATTTTGCTTACTTTGCTACTCATTCCAGGCGTAAATGAGTTCGACAGATTTGCCTTTTCTTGGCGCTACTACAGCCGCATTAGTTTATTTTGATTTCATTTAAGAATGATGTTCAGCATGACCAATTTTGCTTGTAATGTTTGTAATTTTTTCTCTCTCCATAACACGAAGTCGAAACGACACAGGTGACTGAGATTGATGAGAATGGTACATTATGAAACAATCTAAATTTACATAATTATATCCAAAATAAGCTATCAGTCTACAGTACTCTACACTATAATTGTAGCAATTTTGTGGATTAGACCACTTCGTGGATTTGTAGCTTTGGATCTCACTTGGGCATCGGACACCACTAACCTAGCATTACGGAGACTGATTGTCCAGATGATCAAGGCTTCATCAAGCCAATGAAAATTTTACATAGAAACAAACTTAATAGGTGGACCATAGTCCCGACGACGCTTTTGTCATCGGTCAACAGAGTTTCAATAATTATATCCAACCAGCAATTTTCATTCGTTTCTGCAAATTGCCGCTGTATTGACGATCTCTGTCGAGCGTTCTCTTAATGCGATCTCGATGCATTTCTCGTGTCTTTCTTATTTACGTCTTTCTTTAAAATCGAATTAAAACGTTGCACTCAATATATTTATTTTCTTCAGTATTTCCTCGCGATGAGACGACTTCAGTGACGGTAGAAGGCTGTGATAACAGAACAGTGTGTGACTGTTCACAAGGTAACAGTGGAATAATCTTAACTTGCAATGCAAAGACCTTTCCAAACGCATCGTACATATGGAGCGGACCCAACGGACAAGTCGCCAATTCTCCAATCTTTGATCGAGTTACTATGAATGGAACGTATCGATGCATTGCATATTTTAACGAATCGTTAACAAACTACACTGGAGATGTTAAATTCCAAAATGGAACCAACGAGACAACAGTGGAAAGATGCTGTAGGTATAAACCATTTGAACTTTGCCAAGTAAAAATTGCAGTTTCTTTGATAGTTACAGGTAACTCTTATTACCTCTGTTTCAATCTCTGTTGCTCCAAGGCGTTCTCTTGGTTCCATTCGCATGAACTGCAGCTAATCACAATCGAGCCTTTTCCATGGTGGACCCAGGTGTCTTGAATGGGCTTCCATATGAGAGACCTCTGCTTCCTGTGGTTCTTACTAAATCATGTTTTTTATTATTACACCCACAATAATGTCATTTTTTGTCGTCTTAGAGTCGGAAGCGCTTCTGAGTAGCCCCATGAAGAAATCGCTATAGAAATTCTGAAATGAATTAACTAGAGTTTTCAACATGCATCGCATCTATTATATCCTACCAATGTAGTCAGAATGAGGGTATTAGATTTTTTTGAACTATTACGTCTATTGATGGTGGTGCCTATGGTGAATATCGGTTCCCGGACAATTCGTCGCCGGACAATTCGGAGCGGACAATTCGGACCGGACAATTCGGAGAGGACAATTTGGATCCGGACAATTCGGACCGGACAATTTGGCACGGACAATTCGGAGACGGACTATTCGGAGAAAATTTTGGTGAGGACAATTCGGACCCAGACAATTTGGAGCGGACAATTCGGACCCAGACAATTTGGAGCGGACAATTCGGACCGGACAATTCGGAGCGGACAATTCGGAACCGGACAATTCGGACCGGACAATTCGGACCGGACAATTCGGACCGGACAATTTGGAGAGGGCAATGCTTAGCAGCCAAAACTAGTGATGGAACTCAGATTTTCATACCCATCTCCATCACCCAAATAGACCTACAAAGGTTGACCGGATAGCTAGGCTACTGGACATCAAAATAAATACTAGCTCAACTTAGCACCCCACTGTCTATCAGTCTGCGTGTAAGCTTATGTCTGCTTATTCGTTCGTCTCTTTGCCCGTTTGTCTGTCTGTGTCAATACGTATGTCTGCCAATCCATTTGTGATCTACGTCAGCCCACTCACTTTGAACTTGGTTTGGAAGTCATAAGATGCTGCGTTTCGACCTTTTGAATCTTTCATATTTATGACAATAAATAGTCTTCCAAAATGGTTTCAATGCAATACTATAGGTATATCTGTTCTCATAATATTTAAATGAATCGACATGATCTGTTCTCATAAATAAATTAGTGTTAACCTGATCTCATAATATTATTGGGACCGGTAAAATTCTGGTCTATAAATAGGAGCGGTGTAAATCTAGCTTAAAACAGGAGCCCTATCACTACCAGGTACTGCTAGATCATCGAAGACAATCAGCGAATGATTAATTTTTTTATTGAAAGTAACATAACTAATAATGTGAAACCAGACTGACAGGCGTACAAAGCCAGAGATCACTTATAGCTGACAATTTTCTCAGAGCTAGGCCTACGAACTTAAGTACCAGTAAAATGTAATAGCGTTTTAACTAATAATCTGAAACCCTACAAATCATGCCTTTTAGGAGTTCATGATTTTTTTATATGCACTACGAATTGTCTTGGTCCGAATTTTTCAGATCCGAATTGTCCGGGTACGAATTGTCCGTCTCCGAATTGTCCGGTCCGAATTGTCCGTCTCCGAATTGTCCACTCCGAATTGTCCGCTCCGAATTGTCCGCTCCAAATTGTCCGCTCCGAATTGTCCGCTCCAAATTGTCCGTCTCCGAATTGTCCGGTCCGAATTGTGCGGTCCGAATTGTCCGTTCCGAATTGTCCGGCGACGAATTGTCCGGACACCGTGAATATCACCACCACCGTCACAGTAGAAAGTTACGCCTATGTTTTCCTGCGTGCCGTACGTCGTCGTAGGCTAGAAGCTCTGATGCAGTCAACGCAATTGCCTGGCTTCCAATGACACGGGTCCTTGTATATCTTTAGGCCTAGCAGGATTATACGAAAGTCATTAATTTGAACATGATCTTCTCTCGTTTGATCGGAGTTTTTCTTCCCTTGAGCGCTAATAACAATCAATCGTAATTTGGTTCATGATTCGAAATATGTCGTCATCGATGTTCACAGCCTCACTTTTAAAGATTCATTAAAAAAAAGATTGGGTGATATTTTATGACATAATATTTTTTATAAAATAATAATTATGGGCAATTTTAGCCCAGCATGCATCATTGGAGACATCCACAATATCACCAACGACGTCAACAATGGCAAACACAAGTGAGTGAATTCAAGTGACAAGATAACTGAATGTAGTAGACCTAATGATTGTTCTTTTCCATTTGGACCAACCGAATAGACCCTTGCAGAACATAGATCTCCTAATGTAGACAACACAACTGCCCTCTGTCACTACAAGTGTTCCAAGCCTGGGAAGTGACGGGCGACGCTAGTCTTCTCTTTTGAGCTAATTATGGCTCAGATTGTAATGTGGAGACTTCTGTAGCCTATCGCTATTATAATATCATCAATCATGCGAAACCCGAGATTCAACTGTTACTTCATTTGGAAAAAACATTCTAAACTGGACAGAACCATGGAGTCGAGATCCAAGAAGGCTATTTATTAGAAACAGACGTGATTTAATTCCTGATGAAAGAATAACATCACGGAAGTCAGCAGCGATATCAAAGCAGGTGACAAAGAGGGGTCGAGTCTCGAGAACGATGTAAGGCTACTGAATGTTTTGTCTCTGGATGTATTAAGAAATACAGCATCCAGTATTCAGAGAGGTTGACAAATGAGAGAGGTTAGACGCAAAGACACTGGAAATATCCCTGGCTATAAAATTATTGGTTCGTCTCGTGCGGATACGTGCTATGGAACACTGGCTTGGACGATGGTAGCTTACGTCATAGATTTTAATCCAAGGTTATCATCGTCAGCACACGAACCTTAAAGGTGCATTCAGTGGTGAAAGATATTCACCAGATGAGATCTGGTTGAAATGTTGATGGAGTCAATACAAAACGATGGCTAAAGAGAAAGTTTGCATAATGTAGCAGCCATCATAAAGTTGATGGACTCATATTCACAGTTGATGTAGAGACGTTTTCATGTAAATAAAATGATAAATTTAATAGTACGTCTAATATTCATTCATGAGTTTACTGATTTGTCTGAATACACCATGCACTCACATGACAATTAAACTCCATTTATCTAATCATTTGAACCTATTTAAGAATACTACTATAGTATGCTAGTTAGTAGGCCTACAACTACATTGACTCATATGGTGATAGGCCTACAATGGTTTTGTCAGTCAAACAGTATAATTACGACAGTGGCGTAGCCAGAAATTTTTCATGGGGGGGTTTTATGGCTGGAAACCCTGTTTTTTGCTATTTTTTCTTACTTAAATGGAAAAATAACCTTTAAAAAACCTTTTTCCGGAGCCAATGGGGGGGGGTTTTAACCCCCGAAACCCCCCCCCTTGCCTACGCCACTGAATTACGACATTGTGTATAGCGACTGGTGAATTAGGCTACCGTACATCATATTGTTACGTGTCCCTCCTATTTAACCCTCGAAGGTGTTTTTTTCACCCCACTGTCAGTATTTGCCCTGAATTTTTTTACTGCTTTGAAATTTTGCAATGCGCTTTTGTGTATCTGTTCATAGATGATTTTTTTTACTGGATTTCACATTTTTTATTTTTTTTAAAAATCGAATGCATGGTCACGTGACTGACGTCATATAATGGCCATTGTTAGTAATAATTAATTTGTGTTGAAGAGGTTTCGACGGTTATCTGCAGCCAATGCAGCTAAACTTATACCAGAATTGTATGTATGTATGTATGTATGTGTGTATGTATGTATATGAACATTTATATAACGCCTTACAATAACCTCACGAAGGCGCTTAACGCAGCTACCGGGCAGTTCTGAACAAGTGCGACTTAATTGACTTTGAGAATGTTTCATGCGAAACATTCAATGCAGTATCACGAATTGTTAATGGAAGACTGTTCCAGAATGAAGGTCCAATACACGAGAAGGCGCGGCTTGACCGCATCACTGTACGGGAGCGTGGGACTAACAAGTCCCCACGAGTCGCAGAGCGCAAAGACCGACGACCTGGTTGGTTGGAGACGGGAATACAAAGTTCCCTAATGTATTCTGGCGCCAGGCCAACCACTGACGCTCGTCCCATAACGATGATCTTGAATATCGTTCTGTCCATGTTGATATCCATGTATTGAAAATGATGAGAGTGATGATGATAATAAAGAGTTTGTTGATTGTAGTGATGTCTCGGAGCTAGATAATGTTGAAATCGATGATGTCATAGACCTAGCCTATGTGTTGCAACTTTGTATGTGGAAAGCATGCAACAAAGCGTTACTTGTGTAGCCTATAGATGACCGTAGACTCGATGATTATACTAATATTTTAACTTAGTTAGGTTTCATAGTTAAATACTTTGTCAATTCCATGCTGAACTTGAATTAGGTGTCATTTTTGATCAAACATGGTCTAATTTTATGTCATCGGCCTCAAATGGCATGGGGTGAAAAATATACCCCAGGTTATCTAATATGTGATTTTTTCGTAGGTTAGCCTCCGAGGGTTAAGCTCAACAAAACACTCGTGTATAGATTTAACGGGTGTAAATAATTGAAGGAATAATGAAACGAATACAATTGCCAAACCGAAGCACTTGAAGGATGGTCGAAAACACGCTCCTATACTCAAGCGAACAAGGCCACAAACAGTTTTCTTCACCGAGCAACAGGCTTACGAAGAATAGAACTTAACTAAAGACATAGGCTAGCAAAAGTGTGTTCCGAGAAAACCTTAACTAACGTTTAGTTAACGAGAACTCTGACAGGAAAACTGCCCTAGCTGTAACAACGCGGTTGAAAACATCAGAGTCCTCCTCCGCCCTTGAAGTCTTTTCTTGTATAAGAGAACTCTGTTTCTAGATGTATCCGCTAAGGCAACCCATGTCAGTCGACTATGACTAAAACCCATCCTAGGATCACAGTCGTGGGACTCAACAATATACATGTATCAAGTGAAATAGTGTGTTTGGTGCATGTTTATGCAAAAATCCGAAACATAGGCCTACTTGTCATGGTTAATATTTTTGTATCACCGAAAAGCTATGCGTTTTGTTCTGTATTTTCTTGAGTCAGGTGTAACTACTGTGTGTACTTCAATCACAAACAATGACGTAGCCGTAGATGTGGCCATTGCTATGGGAGTTCTTTTCGGAATCTCGCTTGCAGTCATTATAATCTTGGTGATCCTCTTGATTCGCAAACAAGGTGTGTAGGCCTATATTATGTCTCTCGATTTAACAGTCAATGATGCTAAGTTCGCAAAGGTTCGACTTGCCACCCCAAAAGGGTTTTTCCCTTGGGGTAAAACAAGAAGGTGATCTGACCGACGACTGCATAAGCGTAGACTCGGACCCGGCCTGGGCGGTCGGACCAAAGTCCTCCGTGCCCACCTTCACGTGGTGCGAACTGTTAGTACCCTTCCCAGGGAGGCGAACGAACAGGCACGGCAGGCAAACCAGAGGAAGGCAATGGCAAACCACCTCTGTACTCTGCCAAGAAAACTGTCATGAAAAGCACAATACATAAACCAACGATAGTCGCGGATGGCGGTACCTCCAGGCCGGAAGTCGACTTAAAAGCTACTGGAAAAGAGCGACACGGTGAGCGGGGAAGTTCCAGACGTGATGAAGTGACTGAACCAAACCCGAAAGGACGTTCAGTGACGGAGGGTGTCGAGGAGCACCGACTCAACCTGAGCTGCAAGACACAGATGAAGGTGGAATGTGCGAAGGATGAAGCTAGGGAACTGATGCTAAGGCATGACAACTCTTGCGGAGTCTCTAAATGAAAGAAATATTATTTGTAAAAGCTATTAAATTATCAAATATAATAAATATGGCACAAGATTAAACACCTGTTGTTAATAGACAGGCATAGGACTATGCACAAATTAATGTCTAAATAACATGCTGTACAATATTATGTATCAGGCATCCGAACTATTAATAGACTTACTAAAATATAGAAGGTGTAGCGTTGAATTTGTCTGTTTGGATGTCGATGAATTCCATATGTTTTGTTCCATATCTGGATCCGGCTAAAAGCTTGCGAGATGGTTGCAAAGAATATTAGTTGGTATACCTACAAGTCGCTTTGAGTGTGAATAGTTGTCGGTAAATTTAAATTATTATTGAAATTGTCAAAATCATTAATTGCATTTTGGATAGGAAAGATGGAGCAGGCCAAATTACGACTAGAAGGTCGTCCCAAATATGGTTTAAGGAAAAGTAGTTGGAGGTTCAAACCAGTGGTGTAGTCCTAAAAAATGAAGTGGGGGGACGCCTGGAAATTGAAGTGGGAGGACGCCTGGAAAATTGAAGTAGAAACTGTAGCAAAAAGTGCAATCTTGCAAGAATTTTGCAAAAAGTGGGGGGACGGCGTCCCCCCGCGTCCCCGCCCCACTACACCACTGGTTCAAACAAAGTTAGGTATGTATGTAGCGTACTGGTAAGTTGCGTTCTTGAAACTTCTGTGAAGTTATTGTCCAATGTCCCAATCACTTTTCGATGTGGATCTTGTTAGGGCAAGTTTTCGTTTCACCATTGGTTGACGACTGTGCATTAGAAATCGTCGCGATAGAATATATTCAGTACACTTAGTCTACAGTCCTACACCTGGGCAAAAATCTGATTTCTGTGTGTTTTTCTCTGCTAGACTTATTTAAAAGACAAGAGAACATACCAGAGCCTCAGATCCCATATCATTCAGATTCTTTCCCACCAACCGCATACGAAGAACTCCGACGTAATGATGGAATTCATCTGCAACCGACGACCTACGAACAGCTGACACACAAACCTCCAATGTACGCTAACGATATTTCATGAAACATGAATTAGACGACATTCACAATTTGACACCACGAAGTTATTTTTGCTGTTGTAAAATAAGTTAGCCACGCATTCTTGTCGCATTGCTTCAATGTATCCATTAACAATTCTCTCACTGCTTGTACCATAATTATGGGATTAAGCTTTCCAGTGCACAATAATTATGTTAATCTGGAGCAATTAATTTATTTTCTAAATACTTGCTCTAGCTTAGTAAATTGACAGTCAGTAAACGAACTGCCGATTTAATAGACTTGATATTTACTTTCAATGTCATCATTTTGCAGACATTGTAATATTATTGTCAATTTCTACTACATGTTTGCAACGAAACTTCATTCCCCCATTGTCTGCCGCTTTGTCTTAACGACTAATTCTTTGGAAATCGTCTTTATTAACGCTTGGTTTTCCAGAGCATTGTGCATTAGACAAAGACGAAATTATAGACGCTACTAATTATAATTTCGTGGCATCGTTTTCATTGCAGTATCATAATTATATTAAATTTTTTTATGTCCGAAACGTATAGGTCTACCCTACATGATTTAGATGGCGGTTTTGTATTCCTGTTTTAACGACATGGTGACCAGAAGTAGATAGTTTGATATGATAGTTTGCTTTCCCATTGGCAGTCGGACATGCATGTATTCCACAGTTAAGTGATATGAATTGTGAACAGTACTAGTGAACTGGCACAAACCAGTTTTAAGAACCAGGAAGTAAAATATGCGCAAGCATGGCCTGCTATCATAGTGAAAAACAAACATTTGACTGCGACCTTTGGTATGATCACGGCCTCTCTTGGTTTGCACTATCTTGGCCAGTGTCGTCTGCAAGAATTATTAATGTCTTGACTATTAATAAAACACGGCCCCTGGGGTCTACTTGAATATCTGTCAATATGCAGGCCTTCTTCAATCTATTTTACGACGTTTAGAGTACAACCATTCGGTGTTTGCCGTTGATAAATAATTATTAATACGGTCCTTGCAAAGCTGCATCTTACTCTGCTGACGCTCAATACCTAGCGGCAGATAAAGTAGGTTGCATAGTACGCTCCATTTATGGTTTGCGTGTACGTAAGA
Organism: Lumbricus terrestris; assembly: GCA_949752735.1. Classification (NCBI taxonomy): domain Eukaryota; kingdom Metazoa; phylum Annelida; class Clitellata; order Crassiclitellata; family Lumbricidae; genus Lumbricus; species Lumbricus terrestris. The sequence continues at coordinate 585,710 of OX457046.1, forward strand.
ATACAACGCTAAGGCTACTAAGGTTTTTTTGCAACACCAGCTACCAGGGGGTTATCACTCCCTGGATTTTGTGTTTGGTCTGAGATGTTATTATAGCGATATCAAAATGTTACGCATATGTTTGTCAACAAGATTAACAATAAGAATTTCAAATTCTAAGGATATAACCCTTAGGATAATAATAATAATAATTAATAATAATAATAATAATAATAGTAAATAATAATAGGCGTTCCCAACATCAAAGAGCCATCCGGTTTGATGAGGACGAACGGAAAGCGTCCTGATGGTTTGACTCTAGTTCCGTGGCGCGGAGGCCGTAGTCTCGTTTGGGACGTCACAGTGACCGACACCGTGGCTCCTTCCTACCTTAATTCAACGTCGGTTGCAGCTGGAGCAGCGGCTGAGATGGCAGCCACCAGAAAGAATTCGAAGTACAGTGAACTGTCCAAAACCCACTTATTTGTCCCGCTCGCCTTCGAGACCCTGGGTCCTATCAACGAAGACGGTCTTGATTTCATCAAAGATTTAGGGAGACGTCTTTCTCAATTTTCCGGTGACTCTAGAGAAACTTGCTTTCTCTTCCAGCGCTTGTCGATTACCGTCCAGCGCTTTAATGCCGTGGCCTTCCGCGGTTCTTTTGTCAAACCAGATTTTGTCGAATAGTAATAATAATAATAATAGTAATAATAATAATATTAATAATAATAATAAGAAAGAAATAAAGTTCCTGAAAGATCCTAAATACCTCGGGGCAAAAAAATAAAAAATAAAATAATAATAGGTCTAATTAGAATTTTTTTTAAAAATGATTATAATAATAAATGACCCCTCTATATAGGCCTAACTTCTATCGATTCAACTCGAGGCACTTTAACCAGACCTGTGGCACTTTTATCATTTAAAATAATGGCTACTGCTCCGGTGCTAATCGTACTTCCTGTTACTGATTAAGTTCTTCGTTGAAGATAGGCTAATAAAAGGATAATAATAATAAACATAGACGTAATTAATAATAACAAATAATTCCAGAAACCTCGCGGCAAAGGAATTATTAACAATAGCAATTGATTCAGTATCTATTTCTGGCAAAGATGGTATATTTAATTTTAAAATAAATGAATGCATCTTGAAATCATAGAATTTTCAACAAAGTAACCAGCCCCTTCCGCACAGCTGGTACTTGTTGTCAACACATGTAAGACGCTGTGTATTTTGATAATGCTCCTTGTAGACCTATAATGGATCTACCAACTATTTTACATTGTGATAGTTAGCTCATATTTCTGCCACACAATACAAGCATTTGCATATACCGGTAATATTATTGTATATTATATGTACATAAAAAAATACAAACTAGTAAAATGTTTGTTTTATCTACAATAGAAATCGAAAGCCTCGTAGATAATAATATATCAGCATTGAATATGAAACATTAAACAAGAAATTATGTGCTTTCCCCGGCAGACAAACATGTCAGAGGTCCTTGCAGTTATTGCAAGTTACGGTACTCCCGTTGGTTTGTGCGAATGTTTCCTGCAACATGATGGTATGGTACTCTGATTGAGAATAAGGAGGAAATCCGCCAGTGCACTATCGGTTTGGCCAACTAAGCCAGGGTGATCGCGGGCTGCAACCATTATTCAAGATCAGGCTGCATTGGAGGTATTGTGGATTTCATTCAACCTACCGCCTCGTCTGGATAATGAGATGGTCCGGGTGGCGCTGGGAGTCCGGATTGGCTTGGACTGGTGCATGGGCGCCCGCACACAGGGCCCCTTCTGGAAAATCGACACCTATTTTTCAAACTACTACTTTTGGATTTTAAGTTTCTTCGCGATACTAATGATGAACAAAGTGAAACCAATAGCTTATAAAATAACTAAGGTTTTAGTTTCTGCCTTGCTTTTTCAAGCTCGTGCTAAAATCTGTAACAATGATCATTCGGTTCCACCTAATACTGACGTCTCGGCTATCCAAAAGAATTCTTGCAGCAACTCATCTAATCCTCCGACCTCCCAACTCCTGTCCTAACTGACGCCCACCTTAACAGCTCTGCCTTCCTTGCCCCTCTGACAACAGGACTCGGACCTCCATCTGACTATACCGTGTGAACAGTCCTTTGACTCGATGAATAAACTGGTGCCTGGGTACCACTGGGTAGTCCTGCTTTAGAAGTTTAGAAATTACGAAAAGATTTAAGTAACTAGAGGTAGCACGAATGAGTGGCTGAATGAAAAATGGGTGCCAGTTTTCAGGGAACAATTGAACTTTTTGCACCCCTTCAGGAACCTACCTTTTGACTACTACTTTTGGAGTTTAAAAAAATTATTCACCCTAAAGAAGCTATTTATATAAAAAAAATTGTAATGTGAAAATGATAAATAGGTCTATAGACTAAAAAGCCTTATGAAAAATACCCATGCATGTTCCTAATTTCCTAATGTGCATTTTGAACCTCTTTCTACAATAAGTTTTAGCCGTGGCCATTGTGTTTTGCCCCTCCTGCAAAAATTTATGCGGGCGCTCATGGGCTGGTGCGATCCTCTCATGTGCCACCGGGGAGGGGGAGCGTTGACCCGGAAGGCCTCCACAGTTTCGTCATTCGGAGGGTCGTAGGATACTCCCTACGTCACCATGTTGCAGTGATGTAGTAGAGTCCACCTGAACCGTTTGAACCAAATCCAAGTCCACCTAAGCCGAGTCCGAGTCGTGTCCAAGTACAAAGGAGTTCGAGGCCAACAAAATGCTCCTGCCTGCACGCTGTACGCCCGAATCCGCCAAATTCTGACCCATTAATTGAGGTGCGCGCAAAACCCTGCACCCAGTTCCACGATCAGAGAAGTTCCAGTAGCCACTAGCCACAAAAAAGACAATGAACATATCCATCCCCATCCTTACATGTCCTATCCACAAACATTATTATAGAGATTATAATTATATTTAATTGATATAGAAGTCTATTGGGAGATTTGAGAATAACAAAACCCTATTTCAACCGCATGCGTGACATTGTTTTGTGCCTGATAATTATGTATGCATACATGTACATAGTTATGTCCACAATCTATAGGCTCATGTTCATATATTTGCACCCGCCCCTCCCGTAACCCAACAAGAATCATTATGTCAAACACACTACTCTGTAATGAAATTTCATCGCCCTGTGGTCAGTAATTATTAAGAGGTTTCATTACGACGATGATGATCATCTCATCCGGTGCCTAGCGAATGGGCAAGAAGCATTGTCAATAGTACATAATCGTCCGCCGAGCGCAACGGCTCCAGCTCCACCGCATTGAGCGCTGGAGCCGGGAAGCATATTAGCATTCTCTAGGCGATTTCGTAAGCCGGTTAGAGGAATAGAATGATTACATTGTGGAAGAAGCGAAGACCATAGGGCAGTGATTCCCAACCTTTTTTGGCTTGCGGCACACTAAGAAAGAATAAAAAATTTCGCGGCACACTTAACAATAATTACTATTTTTTATCTATTTTTCACTATTATTCAACAATATTCTAATTTTAATGTTCTTATTAATGTATAATAAATTAATAATACTCTAGTGAAAGTAGTAAGTCAACAGATCAAATTGAAACGAGGCTACAGAGACGACAATCATACTCGCATTTCATGTCGATTCTAAGAAGTCACCCCTCTTTTTACACTTGATTTCAGGTCAGGTTAGAACAGTACTCTAAATTCACAAAACTACGAAGATGCAAATGGCAGAAGAATTTTGACTGACCTTGAACTGATCGAAGGATATGATTTCTGAATGGAAAGTCAAAACTCATTCAAACTCTTTTCGGAAAATGTTGACTGATAAAATTTGTCATTTCGTAGGCCTAAATCAATGAGTTGTTCTTCATCCTTGGTTGTAAGATTTGTTGTTTCGCCGATTACGAATGGACTGATTACGCAGGCAAAATTGTCGATTGCAAGCGAGGGGAAGTAATGTTGTACTGCTGATTGTAGGTCTATCAATTTTTTAATATTTCAGGCGCAATTTTCTTTTTTAACTGAGATTCATTGACCGCGGGAAAACAATCAAGATTTCCTCTGGAGATCTTAACCTGCTACATTGTGAGAGATTGAGACCAATTGACTTAAGTTTGGTGTTGCATTGATGATGTTTTCGGATGATTTACTTGGAATCATTATTAATTAATAACATATTAGAATTTTCCCGCGGCACACTTGCAAAGTTCTCGCGGCACACTAGTGTGCCGCGGCACACAGGTTGGGAATCACTGCCATAGGGGGAGAAGGTAGTTGATGTTAGCAGTTATTGGTGAAGCTGTAGGCTATTAGCTTCACCAACAACTGCTAAAGAACCAACGGAAAAATGTTAAGAATCTAATGACGACACTAACCCTAACACTAACCCTAACCGACCCTGACGACGCAAAAATCTGAAGAATCTAATGACGACACTAACCCTAACACTAACCCTAACCGACCCTCACGACGCAAAAATGTTAAGAATCTAATGACGACACTAACCCTAACACTAACCCTAACCGACCCTCACGACGCGAAACGTTACCCTATACGCGAACGACACCATGCTTAAATTTACCTATAAAGAGCCGTAAAGTGACACATAATTTATCACCTGTCGAAATGTTCCTCCATACGTAAGGTAATTATTTGTAAGAAATTTGAAACGTTTTACATTGCAATTCGTGTAACATCGTGAGAGCCTGCCGACGCGCACGTGTTGTTGACAGTTTAGAAAGGGATGGTCAGAAATTGTACTCCACAACCTTCTACCCCCTATATGGTGTTCGCGTCTTCCACAATGTAATCATTGTATTCCTCTATAGCCGGCTTACGAAATCGCCTAGAGAATGCTTATAAGCCACCGGGAAGTAGTACCCAGCCCATCGTCACTGTAGGCTAATTAATCAATGTCAGGCTGTTTCTAAGTGCTTCTCTGATCAAACTGAATCATGTGTTTTAAACCTGTATAAGAGTACAAGAGTTCTTTTATGTAGGCTAAGTGGTCAAGAAAGCAAAAAAATCTGAATTAGCTGTGGAAATATACCAGCGGCGTAGCAAGGTTTTTTGGCCCCTGTGTTGGGCTTCGGTGTTGGGCCTTCAATGCTTGCACCCTCTATTTCAAACTAAAAGACTGTGCAGACGGCTGGCTCCTTTGCTATACACTCTATTTGCTTATTTTTCACCACAATAATAATTTTAAAATTAACTTATTGCAATTTTTATTTATTTCTCCCGTTTATATTTATAAGACATTTTAAAACATTCTTCAGGCCACTGTGAAGTGACTCGATCAAGTCTCGATTACTCCTAAGTCTAGGTTAGCTCACGTTAGCTACATCGGTAAAAGAGCTGGCGGTCGCGCGTCTGTGGAAGAGAGCGTGCGGGCCGCGGTTCGAATCCCGAAGGTGACTATACTTCAGAGATTTAAAAATCTCGGGCTGGCACAGTTCGTCCACGGGGACCTAAATGGCGTGGCGTCCATTCAAGCGGGTGAGCGGTAGTGTAGGATCTCACCCTCAGGGTCGAGGCCATAAGACAGTCGCTATATAAAAATCCGATTACATTTAGCCTACATTTACATTTGAAAGAAAAAATATACCCGAAATATTAAAATGCTCGCTTGGGCGAATTCCCATGGGTGAATTCCCTTGCGCTAAAATAATTGAGACACCTTCGTTCCTGAATCCTTTGGTAACGCAGGCCAAAACTGGAATACCACCTTAGTTTTCTAAGTGCTTTTCTGCTCAGTGCCGATGACGATATCCACCACCACCTCTGCACTGATCAAACTGAATTAAATTCCGTCACTATGCCTGGTGTAGGCTAGTCATCGGCATAGGCCCACACAGGCGCGCTATCGGCAGGCTTCGTAAATGCGGAAAGTCTTCACATATTTATTGGCTGCTTTCTTCCCACTTTTAGCTTATAGCAGTTCCACCTAAATAAGACTTAGGGCCTAAGCCTAACTGGAGGGACAGGGGAGTATTTCTAAGTAATTATGCAATTGTCAGTTTAAATTACACAAAGCACTACAAAGTTATAACAAAGATCTTATAGTCGTTTTAATATTAAATAATCCGTGATTCCATTATAATTTGTTATTTAGGCCTATGCATCAATAAAACAACTTCCGTCAACGACCTCGTGCAATAAGATAATAACGCCTCCTGCCAAAGACAGCAAAAAGTCAATATATTTGTAATGATGGCACACCGCACTCGGCTTGCGTATTAAATCACAGCCAATGAAGCAATTGATGCTGTAGACCTACATTCAGATTTGATTAGGCTACATTCTAAATATTTTGAAAGTAACCAAAGTTAATTTTATAACCGCCAAGGCCCCCTCTACAGTCTGTGTACCGCACAGACTGCGTGACCTATTGCTACGCCGCTGAAATATAGGCCTACAATGGCCAGTTTAGACCGCGAAATAGTGTCTCTAAAACCGAGTCATAGAGTCAAATTTCGAGTCTAGGGCTTTGAGTCCAAGTCCAAGTCCGAATCCTGATAGTCCAATTCGGAGTCCGTGTCCTCATAAAATCAGCCTGTGTTGGACTCTAGTCTTTTGTCGGACTAGAGTGCTAGGCCTACATCACTGCATGCCACGTCGTAATTTCGTAAACTAAATCATAGTGGCGCGCCCTTGTCAGAGCAGATATATCAATTGCGAAAGAACCAGCCAGGAAACCTTTAGGCCTACACCGGCCCGGTGTAGGCCTAAAGGTTTCAAATTACCCCCGGTTTCAGATTACCCCCTGCACACTAGATTTGCAGCATTCATCGCCTTTATTGCGCTAAAAATCAGAAAAAATGATCCCGCTTCTTGTTTTGCTCTGAAGATTTTCATCCGTCCTCCCACTTCATGGTTTATTATCAATATTTTGATCCGCAAAAAATAGCCTCGAAGCCAATTCTTCATGGGACTTTAACGGCGATTAGTATTTTAGTTACAGATGAAAAATATTGATAACAAACCATAATTCAGATCTAGTGGCATCATTCATCCCTGCCTATGAGTAATACTTGCATATTCGCACGGGGTCGCTTCAACAACAATTTAGTTCTAATCATGATCTCAATTCAACTCAGTAGTGACTATTAATTTTATAGAGGATAGGGTCTACTTTTAGATTAGGTGCTTTTCAATGTCAACGTTATATTCCCGTATCCATAGAGCAGATAATAATAATATTATTATCTGCTCTATGGATACGGGAATATAACGTTGACATTGAAAAGCACCTAATCTAAAAGTAGACCCTATCCTCTAAATAAATACACTCTCATAATATTATTATGCGAGTGTATTTATGTCTATCGGCTATTCGCGGTTCTGTGCATTGCAATAAAAAATCGAACTGTTGACGGATTGCACATTCATAATAATTATTATATAATTAGTTTATTCAGGAAACAACAAGACAGAGAAGCGAAAAGGTCGGAGGATTAGTTTCTTCGATAAGACAAACAGATCAAAGGCTGGTCACGTTCTTTGTATGATTGAAGGAATGCCACTATCACTAGGAATGGGTCACATTGTGTGTCTTTTTCTAGCGATAACAGCAGGTTAGTTATGTGCTTGCAAAGATTATTATCAGGAAGAATTCAATAGGCAAGATTATACTTTTGTTTTTATCATAAGAGAGAATTGAAAGGTAGGAGTGACAAGACCAGTTTTATCTTGTCCTATCCCATCTTGACTTGACTTCAACTCTCGTCACTCCGAAGTTTTACCCGAACTAGTGGATTCCATCAATACTCTTGATGTCCTCAATAATTCACTCGTAATTAACCCTCGTAGAACACCCTGTGTGGCATTTTACACGCTTTTAAACGGATAGAGAAACCCAACATACAGTAGTTAAACGATTTGCAGACGACCTTGCACTACGGGGGGGGAGGGGGTAGGAGGGACTGCATGAATCATTAACGAGAGTAGCCTACTGCAGGTAAGGAAAAATGTGTATGTGCATCTATGTGTAAAAAACCGAATGTCAATACATTGGAAGAGAAGAGACACAGATTGGGCTGAATGTGGATGGACAGATACTGGAGCAAAAGGAGAGTTTCGTGTATCTAGGAGGTCTTATCGATGCGCAGGGGGATCGGTAAAGAACGTTGAAAGAAGAATCGGGCTCGCTAAAAGAATATTAAAGAGATTGCATAGTATCTGAAGATCAAAGGAAATCAGCAGGATCTTGGTGGTTGTCATGGGCGGAGTTTGGTTAACGTTCTTGGAGGGGCTAAAGCCTTCTTGAGGGGGGGTGGGGCTAAGCCCGGGAAAAGATAATATTTACACGGTAAAAAAATGAATCTGGGTCTGCTTGGGGGCTTAGCCCCCCCTAGCCCCTGATAAACTCCGCCCATTGTGGTTGTATAGCAGTACGCTCAGCACCAACGTCTCATGTATTCGCACCTTGGTTGTGCGAATACATGAGACGTTGGTGCTGAGCGTAGGCCTACTGTTGTACAACTCGGAGACGTGGACGCTGAGAGAGACACAGAAAAGACGATTGAGGGTATTTGAAATGACGTGCCTGTGAAGAATATAGGGGGTCACAAGGAGGGAAAGGATAAGAAACACGGAAATACCTAGCAGACTGAAATTCTAGCGAGACACTGTGGACAGGATTCAGATCAGAAGAATGCGGTACTTCGGACATGTCACCAGAACGCAGAGTGGAAGATACCCAAAGGCGGAACTGCAGGGATATGTGCATGCGAAGAGGAGAGGAGGCAGGCCCTGGAAGCGATGGATGGATATGGTGGGAGGACTGCCTGAGGATGGGGCTAACCTTGGAAGAGTCTACAACGCTCGCCTTCGCAAAAGGGCTCCCATTAATGGCCTCTATTTCCTGCACCTTAGCGTAGTCACTGGATAGATCTTTTAATATTACTTCACCTCCAGGTTTCTGTCCAGGATTCTTAATCAATTCAGCAATATTACCTGTGGATGAGGACCTTCTGCGAATCGGCGTAATGTCGGGGAGATCTATGATCGGGTGGATGCGTTTGAAGTACCTCACTGAAACTAGGGACCATGGGTTCTGCCATAGTTTGTGAAAAGACCTTCTCCACCAACTTCGCTTCCCTTTGTTAAGAAACGAAGCGGATCACTTAGTAAACGATAAGATTTTAATAAGATTAATCGCCATGATCCAGAACTGAAACTAGCTGTCTTTAAGCCATTACCGGAAAAGGAAAGAACTAAACGCGAGAAAGAAGAACTGACGACTACATAATGTTATGATAATCATAGTCGTTATATAGCGCTAGATCTATAAAGTCCAACACCCCTCCTTAACGACTACTTTACCATAGCATCATAACAAAAAATAAACTGTTCTCTCAATTTAGCCCAATTTCACTAGTAAACTTCCTAGTTTTAACTGCTTCCAAAGGCTTAGCTAAGAGATCAGCTATCATGTGTTCACTAGAACAATACTTAATGTCTAGTTCCTTCTTTCTGTACATTTCCCGTACGAAATGATATTTAGTTCCGATATGCTTTGTTCTGTAACTGTTTCAAAACACCCGGATCTTCATGACCATAGTTTTATTCATAAGTTCTTCAAACTTCTTTAACATTGTAGATTTTGTCGATGCTACAATCAGGTCATCTACATGAATTGAGATGTAAATCCATCCATCATCGTACTGTTTTGAATATAAACATTGATCATTGTCACTTCTCTTGTATCCATCAGTGACAAGTACTTCATTGAGCTCTTTGTTCCATTCAATTGCTCCTTGTTTAAGTCCATATAAATTCTTTTTCAATTTACAGACTTCTGTAGTGCCTTTCTGATATCCATCAGGTTGTTTCATGTAGACTTCATGAGATAGGTCACCATTCAGGTAAGCTGTTTCCACATCATAGTGTTTTACTATCATGCCTTTAGAACCTGCTATAGTCAAGATAGTTCTCAGAGTTGATGGTTTTGCTACTGGAGCAAATACTTCATCATAGTCTTCTCCAAATTTCTGAGAATATCCTTGTGCTACTAAACGAGCTTTATATCTTGTTATATTTCCCTTTTCATCTTTCTTGATTTTGTAAACCCATTTGCTACCAATGGCTGTTTTGTTTTCAGGTAATTCTGTTAAGATCCATGTTCCATTTTCATTCAATGATTTCATTTCATCATCCATTGCTTTCCGCCAGGATTCTTGTTGTTGACAAGATATTGCTTCCTTGTAACTTCTTGGTTCTGGCTCAACTGTTGTTATTTTATTAATGGTTTCAATTAGTCTTTCGGGCGGTTTCGCCTTGTTGACTCTTTCTGATCTTCTTAAATTTACCTGAGTGTCTGTAGTTTCTGTAATTTCCTTATCAGGCTGTGTAATTTCTTCCTCGGGTAATTGATGTGTCGGAAAAAGAATAGTTTCATCATCAAAATCTGAATTTGATGACAGTTCTTCAACGTCCAAATCAAAATCACCCTCTGTTGACAAATGTGGATCTGTCTCGAGAAAAATTACATCTCTACTGACGTATACTTTGTTAGTATTCACATCTAGTAGTCTGTAACCTTTTGTGCCTCTTTCATAACCGACGAAGGTCAATTTCTTGGCTTTATCGTCCAATTTCTGTCTTTTCTCTGCAGGAATTGCTACGTATGCTTTCGATCCGAATCTCTTTATGTAGCTTAAACTTGGTTTTCTTTTGTTCCATCTTTCATAGGGAGTAACTTCAATCCCTTCAACTGGTAATCTGTTCTGTAAATGGTTTGCTGTCATTATGGTTTCACCCCAAAATTGTAGCGGTAGATCTGCATCCTTTAACATGCATCTTGTCATCTCGGTGAGATAACGATTCTTTCTTTCTGCACAACCATTCTGTTGAGGAGTATAAGGGTTTGTGAATTCTGCTTGAATTCCTTCACTTTTCATGAAATTCTGTAACCTTTGAGCTGTGTATTCCCCTCCTCTATCTGATCGAATTCTTTTCGGTGTTTTACCAAAACTTGTCTGAACATACTTGACGTACTCTTGAATCTTTTCAGGTACTTCAGATTTATTTGCCAATAAATACACTTCTGTATATTTACTGTAATCATCAATCATCGTCATGAAATATCTTTTCCCACCAGGTGTTGTTGTCTGCATTGGTCCACAAACATCTGTATGTATTAAGTCTAGAATCTCATCTGACTTGGAATCTGACTTCTTTGGAATTGACTTTCTTGTCATCTTTGTTTGAATGCAACATTCACACACACTTGAGAATTTACACGGCTTGATGATGATCCCGGATACTTTATTCTGATTCACCATGTTTTGTATGGCTTTTGGATCTCTGTGTCCCATTCTGTTATGCCAAACGTGTATGCAACCTGTGCAACTTTGTGCAACCTGTGCGATATGTGTTTCCTTTACTTTATTCATTTGGTCAGAGATTCTCAATTCAAACAAATCATTTTTGTCATCTGCAATTGCTATTGCTTCTCCATCCTTTATGATAGTGCATTTGTTTTCCTTGAATCTCACTTCACAACCTTTACTGACAAGTTTCTTTACTGAAATTAAATTTCCTTTCAATTGTGGGACGTACAAGACTCCACACAATTTTGCAACATGTATCTCTCCGTTTTCCTTTATGAAATTTATCATCACATCACCACTTCCAGCTGTTTTAATCTTTCGACCATCAGCGAGAAAAACTTCACTGTTGTACTGTCTGTTAATGTTCAAGAAGAAATTTCTGTTACTGCACATATGTGTTGTTGCACCAGAATCAACGTGCCAAACACTACTTATGTCTTTTTCGTTTGCTTTAAGACATGTATGTGCTACACTTTCTGTTGGTTTTTCTTCATTGAAATTTTCTCTCAACGTTTTAACCGCGTGGTCTGGATTTCTTTTCTTCCACTGGATATATTTTCTGCAATCTCTTTTTAAGTGGTTAGGTTTCCTACAGAAGTAACATGTGCGATGTTCCTTAGGATTTGTTTCTGGTTTTGTTGCCTTTAAAGCCTTTAATTCCTGTCCTTTATGTGTTGAGGAATTACTTGTCCTTCTTGTAAACTCTTCAAGAAGTTTGTTTTTGACTAATTCAACAGTCAAATCATTTTCAGGTCTACTTTCTAATGCCGTAATCAGTGTCCCGTAACTTTCTGGAAGACTACTGAGGAAGAAAGCAACTGTTAAATGCTCTGCCAACGTTTCTCCCAACGCCGTGAGCTGGTCAATTAAATTTTCCATTTCCGCAAGATGGTTTTGCATATCACCATGTTCTGTTAACTTTAATGCACACAGTTTTCTCAATAAATTGACTTTACTGGACAGTGTTGCCTTTTGATGATACTTCTTTAATTGTTCCCATAAACCTTTTGCCGTAGTTTCTTTCCTTATTAGATGAAGTTGGTTGTCTTCAACTAACAAACCTATTGTGGCTCTTGCTTTTCCATCTTTACTTTGCCACGCTTCCGTAATAGGATCGGGGGTTTCTTTAGTGACAGTGTCCCACAAGTCCTCTTTAATTAGCAGAAGTTCAACTTTAAACTTCCAAATCTGGTAGTTGCTATTATTCAGTTTTGCGATTTTACCTGAGCCTTTATCCGTCATCTTTATTCTTTCGGTGAAAAGAAATAAACTGTTTCTCGCATTTCTGTCGCGATGTAAGAAAACAGTCACGCTATACTGCGCAGTTGACCGGATTATCCTTATTTGTCTTATTAAAGTTCTATTTCATAAACTTTTGTGATCATTACGTGCTCTAGGCTTGCTGGGGCCATAACCTGTTAAGAAACGAAGCGGATCACTTAGTAAACGATAAGATTTTAATAAGATTAATCGCCATGATCCAGAACTGAAACTAGCTGTCTTTAAGCCATTACCGGAAAAGGAAAGAACTAAACGCGAGAAAGAAGAACTGACGACTACATAATGTTAGGATAATCATAGTCGTTATATAGCGCTAGATCTATAAAGTCCAACACCCTTACTATCACAGGAACTGAGAAAGATAAGAAAACTCCCTGTCTTTATCCTTGCTGCTATTAGACTCACTCAACTATGATCGGGTGGATGCGTTTGAAGTACCTCAAGGGCCAAAGCGGCTTGTGGCTTCGCGGCCATTCTTGAGAATGCGACAGAAACATCAGGAATCTAGACGGGTCTGTCCACTTGTCCAGTCCCCGGATTGGAATTCGATTGAGAATTTCTGGCACAAAATAGCCTTAAAGGTATCAAAGAGAAATCCCACCAGTAATTACGAGCTGAGTGACTCGCTCATCGCCATCAGGCACCGCGTCCTTACCCATGACCACCTCGCTAAGATGGTGTACTCAATGCAGACACGGTGCAGACAGGTGATCAAGAAAAAGGGATGGTTCACCAAATGCTGAGGCATAACTGTCCACAAAACTTCCTTTTCAATGCCAACCGAATGATTAGTACTACACTTGCCACCTCGAAATAATTTGACTGCTTTCTACCAGTTGTTCAAGACCTATCTTTTTAGCCGTGGCTGGGCTGGGAGCGCCTCTGAGTAGTCTTCTCGAAGTGGCGCTATATAAATTTTCGAAATGAATGAATGAACATATGAATGATTATGAACGAATTCACACCACACATGACCTCTTTTAACCATACTAACATATTTTACACCAATGGCGACTGGCGAAGGAAGTAAACATTACGAGATTGACACAGAAAACCATTACCAGGGCGACTTCCACGAACAAACTGGTAAAATTTAGTTCAACCTAGAATAAAAAGTTGATTCTAATACTCTAATAGTCAAATATATCTCCCATGATATTACACACAACTTTTTATTGGGCATATGAAAATATGCGAATTAGAGGCTGGAAAGTCGAAAAACACTATATTTCTAGGTGGTTCCAGACTTTTGCCCACCACTGTAAGTGTTTAATCTAAATTCCGATCAGCAACCGAAGACAGGAGAGGATGGAGAAGAACTGCCCAAAATGCGACCAACCCACGTGTCGAGGAAGGTTGAAGGCAAGGCAAGGCAATTCCGATCAAACAAATGGCATGATTGGAAATTAGCAAAAATAGCGAATACATAATAAAAGACAATAACATGTCAAAATATATTACATTATTATTAAATATAAATTATTGCGACTGAAATGGTTGATCTTGCTGATGCTCGTCTTTTAGCTGCCGTTTCCAGAAACGACTTCCATGTTCTCCGACCGCTTTTCCCACCGATTGCTGATCGTCCATACCAATTAAGGCCACGCCCTCACAACTTTGTGTTGCCAACGAAAGATGACAGACATTACATCTCTCGGGTTTTGTATAGAAAAGCACCATATGCTCATTAATGATGAAGAAAAGAAAAAGAGTGGAATCTCGTTAGCCTATAGTAGCCTATATAAACATAGAATCATTCATTTTTATTTAAAATTTCTGTCATTTTGTGCTCTCATCTTAAGACAAATTCAGCAGTCAGTTCTAAAGACATTCTATAGGTATTATATTGTATTTGATACACTGCTTTTTGTACCTGATAGCGGTGTGTCTATCAGTTTTTGTTACCATTAAACGAATATAATAACAGTAATTAATTAATTATGATTATTTGACGTAAAAAATTAACCACTTTAGTACAACCAAGCAAACATTTTTAGGCAACTGAACAGAAGAAGCGTAGTATATCTTTACAAAGTGTCAGGACTCACAGGGCTGTGAACACGGTAATCCTGGGTGATAATGTGACTTCCAAGGCCCCATTATTATTGGTTCACGTGTCGGAATGGACGCCAGCCCACTTCTCCGTCTTAAGCCGCCCGAGTTACGGCCCTGGACTTTTCCGTGCACAGCGGTTGTTCACCGTAGGATACCCATAATCGCAGCCCCTGTCTAGAAAAGTCCAGAGTCAATCGCTTCTGTAAGAGAGAATACACTATTGAACTCTGTGTCGGAGTCCGACTCTGCTTCTTTCGTGGTGATCGAGTGGGCAGAGCGTGACAACAAGTCCACTCTTTCTGGAGATAAGGGGAGAGTGTGACAAAGCGCCAAGGGTGGTCGTGTGTTGAGCAGCGGCAATGACGCCAGTGACTTGTTGGTGATCCAGCTCTACACATCGGTTTATGGCAGCAGACCCAAACCCCACGTGATCTCTGGGTGTCCGATGGGTCTGCACTCCTGCAGTCCATATGAGGAGAAAAGCTGCTGTTATTCTAG
Organism: Lumbricus terrestris; assembly: GCA_949752735.1. Taxonomy (NCBI): domain Eukaryota; kingdom Metazoa; phylum Annelida; class Clitellata; order Crassiclitellata; family Lumbricidae; genus Lumbricus; species Lumbricus terrestris. The sequence continues at coordinate 600,881 of OX457046.1, forward strand.
ACTTGATGTCATTGACTGGGTGGCTGGTCTATCGGGGGCGTCGTGTGTCTTTGGATCGGCAGTCGTGAACTGATGAGGGGTTCTCCACCATGGATCATCTAACCTCCTCCGTATTCTAGTACTGAGTGCCGCAGATGAGACCCTGATGTCGTGCCGTGTGCTAATGTGCACTGCGAACATGTTTCGACACTGTGCCTGGTCGACAGTGAGGGGTCCGATGGCACCGGGTGTCTGTGAAGTCTAGGCACCGCGTTCATGACAAGGCCATACCCATTTCGGACCAAGTACCGACGTCTGTTCAACTCGGTCGACTAAAAAAGAGTGAATCCCTGGTCTTGATTGCCCGCTGAACGGGAGGCACTCATGTCTAGGGTCAGCTCGGCTAGGCCTCCCGCTGCGAGCCTTCCCTCAAGAATCGTCAGCATGCATTCTAGTCCATCACTCCTGATAATTGGAATCAGTATGGTATTTTCTCTATTGGAGGTAGACAGCCTTCTTCAAAAGATCGGATGCAAAGGACAGTCATGAATAAGAAGCAGTACTAAAGTACATCCACAAATTCTTGAAGAGGAACGTCGGCAAATGGTCGAGTTCTCACCGCGTGATACAAGCGCCAAACTGCAGACGGCAGCTGCGAGCGTGACAATAATGCTGGCAACTAAGGTACATGAAAAACTTATCGTCAAAGATCGATCTCTCATTATTAGAACAGCAATGCCAGCGCCAAGTAGCAAGCTCTCGATTGGTCTCGAGATTGGTCACTTTTCAGCTTGCCGAGAAACTAAAGACATGCTTTGCACGGCATGCTCCCACTCCTGTATAGGCATAGTCTACATCCTGGCGATAGCGATAGAGAAATAAGTTCTCGGCTGATCGATTGTCTCAACAGAAAAAAGCCTATGAATATTGGAAAAGCCAGTTTTCTACTTTGGCCTCTTCTTGTCAATGTAGGCTACCTGCTGGTATAGGCACCCCATGCGCTGTGTTCTAGGTAGCCCTACCATTTTACTGGGGACATTTTATCCGGGGACTTTTTGTCCGAGGACTTTTTGTCCACCGGTATTTTGTCCTGGGACATCCGGGGCCTTTTTCTCCACGGACATTTTATACGGAGACATTTTGTCCGGGGACATTTTGTCCGGGGACATTTTGTCCGGGGACTTTTTGTCCGGGACATTTTGTCCGAAACATTTTGTCCGGGGACATTTTGTCCATCCACAAAACTCAATACGCTAGCGAATAGCCAGCCATCGAAGCACCTCACGAAAACAGCTGGAGACGTGACCATTTTAGGGAGTTACCTAATAAGAGCACAGCAGAACGCAATACCCTGTCCAGATAGGGCGTTCTGCTGGATGGGAGGCCAAAGTAGAGCGAACAAAGGAATGCAGAAAGGTAAGAGTAGCAGCAGATGTAAGAGAATGGATACCAGTGTTAAGCTGGCGCAGCTGAGAGCAGTAGTCACGACCAAAACGATGATGCGAGGATCAAAAGTTAGTTCTTGATCAAGTTGAACACCGAGATCGCTTTATGCCCTGCGAATCATGACTGCACACGGCCTGAAGAGACCATTCCTGCACGACGTTGTTAGGATGACCACAGTGGCCAGCGTTATATGCGACCCCGGCATGGTGGGGATTTGCGGGGCAGCAAGAACGCGGCAGACTGCAGGCCATATTGGACCGTTTGATCCGAATGCACTACCATCCTGAGGACAATCCTATATTCGAGGTTCTGTGTAGCACGGCGGACGGGAGGCTCTTCGCTGCCCTCCTACTTAATCCAGGACATGTATTCAACCCACTCCTCCCACCATTGAGGTCCCAGCCTTATTCCATGAGGCCAAGACTACATGACCGAATCATTCCTAGGGCGGACAACCTAACGAGGAAATCATTTATAACAAGGACGCTTTATCATATTTAAATGTAATACCATATAAACCAAAGTGCAGCATAAATTGTTGGTCATTAAAAGAACTTCTTTTTTAATTTTGAAATTTATATTGGATTTGGACTTAGGATTTTATGCTAATCTAAAACATTTCAACATTGATTGGATATAGAAATGATGCACGCTTGTTTATTATACCGTGTACGACTGTACACCAAAATGCTTGTAGCAATTGGTATATTAGAGAATATTCTTATCTTATCTTATCTTATGAACCGTGACTGCAAGCACACAGCGAGGAAATTCAGATGCAAGAACAGGGAGGTTAAATTTTACAAGTTTCTGCCTTATGCCGAGTCAAGTGAATGTTGTCTTAGATATGCTCAAACGCAGTTTCCTGTTATGTATGAGGACCCTCTTTCATGGAACAACATACCAGTGACTAGTCCTACAGCCAGAAGTCTCACCTAGTCCAAAATCCATATCCGTGCAACGTAATAAAAAGAAATCACATTACTAGCCTATTGTTAATTATTTACACGTTTTTATAGTTATAGCAGAGTGAAGGTATTCTGATGGAGCTGTTGGCATGTTAGGTTACCATTGTTGTATTTATTTCATAACTGTCATCGTGTTATTGTTGGAAATAATTTATGTTTGGTTAATTATTGTATTGTATTGCATTGTATCTGACCATTTATAAAGCGCTTCTCGCAGCAAGAGCCTTTCAGAAGCGCTCCCAGTGCGTTCAACATCGAGAGAAAAGGCAAGTTTTTAGACGAGAGAAAGACGAAGAAATACTACCAGCGAGGATGACAGAGCGAACTGATGGCGGAAGCCCATTCCATAGGGAGGGACCAATGCAGGCAAATGATCTGGATTGAGCCATGGTGGTTATGACTCGGGGGACAAAGAGGTCGAGATGATCAGATGACCTAAGAGGACGCATCGAAGTGGCAGAAAGGGGGGGGGGGCGATGTATCTGATCGCACAGATACCTCGGAGCAAGACCCATTTGAGACTTAACCCTATGACGCACACCTTCCGCGTCAACGCATTTAGCACACCTGGGGTCCAATGGACCCCACTGATAACATGGGTTGAAATTATATCAATTAAACAGAACTTGGGAATGAGTGACTGAAATATATGTTGTACATAGCACATGCACTCATGGAACATGTTTGGGTCAAAATATATAGGCCTAAAATTAACCCTAGGACTACCATAAGAGGTGTTTTCCATCAATTTTTAGGTTTTTTCAAAATCAAACTTGTTTCATGTGGAATAAAATTTTGACATTTTACTCTATTTTAGGGGGTTCATTTACACACATTTTGATATAAGGTTTGTGATGATACCCCATACCGTTCAAAAGTTATACCCGATATTCCCAAGGTACCAATAGTGGGAGTGGAAAACACCCACTTAGGTTATCGACTTTATTATCTTATCCCTCATTTACAACAAAGATAAAAACATCATACCATTTTATAGAGGGAATGTGGGGCTACATTGTCATGCTAAATAATTTGTCTTTTCATAACCGGAAGTGCTCAAAATAAATTAAAATGTCTGAAAATAGTGATTTCTTCATAAAATTTTCCTACCGAGGATTTGTAACCTGCTCAATCATTTTCATGAGCACCAGTGGCGTAGCAAAAAAATTACGGGATGCCATATGTATGTATGTAAGTGTGAATGCATGTATGTATGTATGTATGTATGTATGTATGTATGCATGCATGCATGTGCTTTTATTTGTATATATTTATCCGTGTATATATGTGTGTACGTATGTAATCTACATAGGTATGATTGCATGTGTTATGTTTATGAATGTAAGCTTATGTATGTTTGCGTGTACAAATGCGTAGTGTGTGTGTGTATGTATGTATGTTTGTATGTACGTACATATATACATACATGCATACATACATGCATACATACATACGTACATACATACATACATACATACATACATACATACATACATACATACATACATACATACATACATACATACATACATACATACACACATACATACATACATACATACATACAGACAGACATACACGTATATGCAATACATACATTCTCACATACATACATACATACATACATACATACAGACATACACGTATATGCAATACATACATTCTCACATACATACATACATACACACATACATACATGCATACATACATACGTACATACATACATACATGCATTCATGCATACATTCATACATACATATGTACAGACACACACGCATATGCAATGCATATATTGACACATTCATGCATGTATACACATGCATATATGCATACATACATACATACATACATACATACATACATACATACATACATACATACATACATACATACATACATACATACATACATACATACATACATACATACATACATACATACATACATACATACATACATACATACATACATACATACATACATACATACATACATACATACATACATACATACATACATACATACATACATACATACATACATACATACATACATACATACATACATACATACATACATACATACATACAAAATGCATACATACATGCATACATGCATACATAGATACATACATGCATGCATATATACATACATTTCATATATACATACCTTGCATATATACATACACTGACGGATGTAAACCGACGGATGGGGGTAATGGCGGGGCAGGGTGTAATGTCTCAATGGGGGTAAGGGTTGGGGGCAGTTGTGGAGGCAATGGTGGAGGTTATGGGCCGATTGGTATGTCCTGTTCCCATTATGCTATAGTCGATGCACCATGGACCTATCAATGCTGAAGCCTGGGGTCCGTTGGACCCCAGGTATGCTAAATGTGCCCTAGGTGTCTTACCCAATTTTTCCCCATTGAACCAAGGACGCTACAGACTCCCAACTTTTTCGTACATGTAGGGGGATGAATTGTTGAGGAATTTGAATTATTTCAGATTTTTTTGTATTTAGAGCAATTGAGATATTCAAAGTTTCGCACCTCTGGGGTCCAATAGACCCCAGGTGTGCGTCATAGGGTTAAGGACCAAAATCAGGACTTTAAATTGTATACGGGCCGAGAGTGGAAGCCAGTGAAGTTGTTCAGTCATGAATGTAGAAATGTGGGAGAATCGAGGAAGACGGGCAATGAGCAGCGGCATTGCGTACAGATTGCAGAGGAGCTAGGCGAACCTTAGGCAAGCCAATAAGGACAGAATTACAATAGTCAATCCGAGAACATACAAAAGCGTGAACAATTGAAGTCGGCTAAAAATCGAAGATGAGACAGATTTACGAATAGCCCTGAGACGCCTTAGCTGGAAGTAGGAAGAGCGAGTAAGATTGGCAATGTGCTCAGTGACGGTAATAGAACTATCTAGGGTGACACCAAGGTATCGAACACTGGAGAATTTGAAGTGAGGAAAAGTTTGAGAGAGTAGTGTATAGTCAAGTTTTTGAAGCTGTTTAGTAGTGCCAAACCAAATCAACTGGGTTTTGGAAGAGTTCAAGGAAAGACGATTAGACGACATCCAAAGGTGAAGATCTTGAGAAAGAGCCTCAATTCGACTTGCAAGAAGGAGTTGAGCAGAAAGGGTTCATGGACAATATTGGACATAGGCTTGGACATGATCAGCAAACAGGTGGCCAGTTGCGGAATGGCTATGGAAAAGAGAGGTAATCGCAATCTCGAGACTTCTACAGCGCACACAAAAGCCAAGTCGCGGGAACCAGCTTATTCACAGGCGCTTAATCAAAACAAGATCGATCGGCAGCGGGTCAAGTCGGGAGAGTCAGATAGGCAGATAGATGAACGGATAAGGTGGGTGATGTTTAGAGTTGAAATGACGAGGGATGTGAGGAGAAAAGGAAGAATCTGGATAGGATTTGTGAAAGAGCAATGTTTTCAGTTATGAGTGAAAGACCTGTGGGGAGATAGCGAGAGGTGGAGTTTTGGTAAGCTCGTATCGGAAGTTTGCCGTAGTGCTGGCGGAAGTTTGTTCCGAAGAGGTGGAGCGGAAATGGCTATGGAGCGGTTTGCGAATTTCAGTGATGAAGTGATGGGAGGGCGAAACAGTGTAATGGAGGATGAGGAGCGTGTTGAACGAAGTGGCTGGATGGTGAACAACAGTACTGATTAAGGTAGAACTGATGGGATGGTTGAAGTGTATTGTAAGTGAGTGAGAGGACTTTGTATTCGTTGCGTTCAGGTATTTTGAGCAAGAGAAGTGATTTCAGGACAGGAGTGATGTGGTGACGTTTGTTTTTTTTACTGAGGTAATACCAGCCGTGTAAAGGATGAATAGGAGCGGGTCCAGGACAGAACCCCGAGGACCACCCAATACAACAGGCATCCACTGAGTCTTAGAGTCAACAACGTAGGCCCCACGCAAGCAAGATCGCTTCCTTTGTGCAGCCTATTGCGACATTACATACGCAGTAATAATTAATAATTAATTGCATATCTTCAAATGAGCCAGGCTTATTCAATGTGCTCACCTATTGAGAACATTGGATAATTGACTCGGACATTTTGAGAGTGACCTTCGATCAGAAAGTGCTACTGACTGCACTCGTCTGGCTGCTTATAAACTAAGCTTGCGATGGATAAATAAATCCAAGGCTTTACTATATTCTGGCTGTTATGTGCTTTAATAGGTGTTTTAGTACGCGGACAAACTCCGGGTCCAAATGCAGTTGCTTTAATCAATGGTCAGACGATGTTGGACTGCACTGCCAGCGACCTGGCATTTTCTAACTGGAGACATACATCGGATGGAACCAGTAACGCAGTAACGATAGCGAATGGTTGCAACCCTGTTACTGGAAACAATGCAGCATATTACAAAACAGAACTAATAGGAGGCAACATTTGCAGGCTGATAATCGTAAATGTTACGATGCAACAGGCTGGAGTCTATTCCTGCTATGATGGCGGATCAAGCGTATACTTGAGCTTGGTCACGGTAATTGGTGAGTGACAATACGTTTTTTTCAAATATATTAGCATATTAGCGTTTGCGTATACATATTTTAGTCTTAAATTGTCTAGATTGAGCCACACGCAAAATATTTTGATATTAATTTTTGTTATCGGTTGTTTTCTGGTTATGTTTATTTTCTAAATCCGAACAAACCTGTACAAAGGGTACATTATTATTTTAAGCTCAAACAAGGTTGTCTCATTCTTATCCAAAATGATGTTGCCGAGCCTGACAACTTATTCAGAAAGGTTGAAATGTCAAAACGTGCTTCCTATTATTTATAATTTTTGGTTTCGAATTGCTTATAGGTACAAGCCGAATGTTTTCGTGTGTCTCATTAGATATTTATTTCTTCTGCGTTCTTCTTCAAAAACGAGTTCGAACAGTGAATTAGATAAGATGAACCAAGTGTGTGCTTCTTGCATGATGAGGCACATAGGCCTATATAACACATTGTTTCCATTTCACAACTACATCTAAGTAATCTTGATAATAAAATCTAAATTTCAGAAGCCCACTTCTTAAGCTGCATGTAAGTGCAAGACTCCAACTTGTTCACGATATCTGCCTTTTTGTGATACGAATTTCTCGAGACAGACAGTTTAGGTCCGAGGCGTGGATGGTAACGAAAAACAGCCATTCCCACGAATTATATGGAGCCCAAGCAACAGTGATGTTATCGAAAGACAAGTACAGCAGAAATAAGCAGGCTAACAAGAAGGAGTCAAAAGGATAATGACCCTCAAGGAACCCGGATTCCGTTAGTGGGCTACCTGTAACAACGGAACAAAATGTTGGCAGAGACAATAATAAAACACAGGCGCAGAAAATGCATTATTTTGCACTAGTTAACTAGGGTTTATCAAATTATCAAGCACTATACAGTCTATACAGTCTAGTCTATACAGGCGATAAGATAAGATTTGAGTCTAATGCTAAGAGAGAAAAGACACAGCTCCCGAGAAATTCTTGATAAGATGTGATTTCAGTTTCTGTAGAATTAAAAAAGCAGACGAGCATGGAAACAGATGACTGAACGGCGGTATTGGCGGTATGGTTTAGGGTTTATTTCTGGGGCAATTTAGTATTACGAAATGCAGGAAAAGATCGTGTGAGAGAGAGTGTGTGCAGACCGCGGTTGGCTCCCGAGTATAGTATCTCTACTCTGCTCTCAGTACCGTTTGCCCGTACTTCCACTTTGCAAAAGCGTGCTTTCTCGGTTTTAGGACCATCAACCTGGAATGACCTTCCTTTGTTACTCCGCTCTCTTTCTAAAAGAAATAAGTGTTATAATGTTATAACATTAGGCCTACTGTCTTTCTCCGGTTTACCTCTCTCATCCTAAGACAATTTTAGTTGCTAACGTTGAGTTTGGGAACGCCTCTAAGTAGGCCCACATGAAGAGGCGCTATATAAATGCATTTAATGAACAAATATAATAATACGGTCGCTATATAAAGTTCGAGTATATTTAAATTTATCCCAGAAGTCAGTAAAGTCCAGTGCTAAGATCGACTTGACTCGGTGGACGCCCCACTTCGTCAACTTGGTTCTGAAGTCTCTAAAATTTCAGAAGACTGCTGCACTCTTATATCCCAGTACATGAATTTGGTCTAGGCCAATCGTGAGATTCGTAGACATACGAATGGCCCAATGCTCCTTGTAAAAGTTCAAGTAGCCTATTATTCCACGAATCCTGTTTAACAGTTATATTTAGGCCCCTATTGTGTATCTGTTTGTGGTAGTTCCTATACGGAAGGCAAAAATGTGGGCAAAAATTAGAAGAAAGAATCAATACAGTCTATTACTTTCACAATTCCATTAATACGAAAGCGTCAACGGTCTTGAGGGGTCCATGATTTTGCAGCTGTGTGTTTACACGGAATTACGTCATTGCAATCATGAAAATGCAATTACTTGTTCGGATGCAGCTACAAAAACTGTAAGCAAATATTTAAGACACAAGTTGAGTCGATGAAAGAGCGATCGACTTAATTTGCAAAACTAACGATCGACTCGACTTGCAAGTCGATCGAGTCGACGATTTTTCGATCGACTCGACTAGGCCGAGTTACGATTGACTCGATCGACTAGAGGATGGGTGTACGATTATGTCAGAGTATTCTGTAATGTTCCATTAGACATTAATGCAGCCTTTTCAAATAATATTGATAGATAATAATAATAGGATGCCTGTTACAGTACTAGCAGCTAGAAACTGATAAACTTACTGTACAAATTTTTCGTCACGACCATAGATGGTTGAGTGAATGATCATTCTTTTTAAAGATCCTGTCGCAAGTGTCGTTGTTTACAACCATTCAGAAGTAGTTGAAGGAGACCAGTTAAACATTTCGTGCAGCATAAACTACAATGGACCAGCATCACCCGCGCCTTCCCTCCGTCCTTCACCTTATTGGACAACATCACCAGGACAGATATACGCCAGCTCCACATACCATCCGTCCACAAACGTTGCTACTGTACTAGCAACGGTAACAGTACAGAAACCTACAGTTCCAGTATTCTTGTGCAAAACAGTTTTTGAAATAACAGGAAGTACAAATGGCTACAATCCAACCCCTCCACCGGATGATTTGACAGTTGGCAGCACAACAGAAATAGACGTCCAATGTGAGTATTATTTCCAATAATTATATGATTCATCTATGACATCTATCGTCTACAGACGGCTGCTTTATTTCCATATTGCTGATGGTGCATTTAAGTAGACCCTAGGTGTGTCAAATCTCCAGATAAATTATTAGTTCATGCGAAGTGGTTCTGAAGAGTTGCCTATGTAGCCGAGTGCTTTGAATTTCGTCACCGACCGAGATGTTGTGATGTTGTGTTCGTCTAGATTCTAGAAGTTGTCGTTAGAAACGGTCATTTCAATGTGAAAGTCGACTCGTTTGTGTAAATCCTGGCGAGTTGTGTTTCGACGAGTTATATTCCAGAGTTCTTTAACCCGCTGAGAATATTATTGTATTTAATTTTACCTCATTTTCTCATCCGTCAAGTAAAGTATAATAGCAATTTAACTATTTAACCATCATAGAGGGGAGAGAGAAAAACAGCGAGAGATAGGTAATATACGTGTAGAAATTGAAGGTGATAAAACTAATAACAAATGATGTTTCTTGTGATTCATAATTAACATGTAGGCTATGTATTCGACAAGGAAACGTAGAAATTTTTGCGCTAACACTATCTTCGAATTTGTTGCCTGCTTATAATGACAATGGTTTGCATTTATTGCAGATGCTCCTTCTACTCCAGTAATAACGAGTAGACCTGAGGTTATAACGAGTGATGGTGTCCTCTGTAGTATCAGTGTCTTAACTTGTTTTTCTAATGGTTATCCTGCCCCAAACTATAAATGGTTTGATTCGGCAGAGAACGTCATTTTAACTACGACTAACACTTTGACGTTGGCTGAAGTTGACCGGAATTACAAATGTGAAGCATACAACACAATTCGAAATGTGGCGTACAAAGCATCAGCAAATTACACCGTAACAAAAGACAACTGTGCCTCAACTGTTGATTGTTGTGGTGAGTTCATTTAAAATTGGAGATTGTTTCATATAGCCTATGCGCGTGGCATTGTGACTGGTTACAAGGGCTTTCATTATTGCTATTATTATTATTAAATGGCAGCTTTGACATTCTTGAGGAACAGAGTGGAGTGACCGATAGACAATAAGCGCAGTTTAACAGGAAGACAGGTTTAACAGGTTGTACAACCAGCGACAGAGAAAGAACGACGCTGTTGGATAGCAGTCTTCGAGCGGGGAACCAGAAGCTCAGCTCGGTCCGCCGACCGACAGGTGAATAGACGCTGGGCACCCGAGGTGAAACAACAGAATTCTCACAGATGTAGGAAGCCTGTCTCTCAATGCGCCTTATTTTTATGTTATAAGCTTACCACAAGTATGCTTCATCAACATCCTGTATTACTAAGCATTAATGAAATAATTATTTTGACCAGTGGTGTAGTTATAAAAAAGGAAGTGGGGGGACGCCTGGAAATTGAAGTGGGGGAACGCCTGGAAATTGAAGTAGCAACTGTAGCAAGTGCAATCTTGCAAGAATTTTGCATAGTGTGAGGCTGTGAGCGCTGCTATTTTTGAAACTGTTGAATGTAAGAATTTTTAAAATAAATTAATAAATGTAATTATGTAAATTTATACATAGGAATTTGTTATTTGTAACATATAATATGTTACAAATAACAAATTCCTATGTATGTTGTATTCAAGTGTTCATTTATTTCAGCAGAAATGCTGCAAAATAGTGAGGGATCGCGTCCCCTCCCTGGAAAACCACTAATTTTGACCAAAACAGTCCTGTGAGTGCACTTTAAATTTATTATCCTGTAGCTTATTCTCTTTTGCGTCACCTTGCAGGTCTTTTCATGCTTCACTGTGCACCAGATCTTGTCTTTTCTTGTCATTGTCGCTGCCAAATTATTTCATTCCGAATTTATTTTTTTATAATGTTATTCATCTTCTGTTCTCAACCATCCGCGATACGAGGATTGGCCCAATCATGCACATTATTTGTTTCCATTGTTGTCTGTTTATGATGATCACTTTTGTCAGTTCCGCCGTTGAGAGTTGAGTCCACGTTCTGATCTTATCCAGCCATTTCGTTTTTTTTGGCCTACCTCGTATACGTGACCCAGGTGTTGTGCCTTAGGCCTACTCCAGACAACTCCATTCTTTTCTCATGATTTGTCCGTAGTATAGGCTACCATCTTCATTTCCTTCACAGATTTCATAAGTTTCCTCTCAACACCAGCATTCTTACGCAACCATTCATTTGTCTTTTAGCGGTCCATGGTACATCTGGAGGACACGATATTTCAGATATTTAATCTCGAATACATTTATTCTTCCTCAGTTTCCTCAATGTCCAGCTCTCGCATCCATACATTAGCAACAGTACTGACCACGGTTACGCTAAATCTGTTTGAGTAGCCTATAGTTACGACGATGTAACCCTTTGTCAGACGTGATCGGATCTCTTTTCCACAGTCACCATCTCCAGTAATTAATGAACTTCATCTCTCCAGGATAGTCAATTTTCCTTGCAATATGTTTCATGGCAACGTAAGCCGCTAGCTTGTATTACAGACTACAGTCTAACGCTTGGAAATTAGTCAGATAAAGAATTTGTATGCAATGATAGTCATTTTACGCATGAGCAACACAAACCTCATGCAATTCAATATCTTTATTATGCGTTCCAGTCGGTTATTTTTGTTGTTTTGAACTCCATAAAATATGTTTCTGCAAAGTTATATCTCGCACATAAGGTAGTCATCTATATTCATTCACTAGCTGGGGCACCCGACGTTGCCCGGAACATTTAGGATTCAACACGCTCCGGCCACAACCCGGCCCACCACACCACACCCCAAACCTCCCCACCCCACCCCACTCCGACCTCCACCGTTACGCCACCCGCGAAATTTCTTCTCCCCAACCCACCCCACCACAACCCTACCCCACCCCAACCCTATCGTCCCACCCCAACCCACCACACTCCGACCTTACGCCACCCTAAAATTTGGGTTTGCGGGAAAATTTCCCCTCCAACCCTACCCCTCACCCACCCCACTCCCCACCACACCGACCTCCACCGATACGCCACCCGTGAAATTTGTTTTTTGGGGGAAAATTTCCCCCTACCCTCACACCACCACCCAACACCAACCCCCCAAATTATTGTCGCATTCATTGGGCATTTGATGGAAATATTTTTAAAAAATTTAATTTCTAATTAATATTCAATAATTGTACTTGTTTAGTATTTCCTCGCAATGAGACGACATCACTGACGGTAAAGGGCTGCGATAACGGAACGCTGTGTGACTGTTCAAGTGGTACTAGTGGAATTCGTTTGATTTGCAATGCAGCGACCTTTCCAAACGCATCATACGTGTGGAACGGACCCGATATTACACAACCCATCGACTCTCCAATCTACGATAAAGTCACTCAAAACGGATCGTATCGATGCACAGCATATTTTGACAAAGCATCATCAAACTACACTGGGGGTGTTATTTTCCAAAATGGAACCAAGGAGACAACCGTGAGTCAATGTTGTAAGTGTTACTACTTTAGACTCTGCTTAAAAAAACAGTGCTGCGTGTGCTGTAGTGGAAGTACATGCATGTTTTAAGCATCAGTACATAATTATGCAGTTTACTATGAAGTGGTGACCTCTCCCTCTCTTATTCGATGTTCATGAACTGTATTTTTCAAGTGTGCACCAATAAGGCATTTGAAATACACTGTAGAGTGTAGACATACGAACCATAGTCATTATGGGCAAGTCATCATTATTCCATCTTCCCTGCATCGAGCCACTGTATTGCGCCCTAATTTCAATCGACAATGCAGATGATGCGGTTCGGTTTACTCACTTCAAGATTATGAGAGTCAAAAACGGACTAGCACAAATTTAATGCAGTCCAATTATCATTTATACTAAATAACTCAAAATTTCTCCAATAGTAACAGTCTGTGGTTAGAAAGCGATAAAGATTTTTGATAGGTTGGTTCATCTAAATGCATATTTCTCTTCAATATGTATGTTTTACTGTCATACATGCAATCATGTTGTTTTCGGTTTAGCGTTAAACAAGTTCGACTTTAGGGTTTATGATTGAGATTTTAAATGTTTTAGCAAAATAGTAGAGTATCATCTGTGAATATGATGTTAGAGATTCATGGGGCTAGTTCTAAGTAAACACGTGTAGAAATACTAGACATGGTTGTCGACATCTTAGAGTAAATATTTTTGGCAATAGCTGATTGCTTTAATTAATGTGTGATGATATCGTGGAAACAAGGTTCAACTTATAAAATTACATTTCTACAGGTGAAACTTGGGAATTAGTAATCAGCTTTGTGATTCCATGTATCGGAGGAAGTGTGGTTGTTCTGGTCGTACTTTTGGTCCACTACTTCAAACATAGTGGCTTTAAAAGTTTAATGGACAATCGATTTCCATTTTTCCAGGTTAGAGCAGTTACGACATTTTTCAACGAAAAATAAATTGTAAGGAATCGCTCAGCATAGTGCCAGGGGAGATTGCTCCAAGATATCCATGCTAACGAAAATTGTGTTTTCTTCAGTGTGGATTCCAAGAGATTTATATGTTTGACCCTAATGCTAAGAGTGATCATTGATAAAACAATAACAGGAACTATAATAACACTTAATTCAATAAGATCAATTGTGTAAATAAAAAAGTAGACACCCCCAAACTGGGCGTCTTAGGAACCCTGTACTACAAGACGCCCATCCCATCTTGAAGCAATGGAAATTGACTTCAACAAGTAGTATTGCAATCATGCATTTTAGACTAAAGCAATAAACCGCCTGAGAGCTAAACAAACTGAACCAAAACTAAAAGATCCAAAAGTCACAAAGCAATTCTAAAACACTCGAAGAAATAAATCCAATTTTATGTTGTAAGTCATTATTTTAACTTTAATCACAGACTAACGACAAAAGTCACACACGAATTCTTTGAATGTCTCTCTCCATCTGTAGGCCTAGATTCTTCGTTACACCGCCCTTTAGGCTACCAACCTCTCGCCTTTCTGTTTTTCGGGTTTTCCATTCAACTGAAACAGCCCTGCTCTCCATCGTAGATGGCATGTACATGTATGTAGCTATTGATAAGACTCAGGTCTCCCTTCTTGAACTCTGCGATGTTTCAGCAGCCTTTGACATGATTGATCACAAAATTTTGCTCCAGTGCCTTGAATCCTCCTATGGTATTTAACCCTCGAGTGCCCAAGGGGACAAACACCCGTTTTCCACGGATAACTTTGGAAAGGCTATAGATTTGCAAAAGCGGTTTTAGGACATCCTCAAGCTGTATGGTATCTTTGCGCGAGTATTGTCCAACCATGTACCTCGCAGACACATCATATACCAAGGGTATCGCAAGATATGCGATTGATATTCATACACGCCCATAAATAAATGGTCAGCGTAAGTTATATGAAAGAAAGGTTCACAAAAATAGCTGAACTTGGATAGGACAGGCATGACTGTTGCAGTTTATGCAAACTGTTGCAATCTTCCTGGCAAGGTTACGCGGACAAAATGTCACAGCACTTCTTCTTAGCCAGTAGTGGTGTAGACGGTAGCGGCCTACTCTTCATACTCAATGCACAAGTGGCACCACCATGTGATAAGGCCGTTCGTACCGGTACTTTCCTTTTCCGCAATCGTTTGAAAATAACCCTTTCCAATAGGTGTTGTCAGGTCAGGAATATGGGCGGAGTTTGGTTTTCGTTCTTGGACGGGCTAAAGTCTTCTTGGGGGGGGGCTAAGCCCGGGAAAAGATACCATTTACATGGTAAAAAATGAATCTGGGTCTTCTTGGGGGGCTTAGCCCCTAGCCCCTGATAAACTCCGCCTATGGTCAGGAACCTATCTGATGAATTTCTCTTGAAGCGGCACTATAAAATTTACGCTGGCGATTCAGTCAACCATAAAACTGACATACATTGACAGCTGGAAACGAGAGCAGCTAACCCAACTGGTTTGCATACGGATTACGGACGCGCCGAACGCAGGCTTCCTTCGGTAAATGACGCAAACAAGCATATAACATAATTATATCACGAGATTTTGACATGATTACCCTCGAATGCCCAAGGGGGGTCCGACCGGACCCCAGGCCCGTTTTTTCCGGATAACTTTTTAACAGCTATAGATATGCAAAAATGCTTTTAGGTATTCCTAGAGCAACCATTTGGGCATCGAATGGTATATTTTGCGTGAGTATTGTCCAACCCTGTACCCCACAACCACATCGTATACTAAGGGTACCGCAAGATTTGCTGCTATTCCTTCGGTAAATGACGCAAGCAAGCATTATACTGTGTATCATGAGATTTTTACACTATTATTTTGCACCAGGTGGCGCTATTGTGATATAAGATACATCAGTCGACTGAAAATTCATTTTGGATTACATAGAACTAAATTCTGTTATGATATTCCAATCCCTTCTCATGATTTTAGCATGAAAACGATAGACTTCCTTCGGTAAATGACGCAAGCAAGCATAAAATGTGTATCAAGAGATTTTACACTATTATTTTACACCAGGTGGTGTTATTGTGGTATAAGATAAATCAATCGATTGCAAATTCATCTGGGAATACGTAGAACTAAATTCTGTAACGATGTTCCAATCCCTTCTCAAGATATTACCATGAAAACGCTGGGGTCCGCGCGGACCCCCCTTGGGCCTTCGTGTGCCAAAAAATACCTTGGGCACTCGAGTGTTAATTACCATGTGGCGCTATTGTGAAACAAGATACAACAATCGATTCCCAATTTATTTGGGATTACGTAGAACTAAATTCTGTTACGATATTCCAATCTTTTCTCAAGATATTAACATGGAAACACCGGGGTCCGCGCGGACACCAGCATGGGCCTTCGTGTACGAAAAAATACCTTGGGCACGCGAGGTGTCCCTCTCCTATGGCTTCAATATTACTTGCCTGTACGCACCCAAATGGTCATGGCTGGTAATTCCAGACCTAACTGGGTGCCGGTATATTAAGAGTTCCACAGGATCAGTCCTTGGACCCTATTTTTCCTTCTGTACAAGGATGATGTTACTTATCTGTCTCCAAGTCACTCTGATACTGGTCACCTCTTTGCTGATGATGTTCAGACCAATGTTCGTGGTTCTCCGTCTACTCAACTCATTTAGGCTACGTCGCCGTATTGAGGTCCATTTTCACGATTTGCACTTGTGCATGTCTTCCAATCGCTTTTCACTTAATTCTAACAAAGCTTAACTCATCTGGCTTGGCACTCCCCAGCAAGTAAAAAAAATCGACATTTTGCTTCTATCTGAGACCTTTCCTCAATTTATATTTTCAACTTCTGTTCGTGACCTAGGTATATCGTTTAAAAGCCTTTTATCAAACAAACTAATAAACTAATTAATATAGGCTAATTGATTTGTCAATATTATAGGTGGGAGTTAATTAAGCTAGACAATTAAACTGGCGTGTTTAATTAAGTTAAATAATGATTTAATGTGGTTTAGTAACTATAAAAGAAGAAACATGCCATTATACACGAGCTACATAAAGCAATATAACGGCGCGTTGCCAAGCAACGTATCAGCAACGCAATTGGGTGTGAACGAAATGACGTAAAACGGATGTGTGAAAAGCGAGTTGTTGAAGAAAGGAATTGGACTTGGCCCGGATGCTGTTGGGAAATCAGACATGTCTATATTGTTGATGATGTTCTGATAAGTTGAAAAACAGCGGTGCCAATGATCGAACTGTAGGGGATAACTAGACACGCTGTCAGTTAATCTTCCTGGAACATAATCGTAGGTTCCAGAAAACAAGTAACGGTTTTCTAGACAGATTATCGGTCGAACAGTTCAAGTGGTTATCGAACTTTTCGAAAGCGTTTGGACTTTGCGAACGTTTGAAAGTGGAAGCATTAGCGATAGGATTGCGTCGAATTCAACAAGAAGCAACGACGGCGAAAAGCATCGGGTCCTGGGACGATTGTCTAACACAGTGGAGAATCCGGACAGCTGGTCTGGAGTAGAGATTGACCTCCACTTCAATCTTTCCGATCTTCGTTCCGTGTAAACTGGACAAGCTGAAGTCGTAAATCTACAGAATAATTTTTTATATTGTGGCGAAATTCGCCTGAGCAGCTGCCGCAGTCCCCTCCCCTCCTCCTTCGCCTCCGCGGACTTGTTTACGCGTTCGCCGGTGTGGCATGAAATTATGTCCGGCATGAAATACTGTACGACTCCGCCCACTTCCGTTGTCAGGACAGTATTTTTCATACGGTACGTATGAAATCTTGTCCGGCATGAAATCATGTCCGGGTCAGGCCACTTTCGTTGTGGAAACAGTATTTACTATTACAAACGTGAGATATTGTCCGCGTTGGAGTTTCGTCTCAACGTAATATCAATAAGATATGCGAAATAATGGTTGTTGAAGCAGATGAGAAAACAATGGTGTGAGCAGTGGAATCATGGTTTTAAAGCACACAGCTTGTAGTCGGGGTCCCGATGGCGCTTGTTCTATTTTTAGAAGGAAATTCCCATCGTGGAAAGGGGCGAACGGGCATATGTTGAGACGTATGTAAAAAGTTTTAGAGTTGCACACAAATACGAAATTTAGGCTTTCATTTATTCATATCTATCTTTTCTTGTGTACTCCAGTCATCGAGACAAAGCAAAAGGGCTTTTGGCCAACACAAATAGCTCAGCGGAGTTAGCTGCGTTAGGTTTTGGTCTGTTTATTTTCCTGTTACATAGCGGTCATTATTGGAGATGCTTAGTTTTTACAAAGCACAATTTGACCTGTTGGCGCTGCATCCTGGTTCAAGCTCCACCCTACCTGTGCGGGCTTTTTACTCCAGTCTCCGTTTCTGAAAATAAAGAAAGTAAACAGTCCAACGCCCAGAAACCCTGCGGCATATTCGTATTCATATTCGATTCCCGTTTCTCTGGGCCGTCGTTCGCTGCGGTCAGCTGCCCGCGGTGATTACCTTGTCCCTTTTGTGACTTTTGTCGTACCGCTACTATGCAGCGCAGAACATTTTCCGTGGTGGGTCCAGCTATCTGGAATGGCCTCCCTGCGGCTTCCCGTTCGCTTTCCCGTTACTCTAGTAGCTCTTTCTACCGTCTTCTCAAGACCTTTCTCTCTGACCAGGACTGGGCTGGGAGCGCCTCTGAGTAGCGATCCTGAAGGGGCGCTATATAAATTTATGTGATTGATTGATTGAATAATAATAATAATGAGATAATAATACCCAATGCAATGGAAGACATGTATAATGTGGCGGAATCCAAATATGCGTACGTAGTTCACTTGCAGTTCTCCTTTTGTCAGCTATCGCTGTTGACAAAATTGATGCTGTTAGTAAATGCAAACTTATAGGTCTACTATAGATAATAGACTCGATTTTATCTGACTGTAATAGACCATTAATTTTATAAATTCATCTAAATGGAAAAATATTCCGAAAGCGTAGCAAATTGCTTCTGTTTGCTATCATAATTTAAGTACTTAAAACATTATTTTTCGGTAGTATTGGAAATCATAGGCCTCCATAATTACACTTCGTATCTTAGTTTTTGATCTATATTTTTTATACTATTATATGTACCTAATTATAGAGTTCGATGCCTCAGTACGTCGTATAATTATCTTGAATATTTTGTGTCTTTCCCGGACAAGATTTCATGATGCTTTAGCTTGACAGTTGCTATCTGATGTCATCGGTCACATGAACCAATGACAGCGCTTTCCGGACACAGTTTCATGCCGGACAACATTTCATGCCCCACCGGCATCGATTAGGCGGCCGTTTCGCGCCGTCGTTCGCACGTGTGTAGAGGTCCCCTCCCCTCCTCCTTCGCCTCCAAAGTCCCCTGTCCGGACCTCTGACGTCACAGTCCCCCCTAGTGCGCATGCGCGGACCGCGTAAGCTGAAGTCCCCTCCCCTCCTCCTGCGCTTCCGCGGTCCGGACCTCTGACGTAGAAGTCCCCTTCCCCCCTCCTTTGCCTCCAAAGACCCCGGTCCGGACCTCTGACGCAGAAGTTCCCTCCCCTCCTCCTGCGCATCCCCGGTCCGGACCCCTCTCCCCTCGGTCAGGTATAAATAGGAGCGCGGCCTCCATGCATTAGCTCAGTCAGTTCAGTCCGAGCTCAGTCCGTCGCAGTCCGTCCGAGAAGTGCAGCTCAGTCGTCACCTGGAGAGAGTCAGTCCGTCAGCAGAGGAGTCCGTCGTCGTCAACAGTCGTCGTCGTGAACAGCAGTCGTCGCCGCTGCCGGGTGTCGTCGTCGCAGCACAGGAGACCGTCGTCGTTGCGGCTGTCAGTCGCCAGTGGGAGCTGCCGTTGCCGTCGCTGAGTATCGGTCGTCGGAGCTCGCCGTTGCCGCCGCCGCAATACGCCGCTGCCGTGTAGTTCCTGTGTTTGTCGCAGTGAGGCGCCCCCGTAGTCAGCCATCGCTGTGGGAGCCGCCATTTTGGTATATGACCGTCCGCTGCTGGTGTACGATTGTTCGCTGTGTATCACGTGCATGCCTGCTGTGACGTGTGGAGTTGTGATCGACAATATATCGTCTGAAAATACATCGTGTCTTCGGGTCTTCGTACGGTAGTGGGAGCACTGTTAAGCCCTTCGAAAGCCGACGGAGGCCGGACTTGCGCCCATCTGGAGCGACACGCAAGCCGTACCACCTGGTGGGAGAGTTCACCATCCCCTCTCCTGCCAGCCGCGCTCTGACGCGGCGGTTTTCCGTTACAATATTAATAAATTATTATAATCTCCATGTCAATGGAAAGAAAGGAAGAATCCACGAGGGAAAGATAAGCAAATCTATACTATAAATCTGAGATTTGTATGTATGTATGTCCGTTCCAAGAAAGGCTCCGAAACAGCTTCATTTCGCAACACGAAACTTTTTTTAGCTTCTCGTGCGAATTTGTTGGCCAGGACGACTATTTTCAGCTCTCGACTCACCTTAAAACACGAGATTTCAACATTTTAATTCTACGCGTATTTGGCCTATAGCACCTACACAGATTCAATCAACCATGTTGCCGTTGGCCGTTACACATAAATCATCAGACGACAGCAGTGGCGTAGCCAGGAATTTTCATGGGGGGTTTTATGGCCGGAAGCCCTGTTTTTTGCTATTGTTTCTTACTTAAATGGAAAAATAACCTTAAAAAACCCTTTTCCCGGAGCCAATGGGGGGGGGTTTAACCCCCGAAACCCCCCCTTGCCTACGCCACTGGACGACAGTCTGCATGAGTTCGCCAAGTCTTGACGTCATTCTCGCCTCTCGCACGTATCATATTAATTTTCGTTTATTCAACTATCCGGTTGACAAACGCAACCGGTTACAGTCTACAATTATGCAGTTGAAACATTAATATTCACAAGAACGTAGATCACATAAATCTTAACTATACTATCAGGACAGACAGCCAGCAATAATTGTATTAACCAAGTTATTAATAGGCACAGAAAAAGGAGAATGTGGATGTGTGAGTGTGAAGTTTGACAGTTTGTCCAGAATGATACGCCTACAGTTTCGCAGCTATTGACCACCAGAACAGCTCAGTGGCGGGCTTGTCAATCTCTCACCACGGAGGTCTTCGTGGGGACGAAAAACCGAAATTTTGCTATTTTCATATATTCGCGCAGTTTCGCATCTTTACACCTCAAACCTTGAAGCCATAGAGATAGAGAGCGGCCAGGGCCACTACACACAGTCAGCATACACCCGCCCCGCAAGGGCCGGCCATGTTTGACTTTTTGGGGAAGGGGGTGGAGTGGAGGGTTAGCGAAAAACCCAAATTTAGTGGTCAACGCCGGGCACCCCAGAGGAGTAGTGTCGAAAACCCAAAATTTCCCGGGCAACGCCGGTGTATAGGTTTCAAATTACCCCCTTCTAAACATTACCCCCCGGTAACTTGAAACCGGTTTCAGATTACCCCCGGAAACTAGATTTGCATCAATCATCGCATTTATTGCACTAAAAAAATCATCCCGCTTCTTGTTTTGGTGTGAAGATTTTCATCCGTCATCCCACTTCGCGGTTTGCTATCAATATTTTGATCAGAAAAAAGTAATAGCCTCGCAGCCATTTTCTCCATGTAAACATCAGCGGCGATTAGTATTTTAGTTACAGATGAAATTATTGATAACAAACCACGAATTGGGATGACGGATGAAAATCTTAAGACCAAAACAAGAAGCGGGATGAATTTTTTTATATTTGTAGTGCAATAAATGCGATGATTGATGCAATTTACAGTTTGCAGGGGGTAATGTTTAGGAGGGGGTAATCTGAAACCTTTACACCGGAGCCCACATCTAGTACATAATAATCTATCAGCGCTTTTTAAAGGAATTTTTAGAACTGCACAACTCCTTCTTTCCTTTCCCGTCTTCCATGGTAAATTACTTCCAATCGGACCGTTTTTGCTAGTTTTAACTCTACAGGAGTGCTTATGCTTCAGCGCAAATCATTTTTTCTGGACAAGGCTGACTTGCTTGTTCCACGAGCTAGGTCCACCATTGCTCAAACTCGATCCTTTACCATCATTACCATCTCTTTATGGAGTTCTCTTCCCTCCACTCTGCGCGCGCAGGACCCTACTTTCAGGATGGCCATCTACATCTCTCTCTCTCTTCTGAAGACCTATTTTGTTCTCTATGGATTGTCGCATTGGGAGCGCTATTGAATGGCCTCGGCTGTGAGCGGCGCTATATAAATTACTAATTAATTAAACATTACATTACACTTCCTGCATTCTGTCCATTTCACTGAAGCTTTCACTGCGCATTAGACATTTGTCATCTCATCCGCAGAGAAACTTGCGCTTCTTTTTGGTGGTCTTGACGTTATAGGACAGCACACTCTGTTTTTCTCTTTAAGAGAAAGAATCTATGCCATTTTATAGAGGGATGCTGTAAGTGATCAAAGCAAGTAAAAAATGCGTGAAACTTGCTGATCTTTTCATGACAATGCTAACCGTTACTCCGTTAGGCCTATTTCTGCGTAAACCTTTGTCAGCAGCCTCAGTAACAAACCAGTAAGCTTACAATCAATATTACTTGTTAAAACTTGGAATTGTTGTCATTTGTTCATGACAACTTAAGCCTGACATTGACATTGGAGTCTGAAGTCTATTGAGTATAAGCCTAAGTAAAATTACACTCTGTTAAAAATTTGATTTTGTAATTGTTTTTCTCGACTAGATTCACCTAAAAGAAAGGAGGACATTCCAGAGCCACATATGCCATATCATTGAGATTCTTTTCCACCAGCCGCATATGAAGAGCTCCGACCTAATGATGAACTTCGACTACAAACAACCACCTATGAAAAACTGACAATTAGACCTCCATAATTGTATGTTAACCACGTTTCACGAAATATGGATTAGATGACATTCACAAGTTGACTTCAAGAAATGATTTTGATAATGCTAAAAAACAAACTAAGTACGCTTTCTCGTCGCATTCCTTCAATGTGTCCAAACTATCCATGACTAATAGGCCTACTATAAAATGTGTTTCTTAATATGAGTTCTAACTATAGGAAAACAATGCATATATTTTAGATTGCAGTCAATTTTAGTAATAAAATTAATTTTCTAAACGGTTGATCTCGTATGGTAAAGTGACAGATAATGAAGGAATCCTCAATCTGACACACTTTGAATTTTCATTCGTACTAATTTTATCATTTTGTGGTCTATTGATCTTAATGCTTTTCTTTTACATACATGTAATATGTGCCGTGACTGCTTTGTCTTACGGAGCAATTCCTCGGATTTTGACCTGAGCACAATTTAATATTCATTGAACCATTGAATTGAAAGAAATCCACTGTATATTTCAACATGCATCCACCTTCTATCGTGTTTCTAATCTTAGCTGTCGATGTTGTCGAATACAAGTTGCAACACATTACAACGAAAGACGTCACTCCCATGGCAACACCATGCAGTTGGGGGGTCCCGTAGCTCAGTGGAGAGAGCGCTGGCCGTTAAGCTGAGAGTCATCCGCGCAACCCGGGTTCAAGCCTCACACGGGGCAAAAATTTATTTGAATTTTCTGTTAGCTGCCATTGGCGCTTTGCTGTTGTGTTACTTGACTCGGGTTCTGCTAAAAATAAAAGATAGCCCCTCCCACTCCTGGCTTGGCCGAATCAGGAGTGATCCAGTACTTAGGCCATTAGTGTTAAGTTACCGAACCTGTTGTAGCCGAACTGCGTGTCGTGCGAAGCAGGCCGTATTTCGTATAACTTGTACATGTAATCGTTCTGCGGTTTGTCAGATTGAATGTCAATAAACGAAGATTATTATATAGTTACTATCATTCCGTTCAGTCAAATTCTAAATTACTGTTTTTAATGTGTGTGTTTCTAATCTTAAGCCACTTCAAATTCATCAATTTGCCACTTTAGAATTGACTTACTTATCTTCTGACATAATTTATAAGCTTAATGATAATTAAAATAAATTAAAGAAGCTGTATATTTGATAAGCATTAAAGCTTAGCGCTAGAGTTGACCTGTGCAGTGGGTTTACTGTCAATACCGCGCACACAATACCGCGATGTTCACTACCGTGCACGATCGTTACCGCGCACGATCATTACCGCGCACGATTATAACCGCATTCAAGAATTTCAACATGCATCCACCTTCTATTTCATATCTGAAAATACCTTCATTCAGCTTCTATTTCTCATGTGTTGTTTTCATCAATCCAGCTTCTATTTCATATCTAAAAATACGTTCATCCAGCTTCTATTTCTCATGCGTTATTTTCATCAATCCAGCTTCTATTTCATATCTAAAAATACTTTAATTCAGCTTCTATTTTTCATGCGTTATTTTCATCAATCCAGCTTCTAGTTCATATCTAAAAATATTTTCATCCAGCTCCTATCTCTCATGAGTTATTTTCATGAATCCAGCTTCTATTTCACCTTTAAAATAATTTAATCCAGCTTCCATTTCTCAAACGCTGGACCATTTCTCTGTAGAACAGTAGTCGTGACACCGCTTAAATAAAAGTTGGATGAAGTAATTTTAGATATGAAATAGAAGCTGGATTGATGAAAATAACGCATGAGAAATCGAAGCTGGTTGAAGGTATTTTTAGATATGAAATAGAAGCTTGATGCATGTTGAAATACTTGTATGCGGTTATCATCGTGCGCGGTAATGATCGTGCGCGGTAGTGAACATCGCGGTATTGTGTGCGCGGTATTGTGTGCGCGGTATTGAGCGGATACCGTGCAGTGTGTACCAAACGGGGCGCAATTATAGGCCGACACATTGCTAATTACAATTACACAACATTTGTTTACATTGCAATGTTGCATAAAAAATAAAAAGACCAATAATGCATGAAACTAATATAATCTTTGTTATTCGGGCAACGATTATTGCAATTACTGCCTCATAACTCGCATCGCTGTTTTATCAGCACAGTGTTCAATAGTAGGTCAGTAAGACAGTTTGCTCTGCAATATCAAGTCAGCTTATGCATGCATTGCACACAACAGTTAGTTTTAACTGTTATAGCCATAACAGTTAAAACTAACTGTTATGACTGGTAGAAACTTGTTCTATGAAACAGGAAGTGAATAATTTAGTGCAAGAATTCTGTCATTATGAAGTCTGAACATTTAACTGCATCTTTAATCTAATCAATGACTCTCTTGGTCTGCATTATCTTGAACAGTGTCACCGTCAAGAATTACTAATATCTTCACTGATAATAAGATAGACGCACACGAATATTTGACAATAATTTATAGACTTAGGCTACTTCAATCTGTTTTCACGTCGTTTAGAACAGCCTATGCATTTGATAAATAATAATAATTATTATTAATGCGATCCTTGCAACGCTGTATCTATTTTGCTGACGCTCAATATCAAGACAGTGACAGATTAGGTAGGCTACCAAGGTTCGTTTGCACGTAGCCTATGGCATGCGTGTAGCCTACGTAAGGCATATTGACCCTCGCGATAATCAGTTTTTTTAAATTAACACCACAGACTACCAGGGGTGGGTGATAAAAAATGGGTGGTTAATACCCACCCCGGAATTTACTTTGCCTTGATAAATTATCATATGTCTTGTAATACAACAGGTGATTCAGCACTCATTTATGATCAAAAGGGTTTATTTACTTTTTAAATATATAGGCCTAAACGGACAGCGAAATTATATTATAATTTCGAACAACCTAGCCGGTCTAATCCAAATAATTTGTACTTGTTGCATCAGCAAAATTACTGTAGGCATCTTTTTGTTTTGAAAATGATCTAAACGGACTATTTTGCATGTAATGAATCATAATGAGCAACAATAGAAGCTATTGCACAATGTCTTCTTTATCTAGGCTACAGTAGAAATCAAAAGGCACGCAGTTATTTTAGTAGGCCTACACCAGCAATCAATATAAGACGTGAAACAAGAAATTAGGTCGTTGTTCCCGGCAGCCAAATATGTCAGTGGTCCTTGCAGTTATTGCAAGTTTTTCCCGTTGTTTTGTACGAATTCTTCCGCAAACCATAATTATATTCCAACTTTGTTACCATTTTGTTTCGACTGCCTATTGATAATGTAGCGGACCAGGGCTGGGCAAATACACCAGGAGCCGAACACCAGCCCTAGTCGTCAGGGTATCGTCGTCTTGTCCGCCGAGTAGGCTTCAGCTGTTGACTGAAGACTAGCCGACTAGGCTTAAGCTCGTTTATTGGAAGAACAGAAATGTCAATGCAGTTTTCACAGTCAACTTCAGTAGCGCCAATGTTCGGAGCAATGTTCGGAGCAATTTCTATAGCGCCAGAGTCCGGATTAATGCACCACTGTTCGCAGCAATTGTCATTGCAGAACGTCCTCTCGTCCTTATAGATCGCAGCGGGGTCTATAGCGCCGTCGTGGCAGCGCCAGGAGTAGAACGTCGTGGCTGCGCTAGGAGTAGACCCGACGTGGCTAGGTTAGGAGTCGAACCGTCGTTGCAGGTCCCAGTGACTTCCGTAGCACCAGGTGTAGAACGTCGTGGCTAGGCTCGGAGTAGACCCGACGTGGCAGCGCCCGGAGTAGACCCGTCGTCGCAGCGCCCGGAGTAGAACGTCGTGGCTGCGCTAGGAGTAGACCGTCGTTGCAGGTCCCAGTGACTTCCGTAGCACCAGGAGTAGAACCGTCGTGGCTGCGCTAGGAGTAGACCGTCGTGGCTAGGCTAGGAGTCGAACCGTCGTTGCAGGTCCCAGTGACTTCCGTAGCACCAGGAGTAGAACCGTCGTGGCTGCGCCCGGAGTAGACCCGTCGTGGCAGCGCCCGGAGTAGAACCGTCGTCGCAGCGGATCCCAGCGGTCGTTCTCGTCAGGAGGTGGCGGTTGTCGGAGGCCGCACCCCAGTCACGTAGAAGGAAACCTGAACACTCAAGACCGAGCCTAAAAAGCTTCCAAGGCCGCCTCAGGATTTACTCCGCTCCACAAGCAGTCATCACTCGAAGCGTGTTTTACCACGAATCGAGCCAGACAATTCAACAGCCTTATAGCCCCGAAAAGTCAGACTATCTCAACAGTGAGGCAAGCCTCCTTATATACACTGCCTCTGCACGCGTAGGCCACGCCTACTCAGGCCAGGTCTACGTAGACCGGGCAGGTCTACACCTGCTACAGGCCAGGTCTGCGTAACCTTAGGCAGGTCTACGTAGACCGGGCAGGTCTACACAGGTTACGACAGACAGACAGACAAACAGACAGGCAGACAGACAGACAGACAGAGTACAAAATTCTCAACAATAATATTATAGGTCTTCCAATCCCCAACCTATATAGATGGCATTGCTCTGTGCAGACAAACAACAAAATTTGGTTCATCGTAAAAATGCTCACCAAAAATTTATAAGTCGCTGGTTGTTCCTCATAAAATAGAAGTTGGATTGATGAAAAGAACTCTTGATAAACGGAACTTGGATCGATGAAACCCTTGCTGAAATAGAAAATGAACCGAGGAGATGACCGCTTTATGACTAATATTATTCAATCGAACTTCTATTTTATGGAAATGATTATTACGTTAAAAATCTGCCTTTATTGTCATCAATTCACTATTATGGTGAATTAATGACAATAAAGGCAGATTTTAAACGTAGTAATCATTTCCATAAAATAGAAGTTCGATTGAAGAGAACAATTCCGTTGTAGTAACAGAAGTTTGGCTGGTGATTTTATCAAGTAAAATAGAAGATGGACGTATGAAAAGATAATGGAAGATGGATGATTGATGCATTTCTTAGCTGAAATAACAATAATAGACACGACTACGGTTTGTTAAATGCGTTGAAAACTGACAGTCATGGGCGAAAATAACTAGACACTGTCTAAGCCACCATCTTATACATAGGCCTACGCCCGACTGCAGCTGAAGATCGGCGTACCACGTCAGGCCACGGTCCATGCTACGCGAAGGTGTATACCCATTATGACAGAGCCGTTGGAATCGGACTTTGATTGATAAAGATAAGGCAGAAATCCGTGAGTGCGCCGTCGGCTTGATAAAGCTAGCCAGCAGCCCTCGTTCAACCGACTTTGTCTGGTCGCGTTCCATGTTGTCGGGTGTGGTCTCATACATGTATGCATCACTGAGCACTTTTGAGGAGCATGTACCAGTCCTTTGAAAATCTGAACATTCTCACTTCATTTTCAAATAGTTTTTTTATTGATAATTATGGTAGTGTTTGTGGCACAACTGGCACCGAAATGTTTGATTGTCTGCAGTAACCTCACCATGAAATTTGCAATCTTATCAAGTCAAGTCAGGTCAAATAATTTGTATTGCAGAAAAATCACACAAAATAATGCTAATTATTATCAATCAATCAATTGAGCCACGAAGCAGGCACGATATAACATCACATCATGTAATCACATCATGAAATCTCTTGGTTACAAAAGGGAACCCAGAAGGAACTGCAGAGTCCCGCTGGTCATAGGGTCGTCTTTGTTCATTTTCTGATGGTATGGATGGTTGACAGGTTAACTACAATAAGCGTGACGTCTACGTCTCTTCTTAGACATTGGCTACAAAAGGGAGGATCAAAAGTGATATAAATCCCGCTGGTAAGGACACCCACAATAAGGTTAGGTAAGAGATGAAAGATGTGTGGGGCGCGGTGGTGTAGTGGTGGCGTCGTTGCCTTGAAGCCGGAAGGCTCGATGTTCGAATCCACCTCAAGTCCCCGCGTAGGAACCTTTGGCAAGTCTTTCACTCGCAATTGCTCAGCGCTTCGGCGTGAAACTCCGATGCAGTGTCCGCTCTGCAGTCTGGGGCGCCTCTGAGTAGAGTGCTTGAAGGGGCGCTATAGCAAGTGCACATACAAATGGAACATGGATCGATGAAACTCTTGATGAAATTGAAAATTAACCCTATGAGATAAACGCTTGATGACTAATTAGGTGAATTGATGACAATAAAGATAGATAAACGTAATAATCATTTTCCCTAAAATAGAAGTTAGACTGATGAGAATAATTCCTCCTGAAGTAATTTTATCAAGTGAGCTAGAAGATGGACGGATGAAAAGATAAAGGAAGATGGATGATTAATGCTTTTCTTAGCTGAAATAACAATTATAGACACGATTACGGTTTGCTACATGCGTTGAAGACTGACAGACATGTGCGCAAATAACCAGGCAGTATCTAAGCCACCATCTTCTTATACATACACTCCGCTGCAGCTAAGGATCGGCGTGCCGAACGTCTGTCAGTCCACGGTCCACGGTCCATGCTACGCGAAGGTATTTCCCCGAAAGACAGTGCTGCTGGGATCCAGTGGCGTAGCCAGAAATTTATGATGTGGGGGGGTTGGAGTTTATGGCCTAGCCGGATGCCCTTTTTTGCACCAACCCAACAGTATTACAGTAAATAAAAACGGAATAAAGTAACAAAGGGAATAAAGTAAGAAAAACAATTGTTTTGCTTTTTCCTATTTAAGTGGATAAATAACCTTTAAAAACTTTGTTCCTAGGCCAATGGGGGGTTTAACCCGAAACATCCCCTTGCTTACGCCACTGCTGGGATCGGACTCTGATTGAAAATGATAAGGTGGAAATCTTTCAGTGCGTCGTCGCCTTGATAAAGCTAGCCTGGCTGGTAGCGACCATGAGCCCTCATTCAACCGATTTTGTCTGTTCGCGCTCCATGTTGTCGCTTGTGGCCTCATACATGTAGGCATCACTAAACATTTTTGATGAGCATGCACCAGTCCTTTCAACACCTGAACATTCTCATTTCATTTTCACATAGTTTTTTTTATTGATATGGTAGTGTTTGTGACACAACTTGCACCGAAATGTTTGATTGTCTGCAATAGCCTTACCATGAAATTTGCAGCCCTGTCAAATCAAGCAAGGCCAAATAAATTCTATTGCGGAAAAAAACACACAAAATATCATAACAGCCAATTATCAATGAATCAATGAATGAATCAATCAATCAATTTATTGAGCCAAGAAGCATACACGATTATAACATCAGATCAAAGCTAAACATGAATTCTCTTGGTTACAAAACGGAACCCACATGGGACTGCAGACTCCAGGGTCACCTTTGCTCATTTTCTGATGCTAGATGGTTGACTGGTTAACTACGTGACGTCTTCGTCTCTTCTTAGACATTGGCTACAAAAGGGAGGATCAACAGTGATCTAAATCCCGCTGGGAAAGACACCCACAATAAGGTCAGGTAAGAGATGAAAGAACTCATGAAATGCTTAAAGTAGTTCTTTTAGGAAACAGGAGGCAAGTCATGCTTAACCAGGAAGTGTGCATTATTTGAGTTTTTCGTTAATGATGAGCCCTACATAGGCTACATGTATGAACGTGAAAATCATCTGACTCAGACTGACTGCGTACTTTAGTCTGATAAAGTCTCACGTGGTTGTATAATATTGATCGTTGTTATCCTTAAGATAGAGTAGCCTGGTTACGAGTCGGACCTCGAATTATACGCAGCCGTTGGCCTACCTGAATATTTAGACTTCCATCCACCAGGGTATCTCTTTCTCTCTTCTCTTTTAAATCGGATGAACTTTGTTAGTATTTCTCACTGAACTTTCCCTAATTCACACATTGTAGCCTTTTCCCGAACTGTTTTACCGCACAAACCCATCCTTCCATTCCTGTTTTTATGGTGAAATTAATTAGGCCTAACCCCCCCTCAATCGAATGACGGAATAACAGTGTCCTTTTACTGTTTTTTTTGCTGAACAAGATTCTTTTAATCCTGTACACATTCATTAACAGCTGCACATTTTTGTGTGCAATTGCACGTTAAAAAACCGACCTCTTCTTTTAAATTAGGCTAATATTTCAGACGTGCTCTTACGTACGAAATGTACGACCACCTAGCGAATGAGATGTAGACTTGCCATTTGCGTCAGGTTGATAAAACTTGGTTGACATTGTATTGGCGTTTAGCGATAGTGAAATAGTTAGTGTCGTCGACTGCTAATCGAGAGATCGCGGGTTAAAATCCCACGCAGGAAAGAGGAGGTTTGGCTATAAATATTTTCTCCATAATAATAATTATGCTGAATCGAGTAGGTCTACACTAGCGGTGAGAAAACGAAAGGCTGAATCGTAGGTTATTCGTCTTCAAAGAACATTTAGCCTAAAGAAAAATAAATTGCTTCTGCTAGACCTACACAATGTCAAGTTAAAATAATACAGAAAGCCAACTCTCCCTAAACACAGGGCTAGATTACAATTTGGGTTTAAATAATAGACTATAACTGTCTCTAAGCTCTAATACGAATCCAAATAGTTGTGTTGCGAAGTAGACAATTATTTAGGCCTATATTGTAGATTGGCTAGTATCTAAAGCGATGCTGTTTTTTTGCTGTTTGTGGTGTATTGACTGGATTTTTATAATTTTTACCTTTCAACTGCGGATCGTTATGTTAGGCCTACTTGCAGAGCAAATCTAGTCAGCGACATTGAGAAAGTAAGGAATAAAAGATCAAATGTTTGGTGAATGTGTTGCAGCCATATTATTGTCAGAATTCCCTACAATTAATTTAATTGGGGTCAGTTACTTTGTCTTTTTGAGGCCTCCAGCAAGTTTTCCAACTTTCTTAAAGGAATTATAGACAACAATATCTTAAACAATATTGCAGTAGAAATTCGAGCCTCACACGCATTGGCGGAGTTTATCATGGGCTAGGGGTCAATCCCCACAAGAAGACCCCGAAAAAATGTGAGGGGAAAATTGCATATTTTCTTTTTATGGTATATTTTCGTTTATTTTTCTGAGATTTCGAACCGATTTGAATCACGTCTCCGCGCGTCCTAAACCCAACTTATTTTTAGTCCTCCAAGAACTTAAACCAAACTCCGCCCATGGTCATAATGTTGGTAAAAATGACCACTTTCGTGTTTTCGATAAAATCACTACGAAGACGGTTTCATTAATGTTTTCAAACGTCGTTCGAAATGAATCTTTTAAATGAATATGGATCACATCGGTTACATTAGCTGTAAAATTAATAGCTGCGCTGGTCTGGCTATGCCTCTGGCTTATCGAAATGAGTTCTGTTGCACAGTCTCTGAATAATGGTAACAAGACGAGATTTTCGATCCTCTGATGTCGAGATTTTGGTGAGGACATCGTCGTGTCTTCTCAGTTGCTGACTCCAACAGATGGATCGAACGCCCAGTTGATGTTCGTTTACTACCTATGAACGACACGAGTGCAAGCCTTTATGCTTCACAAGCTCTTCGATCCTAGTTTATTATAGCCTACTGCTTTGATTAAACATGGAGCGCCTCTGAGGAAGTTTTATAATTGGCGGCTGTGGTGCTAAAAAATTCTCTAACTGAATGAACGGCTGAAACCTCATTTTCTAGGTCATTTTGTAAAAATTCAATGACATATGAATTCAATGACGATTCACGATTGATACTAAATTAAATTGTCAAGTATATCTATCGAATAACAGGATATTTATAGTAGGCTCTATTGAAGACTAGAGACAATGCGGAATAAGTGAAACAAGTCGGAAGCCCCGATTCCAAATTTAATGTCAAAGTAATTGTGACTGGCTTTTATCTGGTACGAGATGATTCGAATAACTTTTTGGTTCTTCACCCTTACAAAAAAAATCCAGGAGCAAGATGAGTTCGATAAACACATGAAACCATTGTGTATTTAGGCTAATATCGAATCTAGAAACCCAAAACTGTAATCGTCTTCTGTGTCAGTAAATTTATCAATTGAAGGGCTTGGAGCAATAACAAGGTATGTCGAAAATCATGAATGTTGGGAAATCGACTTCAAAGATTTACCGCTTCAAACTGCTGTATCTAAGCCATTTGACAACATATCAACAAGCTGTTTTGAGCAATATGTACCTTAAAATAGTCTTTAACGAAATTGTCACATTATACAGTGCGAAATATGAAATTATTATTATTTTTTACACATTTTGCTTCATATCGTGTTATTGCAGCATGAATACTCCGTCATTGGTATAATTTCTGGTGCAATAACAGGTTATGTCGACAAAGTGTTTTCTAGCAGCTGCAATACCACACATATTATGTGGTATAAGTCGACATACCTTGTTATTGCACCAAACTGTCTCTATTACACAGTTCGAGAATCGTGCAAGAAGATTGTAAGTCACCATAACTGTAGTACTGTCGAGATATAAAATATTCAAAAGCAGTGTGACATGACGTTTTAATGACATAACCGTAGAAATTGTATGCAATATCAGATCTTTGTATCGCGGTTCAGACTTTTCATTTTTACAAAATAAGAGCCATCATCATTTTGTTTCAACATTTCATTGGATTCATCAATAAAAATTTGATAAACCGAAACTGCATCTGCTTCTCGTAATGATTTTTTAACCTCTAAAGCTGAAAAAGTAAAAATTTATCTTTCAGCAGCACATATTGTGTTGAAATCAACGTTTGCCAACTGTTCATCTTTAATACACTTGGTGCTAGGCTGTTGCGATTGTGAGACTCGCAAATCATTTTTAATACTATAACAATCTTTGTCAAAAAGCGTTGGAATGATAGCACCTACGCTTGGGGAGTGGGTAGTAAAGTTTTTAATACTTCAACCCAGCGCCAGTTAAGTGTGCGAAAATAAGAACAGTACTGTTGGTGAAGATAAAATCTACACAAAATTCAGAGGCAATCTGGGATCAATCCGGGACATGAGGCGCAAAGGGTCAATTCTGGAACTGTCCCAGCGAATTCGGGACGATTGTTAGACCTAGGATTTTGCGCATCTTCAGCGTCTTCGGGTTGATTCGTATCATGGTCGTGTGAAATTAAGACGAGATAATAATAGGAAGAGGTTGATTTGGCATTGACATATGGCCGACTCATTTCGTTTCATGAGGTTGATTCAGGGCCGAAAGTGAGCCGTGTCAATTCGGGTCTGCGACCGGGCATCGATTTTCGTGACCTGCCGCTGTCGGGTCTCAGCCCGTCAGCCGAGTCAAATATTTAAGTCACACTGTGACTATAGGCCTACCAATTACGAAATCCTGAAAGAAATTGGTACAGTTTAATGAGTTTATAGAAAATTCGGTGCGATTGACTATAAAAGGTCGTCAGAAAAGTTTTGAGGTAAAAACAAAAATTCCGTTGCTTTACTCAGACCCGGCAACTTTTCCAAATCACTTTCAGCTCTGGGAAGCCTAGACTATCGAGCGTTGATTTAAGTCGACGATACACAATGCCAAATTGAGTATTAAACGTAGGTCTATTGCCTAAACCATCAAACATAATATCTCAAACACCACCTTACCAACCTCTGTTGTTTTTTTAGAGACTTAAACAAAATTACGACCTAACGAAGCTAATAGTTTTTCACGATTTATTTTCGCATTGTTTACAACAGTACTGATCTCAATAAAAATGTCGGATTATTATGAAATTTACTGTCACGTGCACCGTTGTGGTGTACGGTAACACAACATACACTATTCTTGATAGCACGGGCATAGCCCAATTCAAACGAAAGTGGGAGCAATAAGAGGTTATGTCAAATAACCTCATTATTGCACCGGCGCTAATATAAAGTTTGCAAGAAAACACGCCAGTGTATGTTGTCATACCCTGATATTGCATTAGAGTTATGTTCGAACTCTGTCGGGTGCGCAATAACATGTTATGTCGACATAACGTTTTTTGAAAAACAGCGCTCAAAACTATTCAGATCTGTACCAAATTCACAGGGTTTATAGATTACCGTCTTCCGCTCACGGTGGCTTACTGTTTCGCAAGACATAGGTATGTCGACTTACCTTGTTATTGCTCCAAGCCCTTCAATTTTATTGATAATTTTATATCATCATTGAGCCAAGAAGCAAACAAGATATAGCATCACATCAAAGTAAGCATGAAAACTCTTATTCCAAAAGGAAACCCAGAAGGGACAGCAGAGTCCCGTTGTTATGGTCACCTATGCTCATACAGCCTACAGAGAGGCGTTTACAGGTTCACTACAATAAGCGTGACGTCTACAGAAATAAATTTTATATTCTATTTTCCATCATTATAAATCAAAGCTTAACTAAGAAAACTAAGCGTAGACCTACACGAGTCCACGACCAGAGTGGCCAGTTAAAGCAACTTGCGCAGTAGCTTGGTGTAAGCTGATTTGTATAACCTTGAATGGTCAGCTAATTGTTGAGCGTACAGGTAGGCCAGGCGGCTGAATGGCGGGAAAGTTTGCTGATGTATGGTCGTACGCCTGAGAGCAAGAGAGACAGGGACAGAGAGAGGGGCAGAGCGGCTGAAGGAAGGATGTACGCTAAGAGTGAGATAGGCTTGAATATGAGTGCCAGTCGTGTGTATAAGGCGTGTATAGAGAGTGTAGTGAGAGACACGCCTTATACACACGACTGGCAGATCGTCGGTAGGCCTATACTTGAGTTTCGTTATATAATATTCTGCCTTACGGTGGCTGAAGACGAGAGGCATAGTTATTGTCTTCTATCAAACTGTATTTGCTTAGGCGCCGCAAAAATAAATAATCAATAATTTAAACGGTAGGAAAATGTTCGATTATAAGCAACAGGTGAGTATAGAGGTCTTTGTCAATCACTTTGAACTTCTAAGATGTTCAGTAGGCTTAGAAGTAGCTTGTCGTATAGCAATGTTGTTCTTTTCTCCACTTCGATTCCACTTCATTCCTTTCTGTATTCATTCAGAAGACTTTTGTATAGGTCTATAACCTCTCACAGGCGTTTTCCTTCCAACGTATGCGAAAAAAGAACGGTTTTCAGATGCCTGAAAAGTTGTTTGCGTCAAGAAAGTTTATATGGAGCATTCAGAAGTACCGTAAAAATGCGCGGAATTCATGATAAGCATATGTTGCAGATGTAAACAAGTCTGCTTAAAGACAATGAGCGAATGCCTGTGTGCACAAACAAAGACGTCATAGACGTAGTGTCAGACTGTTCCAGAAGAAAGATCCAACACCGAGGAAGCAAAATGCCTCGTGCTGATGCAACAGCGTGGGACCTGCTCATCTCCATAGGTCAAAGAGCGCAACGATGAATAATCCAGATGCCTCAAAACTGAAACACTCGATTCCCATGATATAGTAGAGAAATGGCTGCTAGCAAAGGAAGGCAAATCAAACGGACGCAATTAGAAATCCGAAAATGAATAAAGCGAACGTTCAACAGAGCGCTATAATTGCGAAAGATTGAAAAGCTAAAAGGCGCATATTTAGAAAGGCGAAAACGTAGATAAAATAGAGCGATCTTAGAAGTATAGCCTAATAATATTTCTACAATGAAATCAAAGATGCTTAGGACCCGAGATTTACAAGAAAATTAGACAAATCTGACCTGGTCAACATCAACATCAACAGTTTTCCTAATAGAGTCTAATTATGACGATCAATCGTGCTTTTTTACGTAGGCCTAAGCCTAGTATTGCTATTATGGAGTATGCAAATGTTTGAAGTTAGTGTTTTGTTCTTTTAATCATATTTAGGTCCTAGGCTTTAATATTTTTGTCTTTGTAAGCGCTTTCTATGCTCTCTACAAGTTCACCTTCCAAATCCACTGTAACGCTTGCACTCTTTCAGTTCACCAGCAGCTTTTCACCTTGATATAGGTCTAATGCACCCGTTTGATTTTTGCCCTGTTGATAGCGCCCTTTTCACAGGATACCTAGGGCATTGAGTGTTTCGGTTTCGAAGTTTCTGGATTATACATCGTTGTGCTCTTTGTCCTGTGGAGATTAAGGACAATTCGTTCAGTTATAGTTTAGGTCAAGGGTAAGGTTGAAGATGGCAAGAGTGACTATGCTTGTCGATATTAACGTTTTGGGAGGGAGGTTCCAACAGAGTTTGAACGGCAATAGAATTTGTGAGCAGTAGGCACTAATACTATTATACGTGTGGTTGATATCTATCTCCTGCGAGAGCTGGACATAAAAAATTCTACTACCCCTACAAAGTTACACAAGTAGAGCTGATGTGAATTAAAAACATCCGATTTTATTGCCATATTCGCACGGGGTCGCTGCAGAATATTATTTTCATCTCACCCATCCACATTCAATTCTAAGGTGACTATGATAATTATATAGATCTACTTTTAGATTAGGTACTTTTTCATCATCATATTCTCTTGTGGAACGAATATGATAGTGTCTTAATATTATGTAGAATAAATTTTGTTTTGCCACTAAGAAGTAATCGAAGTGGAGACTATTCGAGATTCAGGCGGAGACAATAGACTGCGAGATAATGTTATGAAAAGATCGATTGGATAAACAGACGGACGGTTGATTACATTTCTCGCTGGATTAAAGGAATGTCTCTCTCACTAGAATTGCGTTTGCAGGTGTGTCTTCTCATAACGATTACAGCAGGTCAGTTGTATATATTTTACCTTAAACCTTATTCCTTCCCGTGCATGACTGCACACTGGGCAACTTAGCTTCCCCATTTTCTGCGTTGTTGTTAGAGTTATTTGACTTGGGTGGGACGCAAGAACACCGCAGAACACTCCTTTTTGGACAGGCACATAGGGTGACCCGTCAAAAGCGCGCATGACAAAAGCGCGCAGACAAATGCGCGCAGACAAATGCGCGCAGACAAATGCGCGCAGTAACAAAATCGCGCACAACAAATACGCGCAGACAAATGCGCGCGACGAAGAACAAATAGGCCCAATACATATAAATGTTTTAATGAACATCTAAACATAATGAAACGCAGCAGCAGAAATACAAATTAAACAAATTAAAACAGACCAGTGAAGAATCTAGTCATCCAAATACATCAGATTTTTAGGATATTATATAACTTCTAATTAATGTAAAATATTTCTACGAAAGTTCATTACTAACATAAGCCTATAATTGCGCAAAAAATACACACTAACCATTATCAAAGACTTCGATGAGCATACATACGAAAGAATATAAGCTTACTGCGAAAATAAGCCGGGTGGATGGCTTTGAGTAGCCGGTGTAAAGGTTTAAAATTACCCCCTCCTAAACATTACCCCCCGGTAACTTGAAACCGGTTTCAGATTACCCCCTAGGGGTAATCTGAAACCGGTTTCATCCTACCCCCCCGGTTTCAGGTTACCCCCTTTGAATTTCGAATGAATTCCGTATATCCAGCTTTCATTTCACCTACAGAGAACCTTCATCCAGCTTCTATTTCACCTACAGAGAACCTTCATCCAGCTTCCATTTCTCAAGCGTCGTTTTCGCCAATCCAGCTTCTATTTCACCTACAAAAAACCTTAATCCAGTTTCCATTGCACCTACAGAGAACCTT
This sequence comes from Lumbricus terrestris, assembly GCA_949752735.1. Classification (NCBI taxonomy): domain Eukaryota; kingdom Metazoa; phylum Annelida; class Clitellata; order Crassiclitellata; family Lumbricidae; genus Lumbricus; species Lumbricus terrestris. The sequence goes on from OX457046.1 coordinate 639,232, forward strand.
CATCCAGCTGTCATTTCACAAAAGTTGTTTTCATCAATCCATTCAACGAAGTGTTAGACATAAAAAACTCAGAAGCTGGATTGGCGAAAACATCTTTTGTGAAATGACAGCTGGATGAAGGTTCTCTGTAGATGAAATGGAAGCTGGATGAAGGTTCTCTGTTGGTGAAATAGAAGCTGGATTGACGAAAACGATGCTTGAGAAATGGAAGCTGGGTGAAGTTTCTCTAAAGGTGAAATAGAAGCTGGATGAAGGTTTTCTGTAGGTGAAATAGAAGCTGGATTGACGAAAACAACGCTTGAGAAATGGAAGCTGGATTAAGGTTCTCTGGTTGAGAAATGGAAGCTGGATGAAGGTTCTCTAGAGGTGAAATAGAAGCTTGCTGAATGTATTATATGGGGGTAACCTGAAACCGTAGGGGGTAGGATGAAACCGGTTTGAGATTACCCCCGAGGGTAATTTGAAACCGGTTTCAGATTACCGGGGGGTAATCTCAAACCGGTTTCAAGTTACCGTGGGGTAATGTTTAGGAGGGGGTAATTTGAAACCTTTACACCGGCGCTAATCATAATCAAATACTAGTATGAGAAATCATACGAATGAATCACCTGGTCACACGAATGAATAGACGCCGAAAATCAGCATAACAAGTCGGACATATGGAGAGCCTATGAAACACTTAGATGTATGAAACATTGTTATTTTTAACTGTTCTCATCCTTTTTTTATCGTTGCGCGTTTTCCTGCGCCCTTTTTTGCGCGCTTTTGTCTGCGCTCTTTTGACGGGGAAGGTCCCTGTTGCGCGCTTTGCACGCTATTGTCTGCGCGCATTTGTCTGCGCGCATTTGTCTGCGCGCATTTGTCTGCGCGCTTTTGTCGTGCGCGCATTTGTTACGGCGCCGTTAGTTAGACATGGGCGTCGTCAGATTAGCGCATTAGTCGACTAATGTAGGGAGAAGTTACTTGAAATCGCTTTTTTACAAGTCGACTTAAACCGACTTGAAACACAAACAAACCGAAATTTTTGACTTCAAAACATTTGCTTGTGAGACCATGACTTTTGTATTGTGTCTAAGAAAATGAATGGGGTATTGGCCTGCCAGTAATTCTTGCTTCTGCGGACTACCGCAACTTCTACTAGGCCTACTTCAACTACTTCAACGAAGTCTGCAAAATAATTTTTTATTATTATATTCGGCTTGTTATACAGCGAGGCCTACGTGTAGGCCTACATTATTATTTTTCACTTCACTTCCATTCAAGCCATCGGCCCAGCACTGCGAATCCTTCAGCTGAATGGGCTGAAGAGGACGCGATCTATTGCCTGAAGTCAGAATCGACTCCAGCACTCGCGAAATGAATTATTTTTCGACATCGTGCTGACTGCCGTTCGCCGATTTATATACAAATGTTGTTCTGTATTAAAACGTCACATGTAGCCTATGTTTTGTAAAAATGCGAATCGTAATATGAATAAGGTGTCATAACGTCTGCCTTATCAAGACATGAACACGAGTAGGCCTGAGTTAATAATCTCAAAATGATAAATCGAATATTTAGTGCTACTTTTGTGCACTTCACTTCCATTCATTATGCATTGAGGTCTCGTTACTCATCGGTTTATAAAATTAATAGCCTACTTGCAAGGCAAAATCGGTTGGACCTCTTGAACCATTGGACGTTTATAGGCATAGACTTCGCGAACTGTTCACCATCCAGCCAACCCGCACTACCGATCATCCGCCTGTCTCACTCTCTCTCTCTCTCTCGAACGCCGGTGTAAAGGTTTCAGATTACCCCCTCCTAAACATTACCCCCCTGCAAACTGTAAATTGCATCAATCGTCGCATTTATTGCACTAAAAATATCAAAAAATTCATCCCGCTTCTTGTTTTGGTCTGAAGATTTTCATCCGTCATCCCACTTCGGGATTTGTTATCAATATTTTCATCTGTAACTAAAATACTATTCGCCGCCGAAGTTTACATGGAGAAAATGGCTTCGAGGCTATTATTTTTTTCGGATCAAAATATTGATAGCAAAGCACGAAGTGGGATGACGGATGAAAATCTTCAGACCAAAACAAGAAGCGGGATAATTTTTCTAATTTTTTTGGTGCAATAAATGCGATGATTGATGCAAATCTAGTTTCCGGGGGTAATCTGAAACCGGTTTCAAGTTACCGGGGGGTAATGTTTAGGAGGGGGTAATTGCCCTCCTAAACATTACCCCCCGGTAATCTGAAACCGGTTTCAAATTACCCGCGGGGGTAATCTGAAACCGGTTCCATCCTACCCCCTACGGTTTCAGGTTACCCCCATATAATGCATTCATCCAGCTTGCATTTCACCTCTAGAGAACTTTCATCCAGCTTCCATTTCACTTTTAGAGAACCTTCATTTCAGCTTCCATTTCACCTCAAAAAAATTTCATCCAGCTTCCATCCCTCAAGCGTTGTTTTCGTCAATCCAGCCTCTATTTCACCTACAGAGGACCTTCATCCAGCTGCCATTTCACCTACAGAGAATCTTCATCCAGCTTCCATTTCTCAAACGTAGTTTTCGCCAATCCAGGCTCTATTCCACCTACATAGAACCTTCATCCAGCTTCCATTTCACCTACAGAGAACCTTCATTCAGCTTCCATTTCTCAAGCGTTGTTTTCGTCAATCCAGCTTCTGAGTTTTTTTTATGTCTAACACTTAGCTAAATGGATTGACGAAAACAACTTTTGTGAAACGGAAGCTTGATGAAGGTTCTCTGTAGGTGAAATGGAATCTGGATGAAGGTTCTCTGTAGGTGAAATAGAAGCTTGATGAAGGTTCTCTGTAGGTTAAATGGAAGCTGGATGAAGGTTCTCTTACACGCAAACCCTCTTATAGGCTTGGCCTCTTTATTCCCCGCGTTAGGATCGCCATGGCGCAATCCAGATTATTCGCCTGCTGAGCTCCATCCAAATGTCATTTTTTTCTGGTGGCTATTTATTTTGCTATGCATCATATTTAGGTGCTATAAAATGTTTAGGCCTAACTGTTACTGTTAGGGTTTGAACATAATTTAATTATGCACTACCATTGGACGACTCTGAGATAATGCAGAGTAATAAATTACAATTTAAAAACGCAACGAAGTGAGTTTTCATTTTTAGAGCTAAGAGCAGCGATAACTCAAGGTCCGTCAAACGCGGTGGCAGAGAATGGAGGACAAGTTAAACTTAACTGTGTTGCTAATGACCTGATTGGTTTCTGGTCTTTCTCAAAGAATGGAGTTGCGACTGATGAGGTGACTCTAGCAGGGCCAGGTTGTTCTATCAGACCCGCATTCGTTGATCATTATTCCGTGGAGTCGTTAGCAGGAGGAAATACATGCAACCTTATCGTTTTCAACATAACCATGGCACAGGGTGGTGTCTATCGATGTACAGAAACAACAAATGGATTCCTCTCCATTCTCACGGTTATAGGTAATTCGCATTGATGTTTTACACGTTTAAACTGCTATAGGATTGAAATATTTATTATTATTAAATTATTATAATAATAATATTATTATTACTATTGCAATTATTATTATTATTATTATTATTATTATTATTATTATTATTATTATTATTATTATTATTATTATTATTATTATTATTATTATTATTATTATTATTATTTTTTTTTGCCCTGAGGTACTTCATTCCCCCAGGGACTTATGGACTATTATTAACTAAAGAATGTATGTCTGGTGCGTCAGGCCTCGTCTTCAGGGTGTGAGGCAAAAGTACCTTTGAAAGCGACCAGGTTGTAGCGTTGAATGCAAATGGACAGACGTTGAAAAAGAAAGAAAGCTTCACGTCTGTCGCCAGTGATAGAAGAGATGCGGCTGCCAATTTCACTTACGAAGTCTGAGGCTGATGGATTGAGTGGACCCAATGTCTCTATAGCCACCGGTTGAAAGATGTAGGAGGCGGGCAACTGTCCGTATTTCTGTTGTTTGCGGATGGCCGCCTGCACTGATGCAGGCCCGACCAAACCGTTCGGGTGGGTTATTTACGAGGCGGTACAAGTGTGAACAATGGTGGCATCCCACGCCAAGTACTTCCCACATGACCAAGGTATGAGAGTTGCCCCGTCCGGCCTCTTTCCATCGGATCTAAAGAGACCCGCCGGTTCCTTGATGCTTGGGATGTCAGCTCTGAGGAGGGCACGCCAAATGATGTCATTTATGGCGTGGTGACGAAGGGAGCGACCCATGGCTCTCCTACAGACGAAGCCATGATGGCCCTCGGGGCCAACTCCCTCGCCACAATGGCATGTGTGAGGACCACACAAGTCCAAGCCCAACCTCAGGCCCACCGCCACCCGGACCGCCTCATTATCCAGGACAAGGCCACACGCGGCATTTGGAAGCGCAGACAGCCAGTCAGCTGAATGGGGACTGCCTGACGCGTCCAGCCTGGCTCGGTCGACTAAACCGACGGCACTTTGGCGGATTTCCGCCTTATCGATTTCAACCAGGGGCCTGTCCCAGAGGCTCTGTTTTCTGGGTAACGGATGCATTGTCGCCGGCAAGGTGTCACGACGGGCTTCTAGCAAATCCGACACGAGCTGATCAGAAGTTGCCACACCAACCGCAAGGATGGCAGATTGCAGGTCGAGAGTCGAAGCGGCTGAAGCCAAATAGGCAGAAGAAGCCAGCGAAGCGACTCTACGGATGTCAAGTCCGCCATCCTTGATTGGTAACGCGGCCTGCAGACACTGGAGATCATTAAGAGAGCAGTTGACAATGGTCTCAAGGCCCGTCCTCATGAGTCCGTCTAATGTTACTAGGGCAGGGTGGTCAAAGCAGGGGGAGCAGTGGAGAAGGTAACTCACTTTCGAAGCGCCGAATGATGAGCGCAGTAAGATCAGGGCGTTTTGAGAAGGCAACAGACGCAGTCTCTCCAATGCTCGCCTGAACACATCCCCATGACGTGCCAAGGCATCGTCCAGCGCCTTCCCACGAAACAGAGGGGCCCCCAACAAGAGTAGTGCTGTTGCCTCGACCCTAGTGTAGCTCGACAAGGGAGGTGTTAGTTCCAATGTGGCGTCCGGGGAGAAAATTTCGCACTTGGTTGGGTTGAGATGAAGGCCCAACAGTGGTCCCAATCCAGCCACCAACTGCACGTCCCGGTTCATTATTATTATTATTATTATTATTATTATTATTATTATTATTATTATTATTATTATTATTATTATTATTATTATTATTATTATTATTATTATTATTATTATTATTATTATTATTATTATTATTATTATTATTATTTTTATTATTATTATTATTATTATTATTATTATTTTTTTTTTTTTACTACTACTACTACTACTACTACTACTACTACTACTATTATCATTATTATTATTATAATTATTATTATTATTATTACTATAACTATTAGTATGTTATTGTTATTCAACAGCTACCCCTTTTTGAAATCGGGCAAAGAGTTATTATTATTGTTATTGGTAACTCGACCCGGACCACCATGGACTAGGCCTACTCTTACGGACAACCCTTTTGACTCAACGCAGCGCTCGTGAATAAGCCGGTGCCCCGCGCATGGCTTTCGAGTGGCGCTTTAGAAATTAGGAGATTACGATTACGATTACGATTATCATTATAATTTTGTTAATTTACCCGAGGTACATCAGATCGCTCGAGAATGCACTTGAATAGAATATTATTATAAAACAGGGAAATTAAAGAACTTGCTTGTTTGTGTAATCTGAAAGAAAACCTTCCAAAAAACCTGCAAAAAAAACTAATCGGATTTGGAAATATTACGTGGGTCACCTTTTTAGCCATGGGTGCTCAAGCACCTCCTGGTTGCGCCACTGCAGAGAGACCAATAGGCATTTGACAAAGATTTATAGGGACCATTTGAATGGCATTACTAGTCGTAGGTTCAGCCACGGAGAAGGCGCGGCGATATTTGATCTGCGAGCGGGTAACAATATGTTCCGCTTCAACAGCTGGGGTGTGTCAAACCAAACAAACTGAGTCTTATTAGAGTTAAGGCACAGGCGGTGTGAGGATATCCATGACTTCAGGGTCACTTTAGTCTGGCCTATTGTTCCAACCGCTGCATCAGAATGGACCGCGAGACATTGGACATAGGCAGTGGCGTAGGCAAGGGGGTTCGGGGGTTAAAACTCCCCATTGGCTCCGGAAAAAGCTTTTTTAAGGTTATTTTTCCATTTAAGTAAGAAAACATAGCAAAACACAGGGTTTCCGGCCATAAATCCCCCCCCAATCAAAAATTCCTGGCTACGCCACTAGACATGGGCTTGTAGGTCGTCAGCGTAAGATTGGTCGTGGACAGCCATAGATGTCAGCAGGGAAATCAGATCGGCAGTATAAATTATATAAAGGAGAGGGTCAAGAACGGATCTGTAAAGCACGCCAATTGTAGCAGGGACACATGAGGACCTAGTGGATCCATAAGCTACCATGAAGCAGAGGTCCTGTAGAAAGGAAGCAACTTAACCCATTAGTACCCAGAGTGGTAAAACCCAATAAATTAAGCTGTCGTTTCAGTAATCTCAACATCTTGGTGCAGTAACATGGCTGGGAACTTATTTATTGATTCCTGATACAATATGAGTACTTTCCATACTGTTCGTTATAACGGACGTCGGGCACTAGCCTAGTGCTTAGGTTACCATTGCAAAATCAAGCATCGTTCTTATTCATACAACGCCTGGTGAATGTTTTTGATGATTTGCAACACCTATTTAGTATATGAGCTAATTATCTCCATTTATCCTATGCCAAGTACAGGTCACTGCAGCTTATTTAAGAGCGTTTCATGCATTGTGATAGTACTTGTGGCTCCCAGGATAAAGGTTTCCATCATATTTCTCAAGCCGTGCAATGACAGTTTGTGTTTCCTAGTAGGCCTACATTCCAATTACCATCGCATCGTACATCAGGTTTACAGTACAATAATTATTGCAGCAGCACGTTGACCTTGGATGGATGGTACGCCAAGCACTTGAATAGGCCTACTGGATGGTTCGCCATGATACTTGTGTACACTTACAGTCTTACTAGACCTGGGAGTGACTTTGGTCAACTAATCTGACCCCACTTGACCCTAAAGTGACTTGAGGTCGACTTCTCGGCGTCAAAACGACTTGACCCGACTTGGCAGAAAAACAACCGACTTTCGACTTGAAGTCGACTTCTGACATGGTACTAGCCATTTATTTAGTCTAGGTATACGTACGGCTACTAATGCAAGAAATCAAGCTAATTTTCCTGCAAGCATTAATTTCATTTAGGCCTACAAATGAGTAATGAGGCCTCAACACTTAATTGATGCATGAATTTGTTAAAGTGTTATTAAGCCCATTTCAAGCTGTTTGTGTTTCGGTTTTAATAGCCTTGTGATGCTTTGGGCCACCTAGTAACTTGGACATGGACAAGGCGACGGCAAATTATTAGGCCTATAGATGACTTTTAGCTTGTCTGTGATTATTCAAATTACACTCATTATAATTATAATTTAATATTAATAGTAAATAATGTTGTAAAAAGCGCAAGGTCTAAGATAAAGTAGCGGACCGCGGGCTGCATGATTGCACTGGATGGCGAGTTATGATAAGCCTAATTTGTAATTCTGTTTTCATAATTATTTGGCCACTAACATCATTTCGCAACTTAGCATGTAGCATTGCAAGCGCAGCATCCTACAGTAGGCTATTACAGCTACTAGGCCTACTCACTGACAGTAAAGTCTTTCATTGTCCAATTGGCCCTACAATAGTTTTCCGACTGCATACAATTCCAGATGCAGCGCTCCAAAGTAGCGCCAAACTATCGATTTATTATAGGCCTTGTAGATCCATCTTTCTTTGCGCCGAATTCACTGACCACTGATAACTTCGTCTTGCTCTGGTCGCCGCTCTCTGCGCTCAGCCTCTATTATGTGTATTTGTGGTTCCACATTCACGCACAGCCATCAAAGAGAATCTGGTGCTCTGCCGCCGTCTACTGTAATAGACGTTCACTGATTGCTTGATAAGCACACGTGCTAATATTTTAGTAACATATTGTTTCACCATTTTAATTAAGCGCATGCCTAAGCGTGACGTTTAAGCATAAAATTGCAAATTATAGGAATAGATCGGCAGACGGCAGTCTGCACGATATAATAGCCTACCGGCAAAATAATCAGCCTAGCCTAAGTCTCTGTTTAGCAAAGGTCTCATTCATTCTTGTAAACACGCAACAAAAGCTGCTTAAATGTTGTCACAATCATGGGTTTGAAGTGACAAATTTAACTATGTTTGTGTCTCAAGTCGGTTTAAGTCGACTTGAGGTCAAAACAACTTCAAGTGACTTCTATCTACAAAATTCGACTTGGGGTCAGTTGCGGTGAGCAGAAACGACCCGACCTGACTTGGGATGACCCAGTCGACTGGGGTCGACTTATTGGGGTCGACTCCCAGGTCTAAGTCTTACAGCCATCTGTTGCCTGAAGTCGAACTTCTGCTGCCTTATTAGTAAACCTTGCTAGAAATACCAAGCTATGTCAAACATGTAGACTGATTGTACATCACAATTTCCGTTGCCTGCTTTATATCATGTAACAAGAATCGCGCCGATCTTACTTACCAAAAACGCGCGTGCCTTGATTGTAGAGCAGGAACATGTAAGTTTAAAAAAAGACACGACTTTCTTCTTGCTGTGTGACTATCAATGCACACGACCCTCGTCGACCATCCCAAAAGTTCATGCACTGAACGCTATTAGGCCTACTGGGGTTTATATCCTAGACAGGGTGGACGCATCCTGAACCAAGTGCAAAACCGAGGAAATCAGAAATGAGTCAAAGCCTACGTCGAGAGGGGATGATCTGCCTAGAAGAGGAAGAACAGGGATTGAATCCGGTCCCCTCGCGGGGAGGAGGGTAAAAGTTTCTTACAACACAGCAGTCACGCCAGCATATAATATTATTATAATCTGCAGTATAGTGATGCATGATACTAGTTCTTTGCACCTGGCTGCTATGGGTTTCAAGATAAATTTACCTGTACACAGTTTCCTCAAGTACAGGCCCCTCAAGTACATGCACCGTCGTACCAAAACTCATGTCAGAAGTGCAAAGCCGACAAGATTCATGCCAAAATAGTGAGTCGCCAGTCTGAATAAATTGCAGGCTGATGCTTAGGCTACTTCATACTACAAGTAATGCAATAACACAGGTAATTGATGGAACAATGACGCTTAGAGACTTGCTGTAGGAAACGTCATCTCTGGGCTAGTGCCCGACGTCCGTTATAACGGACGCATACATTGCAATCGAAATTTCCTTAGGAAAACTTGCGGCAATTGGGATAACATTTTTTCAGCATATTGACCCATATGGCTGCGATAAACAACATTTACACTTTTTCTAAATTCCTCCTCGTTCAGTACCACACAGAAATAATAAATTATAATAACAGTGTCGAATGCAGAGCTTACATCAAACAGTGAGAGGATAGTTTTGTTTGTATTGTAGGGTATCCACTTAGGTAGCTAGAGCTAAACTGAACTGGTGGACTTGTGTTCATAGGTCTACTACTGGTGGAAAGCTGTTAAGCTGTTAAACTGAACTGGTGGACTTGTGTCTACTACTAGTAGTAGACCTATGAACACAAGTCCACCAGTTCAGTTTAGCTCTAGCTACCTAAGTGGATACCCTACAATACCTGAGATGACATCAATAGTCTGGAAGTAGGCCTATCCGGGGACACATTTTGCTCTCTGCGGTCAATATTTCTGGAAGATTCTCGCGCATTCTATAATATTTCGAGAGTTCTCGAAAGTTCTACATCTACGTCAAGACTGAAACTATTTTCAAACATAAGCATCCGCATATCGTGCTGCACACTATGTATTGAATATTGTTAACGACAATAGGCAATGCAATGAGCCTACCGTACTAATCATTGTACAGTATACAAAAGCATTTAATGCCTGATGTTACTGTTTCAGATAAGTCTCCTACTATAACAAGCAATGTAAATATAGCAGTGGAAAATGCAACCGTGATCAACACTTGCACCATTAACTATAACGGATCTGTGTTACCAGCTCCTGTACTACAACCATATTTCTATTGGACGGATTCAAATGGACAAAATATGCCCAGTTATAACGATTCAACCACAGATAATACGGCTGTTTCTCTGTGGACAGTGACAGCTGGTCGAGAAAATATAACATCACATACATGCCATGTCTATCTGCAACTGATTCCTCCGACCACTCCTAATTACGCTAACAACATTCCTGCGGTCAGCAAAAGCGCTACTTCTCCAACTATTGAAGTGCTTTGTAAGTAAACTGTGAGCTTATTCTATAAGCTTGTTGTTTGAACTCGGATCCCATTTGAGGATTCCAATGAGTGTCTAATCGCTTCTAAAAATTCCATCGTGTACTCGTTTACAATATTATTGTGAATTAATACTCAATGATTGCAGCATTCGGTTGAAAGATTTTTACGAGGTTTTCATTTACTGTTATTATAATTATCGTAAGGTTCTAATTGGCCAAATCATTTATACTAATCTTAGGAGTTAATATTGATGATTATTATTGGTCTGCAGGAAGCGACCCGAATAACTATGCGTTGCTCAAATTTTGCTCCTAGAAATTGCTGCCCAGTGAAGCTAAAATATGCAGGATTTGCAAAAAAGTAGTCTCCAACAGTTTTTTAATAGTTCAACCAAAAGTGAGAAGTTATTAAATCAAGGCAATTCATATTAATTTTACGTAAGATGACCAAAGTTCACTAAAATTTAAAACACAATTTTTATTCCACCTGCTGTTTTTATGGTTTAAAAACACATAATTCTGAAAAGCAGCAAGAAAACTTTTTAAGTAGCATCTCAAATGACGATAAATGAGACAAAACACGTTTAATGATTAATTAAAAAATATTTGTTCTACACAATCAAGGACTGGAAAAACTACAGATGACTATTATACAGTAGGCCAAACTCAAAGTTTTGGACAATGCATAATGAATATTCAAAATTGTAGGCCTAAAGGTTTATGAAAATCCATGCATTTTCAAAAAATGTGATATGAATTTTGTTCAAGAGATTTTACTTCTCTGCCTAGTGCAAGCTGAGACACGGAACCAATCTTGAAGGGCTTCCATGATTTTTTCCATGTGTACATGTATGTGCTGTGCATATTTATTATTAGGCTTTAGAAGGTGGTCCCTGTCAGTCCCAATAGGCTGTAGATATAAGATATTATAGTTTTCAAATTTTACTAAAAAGATTTTGTTTCTCAACTTATAAATTACACAAAAATGCAGAATAGAGTTTTGACTATTAACACATGCTTAAAATGGCGCTACAACAATGGTGCGAATGAATAAATAGTTTGATGCAAGGGCATTTTGTAATAGAGAGTTGTTGTTTTGAATGTATGAGTGTATTACCAAGGACTCTGTCGGCATACGTACATACATCCACCTCTTTGAAGTGAACCAAACTAAGCCAGGTCCTCGTTATAGGCATATAATTCTGTGGTTGAGGAATAACGATGGCTATTTTCCCCAAAGTGTCCCGGTTTTTTTATGGCGAGAAAATGGTCACCCCAGTGTGGACACAAGGACTCTGTAAATCACATGACTGGTTATTTTGGGAACAGTATGTGATCATTCATTTCACTCTCAGCCATACATGCAAATGTCGCCCCACTTAAAATTCCGCTTATAATGCTAAAGATTATGTTTTGACTCTATCTCCAAGGCATTTTATATTTTGCAAACTTATTTATTCGTCATTTATTCGTCAATTTGCCTTCTTAGATGTAACTAATTTAATGCATTTAATATATGTTTTAAACAAGATGCTAAATTTCCCTAAACTCCGATTATCGCCCAAAAATTTGTACAAAGCGGAGAACGCAGTCTTGTTTAGGCCACAGGGCCCTTGATGCAAGTCCTACAAAGTGTACAGAGTGGGCAAAAAACCTAGGTATTTTTGCCAATATCTTGACCAAAAGTAAGAATTTCGAAATGAAATTTTGAAGGCTTATAGACAATTCATATATGCACATGATGGCCTGATTTCATCAAAATATTTCGCCTAGAACAAAAGTCATATCACTTTTAGTGAGGTCACCCACCGTTTTTTGACAATTCAAAAACGTAACGCAACAAAAAAGTAAACGAGGGAATAAACGATTGAATAACATAGGTGCAAAAAGTCAAACTAGTATGTTTTACCGTGCCCCATATCTTTATTTAATGTACCAATCCTGTGATTAATTAGAGTGGAATAGCTGCAGGTTTATTCAGAGCTTATGTAAGGGTTACATACTCTGGGTTACAACGATCTGAGCTATAAAGCCTGAGCATGCCAGAAAATTGTTGTATTTGCATTGTATTGTATTTGTGGCAACTTATTTAACATCGTCGGTACCCAGCAGTCAGCATTCAACGTTAGGGTTCGACAGAAAGTAGAGTTTTAATTGTTTTAAGGCACAGACGCTTTGTCTCCCGTATGGGTGATGGTAGGTCTAGACTCTAGACTGTTCCATGCGCGTGAGACAGAGACCCGAAAGGCCGGATCCCCTGTTTTGGATTTTGTTGCGGGATGGATACATCAGCCGACTCTGATGATTGAAGCAGTAACTGTTGCTAGCTGTCCTATGCTATCCGCTAGGTAGGTGGGCACAGTTGCTGATGTATATATAGGCCAACTGGTATCCGGTCAAAACCGCGCACACAACACCGCGCACACAAAACCGCGATTCACAAAACCGCGCACGATCATAATCGCATTCAAGTATTTCAGCATGCATCCAGCTTCCATGTCAGATCTAAAAATACTTTCATCCAAAGTCTATTTCTTGTTCGTTATTTTCGTCAATCCGGCTTCTATTTCACATCTAAAAATACCTTCATCCAGCGTCCATTTCTCATGCGTTATTTTCGTCAATCCAGCTTCTATTTCATATCTAAAAATACCTTCATCCAGCTTCCATTTCTCATGCGTTATTTTAGTCAATCCAGCTTCTATTTCATATCTAAAAATACCTTCATCCAGTTTCCATTTTTCATGCGTTATTTTCGTCAATCCAGCTTCTATTTCATATCTAAAAATACCTTCATCCAGCTTCCATTTCTCATGCGTTATTTTCATCAATCCATCTTCTATTTCACCTGTAAAAGAACCTTCATCCAGCCTCAATTTCTCTTGCGTTTTTCATCAATCCAGCCTCCATTTCACCACTAAAATAATTTAATCCAGCTTCCATTTCTCAAGCGCTGGACCAGTTGTCTGTAGACCAGTTGTCGTGACACAGCTTAAACTGATGCGCAAGCAAGAGTGGTTAGGATCGTCGACTAATATCAAAAGAATGTTCGGTGACCCTAGAACGTTGCAATTTCGAAGTTGGACAGATGCGCAAACAAGCGCGGTAATGATCGTGCGCGGTAATGATCGTGCGCGGTTTTGTGATGCGCGGTTTTGTGTGCGCGGTTTTGTGTGAGCGCGGTTTTGTGTGCGCGGTTTTGATAGTAAACCAGGCCAACTAGGGCTGCCAACCGTCCCGTTTTCGCCGGGACAGTCCCGGAATCGACCCTGTGCGTCCCGTGTCCCGAATTGATCTCAAATTGTCCCGGAATTTGGTCCAGATATCCACTTAGCACAATAATATTGCTCCTATTAATTATTGCTTACTAAACTCAGTCATTTGTACGATGATTTTTACGTGCTGCTCTCTATCAGACCTATAATACATTGCGTTGTTGGCTGAACATCGGGAGTTAAAGTCTTCAACACTTTACAAATCACTGACACTCGGTTTTCGGTTTAGCGCATTGTGTCCAGTTTTAATGGGTTTTTTGCGAGAGAGCGTTCAGCATTACGAACGATCTGTTGTCTAAGAATCGCAATTACCTGAGATAACCGAGAGTTCACCGACCTAATTGAAGCACAACTGTTAACAGGACATTGTGCTGATTTCTGCGACTTTGTGCCCAGTGTTCTGGAACTGCTTAACGCACAAAAGTGGGCCCCATAATATGTTAGGTAGTGGTCCTAAGTTTAATATAAATTCTGCTCTCCGGGCGCAGACCTATGATCCTACGATACGTACGAACTTCCCTCAATTTGGGCTCATAAGTCTTACTCTGTTGAGCATAGGTGACTAGAGTTTGAAATGCTTCTTCTTGAGGTTGATTCTTGTTTTAAGTTTAGGCTATAAAATTATGTCTTTTGATTATTTGTCTGAAATTATTAAGGACTTTTTTTTAGTAGATTGTACATGTAGATTCTTTACTGGGCTGACACAACTGTTGTTACATTATGCGCTTCTGTGGATTGTGTAAATTGGTAATGGCACATCGAGTGGCTGAAGGCGTCCAGGAATGGCAAAATCAAAAGTTGGCAGCCCTAAGGCCAACCCAGATGCAATGTCTGACTGCGCTCGCCTATTCCATGAGGAATCTGATCCCGTATTGCGATTGAAATGTGATCGAACGCTTTAAACCGCAGCAGTAGCATTTATGGCCGTTTGAAACCAAATGCTAATGCGCTACTGAAAGGCAAAAAAGACGACATTGTAGTAATCGATTCGGCTCAGGATCAAACTGTGCAATAGACGGCGTGTCACTTCCTGTGCGAGAGGCCGAGACACAGATCTCAGCTGTCCGAGTATTCCAACCCAAAGGGTTCCATTACAATTGGTCTACAGACAACTCGTCTAACGACAACTGGTCTACAGACGAATCATTTTGATGAAATAGAAGCTGGATTTTTGAAAATATATCGTTAAATGGTTTTCTAGCTTAAGTGGAAGCCGGATTGATGATTTTCATTCATGTATTTCAACATGCATCCAGCTTCTACTTCAGATCTAAAAGTGCCTTCTATTGCTCGCTCGTTATTTTCGTCAATCCGGCTTCTATTTCAGATACAAAAATACCCTCATTCAGCTTCCATTACTTAAGCGTTTTTATCAATCCAGCCTCTATTTCAGATCTATAAATGCCTTCATCAGGCTTTTATTTCTCATACGTTATTTTCGTCAATCCATCTTCGATTTCACCTGTAAAAGAACCTTCATCCAGATTTCATTTCTCTTGCGTTTTTTCATCAATCCAACCTCCATTTCAACTGTAAAAACTTTCATCCAGCTCCCATTACTCAAGAGCTGGACGAGTTGTCTGCAGACCAGTTGTCGTTATATGAATTGTCGTTAGACGAGTTGTCTGTAGACCAGTTGTCGCGACACCATTCCAAAGCTGGTTCGACCAACTCAGGCGATGTGTGACGTCATTGACAGGTCGCGCTGGATGACGAATTATTGGTTGCGATCTAGTTTTTCCACCCTGTGCGAGGACGAGCACCAGTGGAATTCCGATTTGAATCAATTGAGTTGCAATCGGTTGCATTTCATCCAATCGGCGATATCGCTGATGCATCTCGTTGAGACGGACCGCAGATTCTGGACGTCAGTTGAATTTGGACGACAGAAGCCATAGATCTGTGGCGGACACGCCACACATGGCGATATACGTGATTGATAATTTTCCGGTAACTCGCGAGAGTATCTATGACTCTCGTTAGGTAGCCATTTGGCTTGAGGACAGTAGGCCTATCTGAAACCGGTTTCACTTGGATTTCGGTTTCGTCACAGTCTCACTTCAGTTAATGGTGGAATAAAGCCTGCCTCACGGTGCGCTACTTATATCGTGGAGTAGTACCGACTAATCCATACGTACTGTGACTTGTTCATAGTGATTTCGGATTGTGTTCTTCTGTCTCGACAGTGGTGGCATTGGCCATACGAAGACGATTTTTGGCGATCCTGATTTACAGCTTAAGTT
Source organism: Lumbricus terrestris (assembly GCA_949752735.1). Classification (NCBI taxonomy): domain Eukaryota; kingdom Metazoa; phylum Annelida; class Clitellata; order Crassiclitellata; family Lumbricidae; genus Lumbricus; species Lumbricus terrestris. The sequence continues at coordinate 655,108 of OX457046.1, forward strand.
AACGTTTGCGGTTCTGAAAACTTTCGGTGACGATCTGTCAGGGTGTTTCCTTGTCATCGATCTCACGGGGTTTAAACTTCCGTCTGCGGGGCTAAGGTTAAGGGAAGGATACGGTATTCGTGATCTGCCTAGTGGGCGATCGCAGTATCCAGTGAAGGTTTCGGTAAACTGTTCGGCACTGGGTTGCCGAAAGTTGAGTCTCCTTATTGTTCCTCGGTTACTGCAAGGGAGACGGACGGGAGAAGTGGTCTTTGCACGGTGAATTTTTGTTCCGTCAGTGAAGGGGAACGTCAGCCGTTGGTGTATCGATTGTCTGCCGATGGGTATTGTACTACCGCCGACAGGACTAATTTCGATTTATCGGGTCATCAGGTTTCTCGAGTTGTCAGTCACACTTTTGATATTTTGTTGCTCTCCTCGGGTAGATTATCGGTTGTGGACCGAGAGTCTTAGCAAGCTAAGGGGGATTGGGAAGCAGAGTAAAACTTGAAAGATAAGTCCAAGTTTTTCTAAGGACTTTACACTGAGGTCCGTAACTGCTGGGAGTAAGGGCGAACGGCGCCGGTAGAATACGCTACAAGTCTTCGGAGACGGGGTTACCCGTTACCTGTTCCCCAAGACCGCAAAGTCTTTTATTTTTTCCAGAAATCTCGGAAGGAGAACAGCATCGATCCGCCCTTCTTTACGGCCGAGAAGACCAAGTCTCGGTCAAATGACGGTTGCCGCCGACAGTTTTTACGGGTGAGGCGAGCACCCAAGGCGCTCGCAGCGTACTTTGTACCAGGCGGTGGCGCGTATTCCGTTGAGATATTTTGCGGAAGTAGGTGAGAGTTTTGGCCGCTGCCGGTATCTATCACTCCCGGGCTTCAGATCGACTCTGCCCGCTAGTGTGTTCGCAGCGTTTTTCATCTCTCCGTTTGATTCATCGGTGACGAGATGGGAAAAGGTCGGGGCTCATCCTCGGGTTAGGCCCGTTGGAATGGTTTTGGTTCAGGACATTGTGGTCGCCGGGGATAGGAACGTGTGCTGTAGTCCCCGTTGGTGGCGATGGTTCGATGACTGCCAGATGCAGCGTAGTGCGAAAGGGTACCGACAAGTTGGGCAAGAAGACGAAGACCGTAGCCGCGAAGAGTGGCGCACGGCAAGGACCCTCTGCCAGTGGGAGAACGAACCCTGTGTTGAGAGTCGGCCATCCTCTTACTCAGGAAGTCGCCTACTCGATGACCTCGGACGAAGCAGAGAGTGGCTACGACGCTACCGAGCTGTACACCCGGTCGCAGGCGTCAGTTTCAGGGTCTTATTCGCCCGTCAATGAAGGCGGTGACGGCGCGCATGCCGCATACAGTGACTCGGGGGACTCACGGGATCCTGGTAAGACAGAGTACCTCCCGGGTCCTGGGCAGCCGAAGGCTCTCGGTGGTGCAGGGGCTACCGAGAGAGAACGATCCAGTCAGACAGAGGCGCTTCCAGGTGATAACAGAAGGGAAGTGTCACAAGCGTTGTCTGTTGGGGATCGGACGCCACAGATCTGTGAGTCGTCAGCGTAGAGATAACCTTGCAGACCATGCAGGTTGCATATTATAGTTAATTTAAGATTGCGGCGGTATAGAGGAGAAAGAGAATGAATTCCAGGACTGAGCCTTGAGGAACGCCACAGGAAAGGATAGTGGCTGTAAAAGAGGAGTCGGCATGGTGGACTCTGCTAGTTATGTAAGACGATGTAGTCCAATCGAACGCAGTGGACGGTATGCATTATAGGTGCCTACCCAAGTTAGACTTCAATTGCTGTGACATTAATTTTGTCATTTTGTGCTTCCTGGAATTTACCAGCGACGCCTTGTTTTTTTTATATTTCAGATGGTCCTTCTATTCCTGTTATAACTAGTAAACCGGAGGTAATAACAAACAGTGACGTCCCCTGTGGTATCAGTGTCTTAACTTGTTCCTCTACGGGCAATCCTGCCCCAAACTTTGTTTGGTATGAATCAGCAGAGAACGTCATTCTAAGCAGAACTAACACTTTGACTCTGGCAGAAGTGAATCGGAATTACAAATGCGAAGCAAGCAACACAATTCAAAGTTTTCCCTACAGCGCATCAACGACTCTTACTGTATCACAAGACAAATGCACTTCATCTGTCAAGTGCTGTGGTGAGTTCATTTTTGAAATTGTTGATACTTTTCTACATGCATAATAATATAGAAGATATTAATAGACAATATTACAGAGGGAAACTGTACAGCTTCATGGGATTGTCCAAGTAGGCCTATGTTTTTCAGACAGCCTTCGTAAGTAAGCTAGTGCCCTGCGCTTGGCTTTCGAGTAGCGCCTTAGACAGGCCCGCATTAAGGTTAGTGCGGGCCCGGATGCTGCGACAACCGTGCGGGCCCCCTTCTGTCAGCCAGCGGTCCCCAAAGCATATAATTCTACCATGCTTACTAATGTGTATGAATGATGTATTCTTGAAGTGCATTGTGTTTCTAAGAAAAGTCTCAGACACTTAGTTTAACAGTGACTGCAGGAACGAACGACAAGCAATATTAAATAAATCATTAGACTTATCATCCAAAATATATTTTTGAAATTCTAGAATAATTATAGTCGACTAAATTTACTTTTATTTAATTCTTCCATGTTTAAGTTTAGCATTCATCTTGGTCATCACCAGTTACAGCTTAGCCTATAGGTTTTAGAACGTCAAGGTTATAGGCCTACACGTTAATAATAAGGTTAATTCAACAGTTAAGCCTCGCGAACTTTAAAAAGTCTTCGAAAGTCTTGCCAATAACATCATCGAAGTCGACGGCGCGCAGGGTTAATAATAACATTGATGATGATGATTATGATGATTTTGATGATAATAATAATAATAATAATAATAAAAATAATAATATTATTATTATTATTTAAAAAACGATAGTCAAATTCAATTTTAAAAATCATTTTCTTAGTTAAAATTATAGGACTTTAGGCAATAGAAAATTCCTTGCTATAAGCTTATAACTCGTGCTCATGCAGTTCTTATCTGTGGCCACTGCATCCGCCTGTTCTATTAAGACTTCTTTTGCGAGGAGTGATTCGCACTGGGAGCACCTCTGAAATCCGTAAATAAAATAGAATGGAATACGCGATCTCCATTTTGCACTTTACACAAACCAGTTCCATTGCATTGCAAAACAAAAACCCAAAAAGAAGCTGCACGGAGCGCTCATAGATTTGCACAGGTAGGCCTACATGCACAGGCGCAGTCGGTAATAATTGTATTCGTAAACATGGACGCCTGCACATAGGGACAAGACGGGCACTTTCCCTGCAAACTTGAAACCTATAGGCCAACAAACTGAAACTGAGAAATTGCGATGTACAAACTAAACTAAAAATGCACAATTTTATTAATTTCCCGCTTTGCATTTCTCACGCTCTTTCTAAATAATTCAACCATTACTAGGTCATAATTCCCAAAGATAAAAATTACAATAATAGTAAATTCCTGCGATTTCAAATAATTATTCATAAAGAGTTAGTTCGAGCTAATAGATCTGATGTGGCAGAACTTTGGTATGGCATCGTATTCTTAATGGTGCAACATTTTTGCTAAGAAATTTCATCATTTCCGAAAATGTGGGCCCTCAAAATTGCGGGCCCTCAAGCTGCGGGCTCGGGTGTTGCAGCACCCTTAGCACCTACCTCAATGCGGGAACCCTTTTAGCTACATGTAGTGTCAAAATGTTTTCCATGCGAAAAGTTTGTGATACGGAAATCGTATGGGGATGGTAACCAACCCCTTCGTCGACCGAGGTTTAAGATTTCAATGAATATAATAATATTATAACTAAAGTAATAATTTATTTATGCATCAAGTTCAGTCAATCAGTCCTGATGCTGCTGCGCTGTTATAATGAATAATTACATAATGGGAGTGAAACTGTAATCGCCTACTTTGTTACACCGGAGTCCGCTTCTCCCTGTTGTCCAAGACGGTCTTGAATTGCTCACCGAGATTCAACAGAAATTGTTGCAAATCGAACGCAAGCCAAGTTAAGACCATCGAAATTGAGAAGCCATGAAGCAATAATGTTGTTTTACTATGTAGTTAAGTTAAGATACATTGTGAAATTTGACGGTTTGAAATTTGAATGATAACACTGGTTAGAAACCATTTAGTTGTATGACCTTCAAAAAAGGACAAATATTAATAATGTGACCTTTTTTTCGAAACCGGTCGCTTGTCGCAACATGTCATCAGGTAGAAAATTACCAAAAACGATGGGAAACCTCAAACCGGTCGTAATTGACTTGAACGCAAAAACAAGTTTTAAAATATACATTTAACACAAATGACGTATAAAATGCCTGTTTAGACGTATCTAAATGCGTGAAAATTATTTTTTACTAAGAGCCTTAAATCTTCTTATCGAGATCGAAAGTCAGAATTTCAGTCAAAATTAGCTACTTTTGATGCGATATTAAATTAAGTTACAGGTCGAATCAAAAAGCGTGATTGGTCTCGTTTTGAACAAGAAAATCCCCTTTTCCTGTTCTATTAATAAAATATGACCATCTTGTATTTAGTACGCCCACAAAGTGGCCCGAAATAGATTGACTAACAGAGACAAATTCAGAATAGCGCTATAAAACAGGCACGTTTATAGATATTCGTTTAATTCGTGAAAAACGTCCAGGCTGACACACCGCAGCCTGGTTACATGGTGACATCAAGAGAGACAAACATCATAAAATGAAATTAAAACGTCTTACTAAAAAGATCATTGTTAATGAGATTGAATGATTTAATGGTTGTAAGCGTTCTTGTAGAGGACTCTGGAAATAAAGTTTATGTTGTCCTTGTGCGGGAGCTGGAAATTATGACGTCGGGGTCAAAGGTTGTAAACCGTACTGGTCATTTGGAAAAATTGGTCGCGAAGGACATGGCAACTGTTCCATATAACGGCGCGGAGCAAGCGCTCGTCAGATTCCTCAACCATATCAGCAGCAGAGGGCGAGGCATCAGGTAGAAATCCCATCCGCTGGATTCGGCGCAAGAAACGATCCAAGCGCGACCGATCTCCTTCCGTAGTAGACCCCCACCAGGCAGGGGCGGCGTACATGAGGCGGGCAACAGTTGTGACCTTCGTTACCACGTGTAAGGCGTCAGCAGGCAGGCCATGAGTCCTCAAAACCCTCAGGGCGTAGAGTGAGCGAGAGCATGCCTCAAGCACCTCGTCGACATGCCCCGAAGCTCGTAGATCACTCCGGAAGGTCACACCCAAGATTTTCATCGCATTGACCCTCTGAACTCCGGAGATCAGATCAGGAGTGTACTGGATGCGACTGCGAGTAACCAGCATCTCTCGCGACTTGGTTGGGTTAAGCTGCAGGTTGTTTCGTTGCGCCCATTCCGCTATCTGGGCCAGCTCGGCGGTAATTGTAAGCCGCTTTTTCGCTCCAACCAATAAGTAGGTATCGTCGGCATACTTGACAATCTTGTTTTCGGTGAGTACTGGTCTCAGGTCTGAGGCTGTCACGACATGTATGTATGTATGTATGTATATGAACATTTATATAGCGCCTTACAATAACCTCACGAAGGCGCTTAACGCAGCTACCGGGCAGTTCTGAACAAGTGCGACTTAATTAACTTTGAGAATGTTTCATGAGAAACACGCAACGCAGCATCACGAATAGCGAATGGAAGACTGTTCCAGAATGAAGGTCCAATACACGAGAAGGCGCGGCGTGTCCGCATCACTGTACGGGAGCGTGGGACTATCAAGTCCCCACGAGTTGCAGAGCGCAGAGACCGACGACCTGGTTGGCTGGAGACGGGAATACAAAGTTCACTAATGTATTCTGGCGCCAGGCCAACCACTGACGCTCGTCCCATTACGATGATCTTGAATATCGTTCTGTCCACGACCGGAAGCCAGTGCAGCGTGTCACACATATATGCTGATATATGCGAGAATTTGGGCAAGTCAGCGACGACTCGGGCGGCGCAGTTGAGGACAGACTGAAGCTGGCGTATCCGGCAGTTTGGGAGACCAGCGAGGACGGCATTGCAGAAATCCAGTCGGTTCAGCACAAACGAGTGGACAAGAGTGGCAGCGGCTTCATGTGATAGATTGCGCCGAATGACTCTGATCTGGCGCAGTTGGTAGAAGCAAGACCTGCAAAGCGATCCGACATGCTGATCCATGGATAGGTCTTCATCCAGCAGTACTCCCAAGTCCCGAACAACATGCTTGGTCTTCCAGTTTGGGAACGCCGCCTCAATCGCCTGAGCATCAATCTTTGAGCGTGCCCGACCTGTCCCCAGCCATATGAATTCCGTTTTGTCCGGGTTCAGCCTCAGCCGGTTGGAGGACATCCAGGTCTGTACTTCTTTAACAATTTCCCGCATTTTTGACACACAGGCCAGTGCATCAGACGGGTGGCATGTTAAGTACAGTTGAGCGTCATCGGCATATTGGTGGACCCGGGCTCCAAGAGCAGAGATGATCCTTGTCAAATCGGCTGTGTATAGCACGTATAGCAGCGGCCCAAGGACTGAGCCCTGAGGGACACCGAATGTTACAGGTGCCCATGAAGAATTTCCAGAGCCGACGACCACCATCATTTGACGTCCACTGAGAAAGGAATGAACCCACTGAAGGGCCTGTCCGACAACTCCGAATGATGTTCGCAATCTCGTTAGCAGGACATAGGAGGAAGGTCCCACTCCCGACCCCTGAACCACGCTTGAGTTGATATAAGCAGTTCTGGAGGTGAACCCGGCGAACTTTGTGGTATGTCTTCGTTCCGATAGAAAGTTTATGAGCCAGTTGTATATTGCATCAGGAAGTTCAAGTTTAGAGAGTTTTTCAGCGAGAGTGTAGTGACCAAAATTTTGAGCCGCGGTTGGCTGAACGACTGAAGATGGCATGGCCTCGCCTGCCATAACGGGATGAATCGTTTATTTCCTTCGCTTTTCACTTAAATAACTTAATCTTCGAAATGGAGAATATTTTGTAAATCTTTAGAGTATTTTTGCAATTGTCGAAGCTACGCGGCGGCCAAATTGTATTTAAATCGGTCCAATAGAAATAGCCGCTTCATAGGGGAATGTCAATAATTATATCGCTAAACTTCGAACGCGATTTTCTCATCTGACAGTTTTTGTATACCATCGGGTTTAAAATTCTAAAACTCCGGATATATTTTAGATATAGGAAAACCGCAAACAGTTTTGGAAAGGAAAATGAAGCATCTGCAGGAAATTGCTAAAAAGTGAAAATATTTAATTTTGTACTTGCGACCGTATTTGTGGTGAAAGGTCACATATGTGACTGAGATTGTCTGTACCATGCCTATTAAACGAAATTGGGGAGTGAGGATGAGAGTAGGCGATCACACAAAGAATGTGACGAGATAACCAATTTTTATGCTTATATGCCATATAAGACAAATTAAGTTAGTTTTTGTCATCACTGACGAACTAATTTTTCTGTTAAATTTTGAGACGCGTGAGATAAAGGTAGCCTACAGTGTTTCTCGCCTTTGGGCAGCAACACAAAATCGTGAGGGCGTGACCTCAAAATTAATGGTGGTCACAATCAACAACAGTTACTGGTGGGAAAAGCGGAAAATGAACGTGGAAGTCGTTTCTGGAGACTGAAGCCTGGAGACGAACATCAGCAGGATCGATCATTATAATTATTTGGTCGCAGTAGACGAGTCATCTTACTGATAGACGGACCCTTGCTAAAAGACGCTCGATCCCAGTCGCCTTTATTAGGTGGTGGTGAAGTCTACACGAGGCAGGGGCAACATTAAGCTTATCATTTTGGAAATTGTGATTGCTCTGGTGATTGTGTGAAGAGCGTCCGGTGATAATCAATGGGCTCTTAACGTTCGCAGAGCATGAGGGACCCGTCACGTGGTCAGCTACATGAGAGGTAACTCGAACATGAGAGCTCAAAGACTACGTACTTCAAGTGGTCTAAGTCAGTAGATGTTACTCTATGCAGTCCATCCAGTAACTCTAGGACATCAATACCTTGACGATGAGAGATGAGCTTAGTCCTTTATCTCCAACTAGTAGGCCTACTTTCCGTTTTTTCTCTACTTTCCGCAGTGGCGTAGCTACCATGTGCGCAATGTGTGCAAAGCACACGGGCCCACGACCTCCAGGGCCCACGGAGATTGTTCAATTAATAGGCTAGTCTAACCTCTAATTAGAAAGTAACATTAATTTGTGATAGATGCAGTTTATGAGAACAAACTTTCATTATGATTAGACCATGGTAGGCCTAGGTTTACTATCAAAACCGCGCACACAAAACCGCGCTCACACAAAACCGCGCATCGCAAATCCGCGCACTGTCACAACCGCGCTTGTTTGCGCATCTGTCCAACTTCGAAATTGCAACGTTCTAGGGGTTCCGAACATTCCTTTGAAATTACTCTTGTTTGAGCACCTGTTTAAGCACCTGTGTCACGACAACTGGTCTACAGGCAACTCGTCAAACGGCAACCTGTGTACAGACAACTGGACCTGCGCTTGAGAAATGGAAGCTGAATGAAATTATTTTAGAGGTGAAATTGAGGCTGGATTGATGAAAACCGAAAGAGAAATTGAGGCTGGATGAAGGGTTCTTTTACAGGTGAAATAGAAGCCGGATTGACGAAAATAGCGCATGAGAAATGGAAGCCGGTTGAAGGTGTTTTTATATATGAAATAGAAGCTGGATTGACGAAAATAGCGCATGAGAAATGGAAGTTGGATGAAGGTATTTTTAGATATGAAATAGAAGCTCGATTGACGAAAATAACGCATGAGAAATGTAAGCTGGATGAAGGTATTTTTAGATATGAAATAGAAGCTGGATTGACAAAATTAACGCATGAGAAATGTAAGCTGGATGAAGGTATTTTTAGATATGAAATAGAAGCTGGATTGACGAAAATAACGCATGAGAAATGGAGGCTGGATGAAGGTATTTTTAGATATGAAATAGAAGCTGGATTGACGAAAATAGCGCATGAGAAATGGAAGTTGGATGAAGATATTTTTAGATATGAAATAGAAGCTGGATTGACAAAAATAACGCATGAGAAATGTAAGCTTGATGACTTAAGGTATTTTTGGATATGAAATAGAAGCTGGATTGACGAAAATAACGAACAAGAAATAGAAGTTGGATGAAGGTAGTTTTAGATCTGGATGCATGTTGAAATACTTGAGTGCGGTAATGATCGTGCGCGGTAATGATCGTGCGCGGATTTGTGAATCGCGGTTTTGTGTGCGCGGTGTTGTGTGCGCGGTGTTGTGTGCGCGGTGTTGTGTGCGCGGTTTTGACCGGGTACGTAGTCCTACTTCGTTACTTTGCTGAACCTGTCAACCGCCGTGCTGTTGTCAGGCAAACCTATAGCCTACAAAACTTCTTTTAACCTGTGTTTTCATCTCCAGTCATGGCGGTCAAATTGCAGGGCGACGTTAGTGTGTGTGTGTGTGTGTGTGTGCGCGCGCGTGTGTGTGTACGATAATAAAGTATATAGGTCTATTACAATTCTAAGTTGAGAACATGATATGAATCATACCGGCATAAGATTTTCATTTCGCTGATTCGCTTCCCTGTGCAAAGGGTAAGGGCGTGCCTATGCTATCTACGATAGGCGTGATATGCCGTCTATCTGTCACGTTCGTGTATAATAGTAACTAAACGGTGTGCCGCAGAAACCTCGCACTTGTCACCGACATGTTCGTGTATTTCGGGCATTTGCTGAATATAGTACCGTAACGGTAGTGACCTGACATCTCCCTCAGGGTGAGAATTACCGTGGGTTTGAGGTATTTCAAATTTCGCAAGTCTTTCTTAAGGTCATAATTATAGCTAAAGTTTTCATTTCACCTTTCACAGCCCAACTCTTTATTTTTTCCCCAATTCCCATTCTGCTCCCAACTCTTCTCAGCTCTAACTCAAAGTCCGGGAGACACCAAATTAAGGCTTAAGCACGTGTGAATCAGGGTCCGAGGGAATCACGTATTTGACCCTATTTTTGCACTTGCAGAGAACATTGCTAAACTTATTTTTAGGTAAGTACTATGAAACATTGACGATCACGTTGTTTTAGTGTGCAAATTGCAAATCATGAGCCAGAATTAATAGATGATTGACAATTTTGCTGGACAAAATGCTAGAAAAAAACTTTATGATGCCATGACATTGTTTTAAGTGAGCCTTCTAATAATAAGTGGATAAGTCTGCAACTTGTTAGATTTTAAACTCGACTGAGAAATCACTGCAGTTAGAATTACTTTATCTGTCTCATTTGTGCAGCATTCATGTTTATTCTGTGAGTGAGTTGTATTGCATGTGTTAGACCTAATAGCAAATGCCATTGATTAGTATTATTAGTTATTCGAGATCTTGATCGCAAGAACTCAAGGACACGGGTCTTACAAGGTCAAACAGGGGCACATGCGGGCCCTCTGCACACGGGCCCATGAAAAGCTAGCTACGCCACTAACTTTTCGTTGATATATCTTTAAAATCTGTTAAAAATACGATATTGATACATCTCTAGCACATTCTATTGAAGTATTTTAAAATGCAATTTAAACTTAATAGTCACTCATTATGTATTTATTGTTTACAGAATATCCTCACGATGAGACGACTTCAGTTGTGAGAGAAGGCTGTGATAACGGAACACTGTGTGACTGCACAAATGGTTACGGTGGGATAATCTTAACTTGCAATGCAAAGACCTTTCCAAATGCATCGTACAAGTGGATTGAACCGGACGGAAAAATCACCTACTCTTCAGTCTTCGATAGAGTTACCGGCAACGGGACATATCAATGCGTCGCATATTTTGACAGATCATTTTCAAACTACACTGGATATGTCATCTTTCCAAATGGAACCAATGAGACAAATGTGGGAAGTTGCTGTAAGTATTATTACTAATCTCGCTTTGCTAATAATTAAACCCGATGAATAATTTATGATTTTTTCAGGCAGCTTAATCTTGTCCTTCAGCATGTATAGCATTCATGCTACAAACTCGAAATCGAGTGGCTAAAATACAGACAAATTCAGCTCCGCGACATTATTGCGACCTAGAAGTAATTGACACTGATATGCATTAATGGTACCCCGTCATTAGCGCGCAGGACAAATGTGCGCTGACAAAAGCGCGCCCGGGTGAAATGCGCGCCCGGGTCAAATGCGCACCGACATAAGCGCGCGGCGTGGACCAAAGGGTTGTAGGCTACTATCACTTCGCCTAACGTAACTGAAAGCAGTAGCTCCCTGTGATTCTCACCTACATGTAGCCTATATTCAAAGCCTTTCACCACGGCAATGATTCAAGCACCTATTTTGATTAGGGCTGTTGATTTAATCGCGTTAACGCTTGCGACTAATTAGATCGGATTAAAATGGAATAAGAGGCAGAAAAACTCGTTTTAAACGGAAGGCTCATACTTAAAACTAGTTGATGCATTCTTTGTAAATATTGCAAAAAAGAATTTCAGTATTATCGTAGCAATTCGTCGCTCAATTATCGCCTGCGTGCGAACCAAAACATGCCTTTAACGCTAGCGATAAACCATCGACATGGCCGCATCGCATCGTCCCTAAGGTTGTTTTCTCACCCCGTCAGGCTACGTTGGTTGAACTCCAGGAGATGATCAATGGATTTCAGGCTTCAAATGATCAATGTTTACAGAAGGACAACTGAGACGAGGTTTGGCAAGAACCGCAACCTCTTTTGAAAAATTGCGACTAAATAATGAGGTTCAATAGTTAGACCTACTATTGTTAATTAATAAGAGCATACATTGACCTGACCAATGTAAATAAACTGTTCTGCCAATAGGCTATAGTTGGCTGAATAAATAATTAATTTTGATAGTCAGAAAACGGTTGTCCAATTTTCACATTTAGGCCTACATCATTTTAATTAAATGTGGCTCAAATGAAAAAGATGACGGATTTTGAGCAGTTGACTAATCTGAACAGTGTTTCAATTATGTCTGTCATAGACTCATAGTCTACAAAACTGTTCATTAAACTAAATGCAGAAATTCAATAGGCCTAAGCCAAAGGTTATTGGATATGTTTGCTATAGAAAAGATTGCATTCAGTCATTAAAATTGTAGGCTTCGGGGTCCTTATAAAATAGTAAGATTGACATATTTGAAGGAAATGTATTGCGATTAATTTGCAGTTAGTTGCGATTAAAAATTTAATCGTGCGATTAATTTCGATTAAAATTTTTAATCGAACAACAGCCCTAATTTGATGACAGTTGTTTGCCCACAAATAAGAATTTAAATTAACAACTGCTTCGTAATTTCAATTGCTGATTGATGAGACTTCAAAGGAAACAGAAAGATTCTAGGAGACTTTACCTACTGGTCGGATATTTTGTTCAGCGTAAACTACGGCACATAATATTATATTAGACCTATTTAAACCAAAACGACTGCATAACGCCGATTGATGAGATTTCTATGTGGAAGCCGAAACATTCTAGGAGGCTCGCTACGTACCTGGTACTAGTTGTTCACGTTATTTGCATATAAATTTTGAATTGACTAGATTAACAATCTTACCAATATAATTCTTCAAGAACTTTTTACTTAGTTTTTGGGACATTATATTTTTCGTCCGTTGATCGCCTTATTTGCATATTTGCCGGACAATTACACATGAGTTTGTTCGTGAGCTCCTTCAGTTTTTTACTTGTGTATGCTAGCCTAATGTCTTGTTGACTGCGCGCTTATGTCGGCGCGGATTTGTCTGCGCGCTTTTTCCTGCGCGCTAATGACGGAATACCGTATTAATAGTTACTGATAGCTAATAGGCTTTGAATGTTCGGATTATCGCTCAGCCAGAGATATGACAGGATTTCTTGAAAAAGCCTTGGATTCATTATAGAAAATACCAGGATTTTTTATGTTGCAAATTCAAGAAGTCTTTTAGGCATACCTGGTAGCGCAGGAAAACGACAGGCGGCACAACACTCTTTGCTTAAAGACGCAAATTTCTCAGCAATGATACAGAATTGTTTAAAATCGACCTAGTGATTTTGAGTTAATTGGAATAAAAAAAACTACCAACTTAACTATATTTTGCGACCACCGATCAGATTTCTTGAAAGAAGCCTTTAAAGTTGACAAATTTAACATGGTTTACGTATAGACAACTCTCATCCCTGACACAAAGCCGCGTCTGATTCACCAGCAGCCATAGACCAATAGCCGAAGATAATGGTATCCGGTCAACACCGCGCACACAATACCGCGCACACAATACCGCGCACACAATACCGCGCACACAATACCTCGTTTTTCACTACCGCGCAGCTTCAATACCGCGCACGATCGATACCGCGCACGATCATTAGCGCGTTTGTTTGCGAATTTCTTCAATCCAGCTTCTATTTCATACCTATAAATACCTTCATCCGGCTTCCATTTCTCGCTCGTTACTTTCGTCAATCCAGCTTCTATCTATATAAATAAAAATGTAAAAAGTTTGGTCCTAATGGGTTATCTCGGTAACTTCATCACCGATTCTTTTGAAATTTTTCGCAAAACGCTCCGTTCGAATAGCTTCGTGTTTGTAAAAGGATTCCCTGGAAAGAAACAAATCTTTTACACCAAAAAAACACAACTATATCCTCGAGTTGACACGTTTATACATTATAACTTGAACGCATACTCCGTCATTTTGGCCCGTGTATTTATAACGTACAGGGATGCCACTCTGAATTTTGAATAAGGTCAGGGATGCCACTCTGAATTTTGAAACAGGTCAGATCCGGTCGAAAAAAGGATAGAAAAGACTAGATTGACAATTTTCACACAACGTTGGAGCGGACTGGTTTTTATATGCTTTTTTCGAAAAACCACAACATTGCATTCGATTTCAGCGAATTCAATTTATTTGCATTTGAATGCGGCCGTGTGGGAGGACGGGAGCGGGAGGAAGGGGAGGGAGCGGACGGGATGGAGGGAGGAGAGGGATGGAGGGGAGGGACGGAGTGGATGGAGGGGAAGAAACGGAAGGGAGGGGGAGGAGGGGAGGGATGGAAGAGGAAAGGGGAGAGGGAGGGGAATGTAGGTAGGGAGGGACAGAGGAACGGAGGGAGGCAGGGTAAGGGAGGGAGGGAGGCAGGGGAAGGGAAGTAGGGAGGGAGGGTTGGACGGTTTTTTCAGCCACAGCAACGCGTGGCCGGGTACAGCTAGTTTCATATATAAAAATACCTTTATCCAGCTTCCATTTCTCGCTCGTTATTTTCGTCAATCCAGCTTCTATTTCATATATAAAAATAGGCCTACATAGAAATAGGAGCTGCATGAAGGTATTTCTATGTGGGGAAATAGAAGCTGGACTGACGAAAATAACGAGCGACAAATATCAGCTGGATGAAGATATTTCTATGTCGGAAATAGAAGCTGGATGAAGGTATTTCTATGTGGGAAAAAGAAGCTGGATTTAACAAATTCGCAAACAAAGGCGCTAACGATCATGAGCGGTATCGATCGTGCGCGGTATTGAAGTTGCGCGGTTGTGAAAAACGCGGTATTGTGTGCGCGGTATTGTGTGCGCGGTGTTGACAGTAAACCGAAGATTATCAATCCAGTTCTATGACTAGGCCTACTCATCAAAATGATAATTCATCAAGACGCTGTTCATTAAGGCCAACTCATCAAATGACTATTCATCAAAGTCTGATGATTTAGGGATTCTTATCGAGGAGCGAACGAATAGGATGTCACCTGGATTGATGAAAATATTTGTTTATAAAATTGAAGCAGGATGATGAGAGGAAGTAATTCTTAACTAGATGACACTATATATTCGTTTAATTCAATAAACAACAGACAAAACGCTGTAGGTCTACATTAGCAAAATTAACAGTATGGCTGCTTAAAGCTTATGGTCAAAATAGTTAGTACATGTTTTTGAATAACATTCTTGGGATAAAACACTACTGCGCAACTATTTGGTTAATGACTGCAAAGATATTTAACCTTGTAGGCACTGATTTTATTTTATTAGATTTTATTATTATTTTTGTGTTTGTTTTGCGTTCTTTAGTTAAGTTTACTACATTAATTTTCATCTTATGCTGTTCTTTCTTGCCTATTGTTCAATTCATTATGTCAACCGTCTAGCTATCTGTTAAAATTGCATATGTAATTAGGTGTCCCTGTTAGCGGGATATTCATCCCTTAGGGCCTTCCTTGTTGCCATCCGATTATTTGAAGCATGTTATACTATGTCTATTGTGTATGTTGATGGTTGCAATAAAATGAATTGAATTGAATTGAATTGAATAAAGTTTAACGAGTCTTTATTGGGGAGGATGAAATTGTGAGCCCTTTCTCTAAAGTTATATAATGGATCACGCTGTAGTGGAAAGAGATGCTGAATTTACCAAAATATTTGTCTAAATAGACGCTGGGTTGGTTAAAAGCATTGGAGATAAAATAGAAGCTGGATTGATGAAAATATTTTTCTAATTATAAGTTGGATTAATTAATAGAATTCATGAATAAGTAGGAACTGAATTGGTGAAAATAAGTCATGATTATATACGAGCTGGATTAATTAAAAATAATTGTCTAAATAGAAGCGGGATAGACTAAAAGAACTCATGATTAAATAGAAGTGGGATTGATGAAAAGAATTAGTGAATAAATAGAAACTGGGTTGTTGAAAATAGTTTTCTAAATAGAAGTTGGATTGATTAAAAGAATTCGTGATTAAATAAAGGCTGGATTGATGGAAAGAATTCATGATGAAATTGACTGAACTAATGCAATTTTTCTAAATGCATTTGATTAGAAGTTTGATATTTAATCCAAAACTCGATTTCGTAGTGTCCAGCCGCAAACTGGAATACTTCGCCTAATTATTACGAAACCAAACATATTTGTAGGCCTGTCATATGTTGTAGAGTCTAAGTAAGGACTATCAGAGGGCAGTAAACCTGTGTCCTTCTGTGGGAAGGGAAACAGCCACGGATGCGCATATACTTCTCTTGAAAGTCCGCTAGGTTATTATGTGTATACTGAGGCCAATTACACACTAACTTAGTGACAACAATTTGTTTTTATTTGTTCGCACTGCTACATTTTAAAGTTCAGACTGAAAGAATATTAATAGTGTTAAAGCTATGACAATAGCCATTCGCAAAATGTCAAAATTTCAAAAAGAATCCAAATCGGGCCAATTACAGATTTGAAAATTCAGTGTCATTGTGCACAGGATTCAGTGTACCATGCAGAGAAAGTCGTCTAGCCTGTAGTGAATATCACACCACTGGACACCAGTAATTGTAATTGTAATTGAACACTTGTATAGCGCCGCTCACAGATTCAGTAGCGCTCCCGACCCAAAGTTAGCACTGTCGCTAACGAATAGTATAGTCTTCAGGCGCTTCCTGAACAGGGAGAGTGGTGTCCAATGGTGTGATATTCGTAGGTTAGAGGCTTTGATGCAGTCAGCGCAATTGTCTAGCTTCCAATGGCTCGGGTCCTTGTACATCTCTAGGCCTAGCATGATTATACGAAAGTCATTAATCTGATCATGATCTTCTCTCGTTTGATCGGAGTTTTGCTTCCTTTGAGCGCTAATAATCAATCGTAATTTGGTTCATGATTCGAAATATGTCGTCATCGATTTTCACAGCCTCACTTTTAAAGATTCATGCAAAAAAGAATGGGTGAAATTTGATGACATAATATTTTTTATAAAATAATAATTATGGACAATTTTAGCCCAGCATGCATCAATGGAGACATCCACAATATCACCAACGACGTTAACAATGGCAAACACAAGTGAGTGAATACAAATGACCAGATAACTGAAGGTAGAGGGCTTAATGATTGTTCTTTTCCATTTAGACCAACCCAAGAGATTCTTGCAGAACAAAGATCTCCGAATTTAGACAATACAACTGCCCGTACTCTGTAACTACCAGTCCCAAAGGAAGTGGCAGTCGACGCTAGTATACTCTTTTGAGTTAATTACGGCTCAGATTGTCAAAGAATCTAATGTGGTGACTTCTATAGCCCATCGCTGTAATAGTGTAATACTTATGCGAAACCAGAGATTCGATTGTTGCATTAAGGAAAAACAACATTTAAAACTGAACATAGCCATGCAGTCGAGATCCAAGATGATTAGTTATTAGAAACAGACAGGATTAAATACCTGATTTAAAAAAATAGCATGCCATTGGCGATTGTTAAAGAATGTGATAAAGAAGGTCGCTCTGACTGTTTTGGCTCTGGACGTAATAAGCAACGCAGCATCCAGTATTCAGCGAGGTTGACAAAATAATGAGAGAAGGTTACAAATAAAGACACTGGACATAATAATTATATCCCTGGCTATAAAATTATTGATTCGTCTCCTGCGAATACGCGCTATGGAACACTGGCTTTCGTCCCGATGGTAGCTTACGTCATAGATTTTAATCCAGGGCTATCATCGTCAGCACTAGAACCTTAAACGTATACGTTCAGTGGTGTAGGATTTCACCCGACGAACTGTTCATTGAAATGTTGATGGAATCACGAAAACGATTGCTAAAGAGAAAGTTTGCATAATAATTATAGTCATCATAAAGTTGATGCAATCAGATTCACAGATGATGTAGTGACGTTTTCGTGTAAATTAAAATGTAGCCTAATGATATAGTTGAATAGTACGCCTAATGTTCACTCATGAGTTTGCTGATTTGTTTGACTACACCATGCACGTGCGCTCACATAAATGACAATTAAACTCCATTTATCTGATCAGTTGAACCTATTTAAGCGAGCAACTATAGTATGCTAGCTAGTTAGGTAGGCCTGCAACTACATTGACTCGTATGGTGATAGGCCTACAATGGTTTTGTCAGTCAATCAGTATAATTACAACATGGTGTATAGTGACTGGTGAATTAGGCTACATCATATTGTTACGTGGTCCCTCCTATTTATCCTCAACAAAACACTCGTGTAGGCTATAGATTTAACGGGTATAAATAATTGAAAGAATAATGAAACGACCTTAACTAGCCTAACGTTGAGTAAACGAGAACTCTGACAAGAAAACAGCAACAACGCAATCGAAAACATCAGAGTTATCATAGCCCCCTAAAGTCTTTCTTTGCATAAGAGAACTACATGTATGTCCCTAGATGTCTTCGCCAAGGCAACCCAAGTCTGTCGTCCATGACTAAAACCCATCCTAGGACCACAGTCGTGGGACTCCGCAATAGTATACATGTATCAAGTTAAATTGTATCTTTTTGCATGTTTCTATAAAAATCCGAAACATAATTATCATAGTTAATATTTTTGTATCACCAAAATGTTATGCGTTTTGTTCCGTATTTACTTGAGTCAGGTACAACTACTGTGTCTTCTTCAATCACAAACAGTGACGTAGCCGTAGATGTGGCCATTGCTATGGGTGTTCTCTTCGGTATTTCGCTTGCAGTCATTATAATCTTGCTGATCCTCTTGATTCGAAAACAAGGTGTGTATGTCTACTGCATTCATATAATTATGTCTCTCGATATAACAGTCAATAATGCTAAGTCATAACAACTCTTGTGGAGTCTCAAAATTAAAGGAATATTATATATTATGAAAGGAATATTATTTGTAAAAGCTATTAAATTATAAATATGCCACAAGATTGAACACCTGTTGTTAATAGTTATGCATAGGCCTATGCAAAAATTAATGTCTAAATAACATGCTGTACAATAATATGTATCAGGCATCCGAACTACAATAGACTTACTAAAATATAGAAGGTGTAGGCCTAGCGGTGAATTTGTCTGTTTGGATGACGATGAATTCCATAGGTTGGTTTTGTTCCATATCTGGATCAGGCTAAAAGCGTGCGAGATGGTTGCAAAGGATATTAGTTGATATACCTACTAGTCGCTTTGAGTGTGAATAGTTGTCAGTAAATTTAAATTATTAATGAAATTGTCAAAATCATTAATTGCATTTTGGGTAGGAAAGACGGGACAGGCCAAAATTACGACTAGGAGGTCGTCCCAAATATGGTTAAAGGAAAGGTAACTGGAGGTTCAAATTAAGTCAGGTACCTTGTGTATGTAGCGTACTGGTAAGTTGCGTTCTTGAAACTTTTGTGTGGTCATTGTCCAATGTCCCAATCACTTTTCTGTGCAAGAGAAATCCTCGCGAAAAAATCTAGGTCTTAGTTTTGTTTCTCCATGGTTTTGTGCCTTATGCATTAGAAATCTGTGCGATAGAATCTATAAAGTACACTTGCGGATAATCTGATTTCTGTGTGTTTTTCTATGCACCCTACTAGATTCATCTAAAAGAAAAGAGAACATTCCAGAGCCTCAGCTGCCATATCATTCAGATTCTTTCCCACCAGCCGCATACGAAGAGCTCCGACCTAATGATGGAATTCATCTGCAACCGACGACCTACGAACAACTGACACACAGACCTCCATTGTATGTCAACCATGTTTCATGAAACATGAATTAGACGACATTCATACGTTGACACCAAGAAATTGTTTTTGCTGTCGTAAAATAAGTTAACCACGCATTCTTGTCGCATGGCTTCAATGTATTGTCCATTAACAATTCTCTCGCTACTTGTACCATAGTTATGAGATTAAGCTTTCCAGTGCACAATAATTTATGTTAATCTGGAGCAATCAATTTATTTTCTAAATACTTGTTCTAATTTAGTAAATTGAGAGTCAGTAAACAAACTGCCGATTTAATAGACTTGACATTTACTTATAATGTAGATCTAATCATTTTGCAGACATTGTAATAATGCACTTCTACTACATGTTTGCCATGAAATTTCATTCCACCATTGTCTGCCGCTTTGTCTTAACGACTAATTCTTCGGAAATCGTCTTTATTTAACGCTTGATTTTCCAGAGCATTGTGCATTAGACAGAGACGAAATTATAGGCGCTATTAATTATAATTTCGTAACATCGTTTTCATTGCAGTATCATATATTAAATTATTTTATTATCCGAAACGTAAGCTTATAGGTCTACCCTTCATGATTTAGATGGCGGTTTTGTTTTAACTTCATGGTGACCACTGACCAGAAGTAGATACATGTAGTTTGATATGATAGTTTGCTTCGCAATTGGCAGTCAGTCGGACATGCATGTATTCCACAGTTAAGTGATGTGAATCGTGAACTAATGAACTGGTACAAACCAGTATTTAGAACCAGGAAGTAAAATATGCGCAAGCACAACCTAGGCCTACTATCATCGTGAAAAGCAAACATTTGACTGCGACCTTTGATCTAATCACGGCCTCTATTGGTTTGCATTATCTTGGCAAATGTCACCTGCAAGAATTATTAATGTCCTGACTATGAATAAAGCACGTCTGTAGGTGTCTACTTGAATGTCTGTCAACATATAGGACTACTTCAATCTATTTTTACGACGTTTGGAGTATAACCATTCGGTGTTTGCCTTTGATAAGTATAAATAGAAGTAATAGGCCAACTGATGAAAAAGAATTGCTGCTCAAATAGAAACCGGATTGATGAAACAAACACGTATTTTTTGTCATAGCTAAATTTTGGGCAAAACTCCGAACGGTGGTCCCAAATTAAAATATATAGTCTATATCGCCAAATGTTGTAATTGTCACACAACAACTTGAGGTACATGTACTTTCCGAAAACATCAACTCGCCAATCCAGTGTCTATTTAATCAATTTTGCAACCTTCATCCAGCTTCCATTTCCTTATCGTTCTTTTCATAAATCCAGCTTCTATTTCAGAAAAACATTCATCCAGCTTCCATTTCTTTTTCGTTCTATTCGTGAATCCAGCTTCTATTTGAGATCTATAAAAACTGTTATCCAGCTTCCAGCCTCTATTTCAACTACTATTACAGAGCTTCCATCTCTGGAGCGTTCTTTTCATCAATCCAGGTACCATTTTAGCCAAAAGAAATCCTCATCCAGCTTCCATTTCTGAAGCATTTCTCACTGGCCTACGCGAGAGTTACCCCGTTTGGGACTTCCTTCGTGTTTTCGAGCACACAGTTTATGATTCCCTCAATTAAATATTTGTTATTGTATACGTTCGCAAAACCGAAAACTGCCTGCCATAACTGCTGCTTGAAGAAATTTAAAAACAATGAAGTCACATATTTTTGCGCGGAATTTACGCTGGTGACATGCTCAGTGGTGTGCGCAGGATGAAAATAGCATGGAAAAACAGCAATTTTAATTTGTAACCGCCGTTCGGAGTTTTGCCAAATTTTGGTGGTCGGATAAAAAATAAGTACCTTTAAAAAAATAATAATCGTTCATCGAGTGAATAATTTACGACACGAAAATACATGTTTACCTTAATATAGGCCTAAAATGTAGCAACGTAAAATACGGTGTAGGCTAAACATACAATTGTGTGTAGCGTATTATAAAGCAAAAACCACTTAGCCTATCAATCGATCACAGCATGGATCCAGTACTGGTTACTTTGTCAAGAAAATCAAAATGGAGATAATGAAAATAAAATCATCCTACAAAGAGTTAGAATTTCGATGCTTCTGACCTCTTCCGAATGAATTCTCTATTAATGTTCTTTCGCCCGACGCGCAACCAGTCAACCTCATACCCATAGTCCAATAAGTACTTCGCGCATGATGCCACTATTGTGCATACTTGTGGGGCGTGGTGATGCAGTATGTATGGTCGCTGTCTTGCAGCAGAAGGGTTGCAGGTTCAAATCCGCCTCAAGCCGCCATGTAGGGACATTGAACAGGTTTTCCCCTCGCAATTGCTCAGCGCTTCGGCGTGAAAGTCAGATTCAGTGTCCGCGCTGTAGTCGGGAGCCCTTATGAGTAGCAGGCTAACCTTGAAGGGGAGCTATAGCAACTGCATAAACTGTACATGTACATACTTATGCCGCTTCGTACAGAACCCAACCGGCCAGTTTAGTCGGACATGCATCAGTGGCAGTGCAGGCCGACAACCACGAGAACCAGAAATATGTGGGGTTCCCCTCTTCGTACAACTTCCAGCCAGTAATCATGAAGACCCTGGGTCCCTTACTATCAGCCCTTCAGCCTTAGACTTCATTAACAAAATATTTGGTAGCCGCATTTCGTCCATTAGGCTACTCCTCACAACTTTTCTTTCAGCGTTTTTTCAGCGCCTATAACCTGGTCGCTTTTAGAGGCACTTTTTCTGCAAACCCTGCATGAAGACGATGTCTGACCGTCCAGAAATTTAACCTAATTAATAATAATCTCTAAGTACTGTTATAACCTGTGAGAATGAACTTCCTGAGCGCCAAACCCCAAATAACATCAATAATAAGCACGTTCAGCATTTTTAGCCTCAGTTACAAGATCTCAACTGCAAACAACTCCGTCGCTCATCCTCACCCTCAGACGGGTTCTGGTTGATTCTATGGTGGAAACAATGAAAACCAGATGGCAACAGAGATGCACAGAAATGATTGAATTTCCCAGAATCAGATAGCAGACTTGTAGGCATCGGACAAAGGCTACCGCTTTTAAGCTACCATTTCAAGTAGACCTGGGAGTGACTTCAGTCAGCTAATCTGACCCCACTTGACCCTAAAGTGACTTGAGGTCGACAGGGCTGTATTAAAGAAATGTTTAGAACTGCACAACCCCTTTTTTCCCTTCCCATCCTCCATTGTAAATTACTTCCAATCGGATGACAATGACCGTTTTTGCTAGTTTTAACTGCACAGAACTTGTGATAGAAGTACTTCTACAGTTGCACAAATCCATTTAGAACTGCACATTTCGTGTAGAACTGCACGCTAAAAAAGCCATGGAGGTCGACTTGAAGACGACTTCTCGGCGAAAAAACGACTTGACCCGACTTGGCAGAAAAACAACCGACTTCTGATTTGAAGTCGAATTCTGACAAGATTATAGCCATTAGCCTAGGTCTATTTAAGGGCTACTAATGCAAGAAGTCATGCCAATTTTCCTGGCAAGCATTAATTTCATATAGGCCTATCAAAGAGTAATGAGGCCTCGACATTTAATTGAAGCATGAATTTGGTAAAGTGTTATTAAGCCCATTCTAGGATGTTTGTGTTTCTGTTTGAATAGTTTTGTGATGCTTTGGGCCATCTAGTATACATAGCCTAGACTAGTCACAATGCGAAGGCAAATTACTAGGTCTATGAATTTTAGCTCGTCCATTGTCTGTGATTATTTAGATTAGGCCTACATTCATCATCAATATTTTTTATTATTAATAATAATATTAAATAAATTTATAAAACGCACAAGGTCTAAGATAAAATGGGGGACCGGGACTGGTTGCACTGAATGAATGGCGTGTTATGATAAGCCTAATTTGTAAATCTGTTTTCATAATTATTTGACCACTAACATCATTCCGCAACTTAGCAAATAGCATTGCAAGCGCATCATCCCACAGTAGGCTACTACAGCTACTAGGTCTACTCACTGACAGTAGGCCTAAAGTCTTTCATTGTCCATTTGGCCCTACAATAGTTTTTCCGTCTGCAGACAACAGTACTGCAGATGCAGCGCTCCAAAGTAGCGCCAAACTATCGATTCACTATATAGGCCTTGTAGATCCAGCTTTCTTTCCACCGAATTCACTGACCACTAGAAGTTCACTGATTTGCCTGATAAGCACACGAGATAATATTTTAGTAACATTTTGTTTCAACATTTTAATTAAGCGCATGCCTAAGCGTGATGCTTTAGCATAGAATAACAAATTATATGAATAGATCGGCAGACGTCAAACCTACCGTAAAATAATTATAACAGGCTAAGTAGGCCCTAAGTCTCTGTTTAGCAAGGCCTCATTCATTCTTGCGAACGCACTTGGCAACAAAAGTTGCTTAAACGTTGTCCCGATCATTGGTTTGAAGTGTCAAATTTAACTATGTTTGTGTCTCAAGTCGGTTTAAGTTGACTTGTGGTACTAACAACTTCAAGTGACTTCTCTCTACAAAGTTCGACTTGGGGTCAGTTGCGGTGAGCAGAAACGACCAGACTTGGGATGACCAAGTTGACAGGGGTCGACTTATTGGGGTCGACTCCCAGGTTTAATTTCAAGGATTGTAGGCCTATCGCGGTTTCTCGTGACTCGTATGATCAGGGTATCAGGTATGATAAAATGCAAAACAAAAGAGTTGGGCCATCAATGGGTTAAAGTAAACTGGTCTAGATTTTTCTAGCATTTTTCGGTTGGATCTGAGCTTTTTGAAAATTCAGAGTTGTATCATATCTGCCTGTGAGTAATACTTTCATATTCGCACGGTGTCGCTGCAGAAAAATTTCTTTCTATTCATCTCGGCTGAATTCTCTAGTGTCTGTTTATCTAAAGATAAGGTCTACTTTTAGATTAGGTGCTTTTCGATGTCAACGTTATATTCTCGCTGAGAGTAGATAATTATGCGAGGATCTATGTCTGTCTGCTTGGCCTACTCGTGGTTCTGTCAATTGGACGAAAAATCGAACTGCAGACGGATTGCACATGCGAGATATTTTTGCGGATTCAAAACATTAAAACGAAAAGATAGGCTAGGTGTCTTAATTTCTTCAATAAGACAAGCAGATTAAAAACTGGTTACGTTGCTAATAGGACTAAGAAAATGTCTCTATCACTAGGAATGCGTCTACCTGTGTGTCTTATAACGATTACAACAGGTTAGTTGTGTCCTTGTGAATATTATTATTAGGAAGAATTCAATTTAAAAAATAAAATGCTCTTGCGTTTATCATAATAGAGAACTGAAAGGTAGGGTGACTAAGACAAATTGTAGGCCTACCTCTTTCTATCCTGTTTTGACTTGACTTCAGCTCTCGGTCACTTCGAAGGTTTCCCGCACTATATGGATCCATCACATGCAGCGGCTGTCCTCAATAACTGCCTCGTCACTTCCAAGGTCCTTGTACCATGTCAGTCCGATGTAAAATTGCCACACAGGGTGTGACCTGTGTGGTAATTTTACATCGACCGGAATTATTTTAGCGCATAACTTTTAATGGATAAATAACCTTAAAAAACTGTTTCCTAAGCCAATGGGGTTTAACCCTAAAAAAAAACTTGTCTACGCCACTGGTTCACCCTGATATCAAATCTAATTATTATTTTTTACCACTAGATCAACCAACCACCCAGTCTTAGGCTGAGAGAACTCATGCCAGTGGTAAGCTGATGCAGCAGATAGCCTAGTAGCAGTCCCGAGCAAGACGATGAAGTTGAGGCGCAAAAGTTAGTTCTTGGTCATATGAACTATGCTTATTCATTGAGTGTATCTATTGGGAACCACTGGCGGCGCTAGGGTACTAAGTCCCCCTATAAGAGGCAACCCGGGGCTAAACCCCCCTAAAAAGGCCATCCGGGTTTTTTACATGCAAAAGTTAAATATTTCCACAATTTTTGACCGGATGACTAAAAAAATGGAAAATTTTCATGAGATTTCGACCGGATGACTAAAATAGGTCGTCAGAAATTTGGCGAATGAGAATGTAAAATTCCCTCCGCGAGGATTCAGCCCCCAAACTGAAATCCTGGCGACAAACATATTGAATTGGATTCATTGAAATATTGACTCAAACATTGTGAGAATGACCTTCGACATCTGGTTGCACTGATTGCTTCGAAATAAAACCTGTCACTGATAAATAAATCGAAGGTTTGAATACCTTGATGTTCTGGCTGTTATGTGCTTTAATAGGCATTATAATTATAGTACATGGTCAAGTTGCGGGTCCAAATGCAATCGCTGTTATCAACGGTCAGACGATGTTGGACTGCATTACAAATGATCTGTCATTGTCTAACTGGATACGTACACCGGATGGAACCAACAACTACTTAACAATAGCAACTGGTTGTATTGTCACTGGAAACAATGCAGCGTATTACAGAACGGAAGTCCTAGGAGGCAACATATGCAGACTGACTATTGCGAATGTTACGATGCAACAGGCTGGAGTCTATCAATGCTATGATGGCGCATCAAGTGTATACCAAAGCTTGGTCACGGTGATTGGTGAGTGACAAGATTCGTATTAACCTTTTTCGAAGCATAGCGTAGCCGCAGGTTATATTTTATTTTTTAATCGTTGTGCTGTTTGCTGTTATCTGGCTGGGTTTAGGTTTTGAATGTGAATGTACGGGGGCCAAAAAAGTCCACCCTGAGATTGTTGGCCAACTTTTACCAAGATATTTCAAAGAGAACAAAAGTTATATTACTGTTAGTGAGACCACCCACTGTTTTCTGACGATTCAAAAGCACGACGCCAGAAAAAGTAACAAAACGCGATTTTAATAAGTCACGTCTCAAATAATAATATTGTTGTCAAACGAATCTGATATTGCCAGAAAAACCTTTGTGGGGTACTTTTTATGGCCCACCCTGTAGGCTACATCATGTTTCAATAAGCGAACAGACTTATTATTATTATTTAAGTTCAATCAAGGTTGCTTCATTATGACCCAAGATGAGGCCGACGAGTTTCATAACTGCCCAGAAAGGTGAAAACGACAACACAGTGCTTAGTAATTCGTTAGGCCTATTTTGGCTTTGATTATTTATGTTAGGTGTAAACCGAACGGTTTAATGGTATTGAATTAGCAGTAAGCTAGGTTGTCACTCGTTCTATTTATTTCTATTTATTTCTTCTACTTTAATTTTCAGACACAAGTTCGAACAGTGAGGTTCTAGAATTAGATAAGAGGAACATAGTGTGTTGTTTCTGCACAATAAAGCAGACTACAGACTATAGCGCATTGATTCTATAAAGTTTCAAGTCAAGTAATCTTGATCGCAAAATCTCTATTCCCCGAAGCGCACATCTAAAAGCTACTGGTAAAAGTAGCCTACGTGTAGGCTAAGTGAAAGATTCCAACTTATTGACGAGAGCTGCGTTTTGTCATGTGATTGTCCGGAGAAAATGTTGCAGTTTAAGGCGGAGGCCAGTAGGCCTACTGTTGTCGCGGAAATATATATTATTAGCCTATATCGAAAGCCATAAATTTTAGTGAACTCAAACACCAGTGTCCAGCAATGACATCGAAAGAACAAGCACAATAGAGACAAACAAGCCAACGACAAGATATGAAAATAATATGACAACGGCCTTGTGCAGGTTGGGTTCCGCTACTGGGTCACCTGCAATAACGAAACAAAAGTTGACCGAGGTAGTAGGCCTAATGAAACAAAAGTGAAGAAAAACAAGATTCATGCTAGTTACCGTAACTAAGGTTTATCGAGCACTAGACAATCTGGGTGATGACACCGGGGTCTAATTTTAGTAAAGAAAGAGGACATAACTCTCAAGTAAAGCTTAGTGGGTTATTGATTCTATTTGTATCGTGCCTTGATTAAATGCTAGTTAAGGATGGAAACCTGTGGAATTTAAAGCAGACGAGCATGATGCAGGTGATGATGAGTGAGCGGTGGAATTGTAGTTGCTGGGGGGGATTTAGTACTTACAAAACGAAGGAGAAACGCTCTTACTGATGTAGCTAACAGGGCCAACGCATAGTCTCACGTTATTCTGTACATGAGAGTGTGTGCGGACCGCAGTTCGCTTCCCGAAGATGACTATTTCAGATGTTAAATTCTCTGGCTAGCACTGTGCGTCCACGGGGACCTAAATGGCGTGGCGTCCATTCAAGCGGGCATTGATGGTGAAGGATATCACCTGATGATTTCATTGAAAAATGAACAGGGTGAAAGCCATAAGTAGGCGGTCGCTAGCCTACGTGCATATAAAATCCGAGTACACGTAGGCTACATTTACCCCGCATCGATTAAGTCCAGTGCTACGATCGACTTGACTCGGCGGATGATCGACTTCGTCGACTTTGATCAATTGGAATATGGACGAATTACATGTAGGTCTACGATAGACACGATCGATCGAGTCGATCTACTGTGGAGACGGCAGAGTATTCTGCACGGTTTTATTAAACGATAAATTAACATTTTCAGGTAGAGGTCTGATATTGATAGCTGATCGTGACTTGGCGTATAATTATTGGCAGCTAGAAGCTAGTAACTAGGCTCAATATTTTGCACGAGAATGGACGGATGATTGGAGGGCCTTTTTGTTCTCTTTTAAAGATTCTGCAGCAATTGTCGTTGTTTACACTCAATCCGAGGTAGTAGTAGAAGGAGACCAGTTAAACATTACGTGCAGCATAAACTACAATTCACAAAAATCCCCCGCGCCTTCCCTGCATCCTTTGCCTTATTGGACGACTTCACCAGGACAAATGTTCACCAGCGCCATATATCATGCATCTGCAAACGTTGTCACTCTGATAGCAACAGTGACAGCTCAGAAGCCTACAGTTCCAGTATTCTTGTGCAAGACAGTTTTTGAAATAACAGGAAGTACCAGTGGCTACAACCCAATTCCTCCATCGGATCACTTTACAGTTGGCAGCACAACAGAAATAGACGTCCAATGTGAGTATTAGGCTTTTTTTCCGATAAATGATTCATCTACGATATCTAGCACCTAATGTACAGACTGCTGCCTTATTTCCATATTGGCGCAGTTATGTAGACGTGTCAACAATTATTATTGAAGGCTAGTATTTATGACGATGTCTTAGCCTAAGCACTTGGTACCTCCTATGCACCAAGATGGCAAGATGCTACTATCAAAGACACGTCTTTGGGTCTGCGACATTCGCTATTCACAAGACACACTCAGAAGACCACTTACTTAGGTGGCATTTAAATCGTGGTTATAATTAGCACGCATGCGTGACGGTTATTAATAGGGACCGTTCCATGGACACTGTATGGGCTGTCCGAATTAAATGGGTCCATATTTATTCGGACATTTTTCAATACGCACCTTTCGAAAATAACAGATTTGTTTATAAGTACCGGTATGTCAGGAATAAAACAGTGGTTGAATTATAGAAATCTGTAAATATTCACTAGCCTACTTGTTTAAATTTTTAATTTTTGTAAAATATGAAAATAAATAGTGAATAGTCACCGATTTTCTATAATTCAACCACTGTTTTATTCCTGACATACTGATCAACAAATGTGTTAATTCCGAAAGGTGCGCATTGAAAAATGACGTCATGATAACATTGTAAAATTTTAATTATAAAACAGCACTGCTAGAAATTAGCGTCCAGGAAAACGGAGAGAGAGAGTGAGGGAGGGAGGAGTGAAAGAGAGAATAGTTTGAATATTTGCCTTCTGGTAAATAATTTTACTGACAAAGGTTTCTCTATGCTACAGATATGCCTTCTACTCCTGCCATAACAAGTAAACCTGAGGTTATAACGATTGATGGCGTTTCCTGTGGTATCAGTGTCTTAACTTGTTCTTCCACTGGCCATCCGACCCCAAACTACAGATGGTATGACGCGTCAGAGAACGTCATCTTAACTACTACAAGCACTCTGACGCTGGCTGAAGTTAATCGGAATTACAGATGCGAAGTAGACAACACAATTCGAAATGTGATGTACAGTGCATCAGCAAATTACACCGTTTCTAAAGACAGTTGCACTTCAACTGTGCAGTGTTGCGGTAAGTTCATTTGAAATTAATGGACATTATTTCCTATACGTGTGGCATTCTGACTGTTAAGAACTTTCATTATTATTATTATTTGGAAAATTTATGTAGCGCCTCTTCGCGGCGGGAAGCCCGGTAGGCAACTCAAAATCACTGACGACCCGACTACGGCTAAATAGGACAGTTGGAGACTCTTAACACATTGACTGCCACCTACGAGTTAATTTCTAAATAAAGTCCAAAGTGATTTTTTTTTTAATATTAGGGTACACAGAAAGAGTGACGCACGCCCAATTATTTTCCGGGTAAACTAAAATTTTCCGGGTAAGGCTAATCTCGCAGAGGCGTTGGGGCCAAGTGGAAACTGAGTGAAAATAGGTGTGGTCGGGGTAGGGACCGGATTAAGGCGTGGTGAGGGGAAGATGGGGCGCGGTGATGAAGAATTTCTCACAGAAAAATTATAGTGTCCAGTTTCTCAACTTGTCATATTTTTCATATTATACCGCGAGTGTGCCTCATCAGTATCTTGGATAATTGTTCATTAATTAAATAAAGTTTGAATCAAAGCCAATATTGTGAATATTCTTTGTAAATATTCTTTAAATTCTAATTCTTTAGCCTATTCTCTCTATTGTCATCTTGCAACTCTTTCCAGGTTTCACTATGCACCAGATCTTGCCTTTTCGTGCCACTGCTGCAGTTAAATTATTTTATTCTGAATTTGTTTTTTAATTCTTCAGAATAGTCGATATTGCTTGCAACTAAAGACTTAATTTTTTAAATGGTATAAATGTTAGGAATGTAGTCAGATAAAGACTTAATGTGCAATGATAATAATTTAATACATGAGCAACACAACCATCATGTTATTAAAACCCATTTGATTGTGCTTTCTCGATATTCGGTAGTGTTTGTTGTTTTGTACTCCATAAAAGACATTCCTCCAAAAATGCATTTCACAGAAAAAGTAGTCATCTATATTATATGAGCAATCTTCTTATTTACCGTTTGGATTTGGTGAGCAGACTGTGCTCTGTGTACCAGGCACCATCAGCGCTATGGGAAATGCTTCTGAAGAAGATGAAGCCAGTTTGCTGGGCACTCGCTTGTCAAAGTGCCATACGACGTCTTTTTTGTTCGGCCAACTTGAGTTTCCTTTTATTTGTTCCTTTCCGCAAGTCAATGCTACATGTATATAGACAATCACCGCCTAGAGTTCTTAATTATATTATAATTATAGTTATGGTCACATTTATTGGTCATTTGATGGAAATATTTATTTTAAATTTGGTTTCTATTTAATAATCAATATATGAAATATTATACTTGTTTAGTATTTCCTCGCAATGAGACGACTTCAGTGACGGTAAAAGGCTTCGATAACGGAACATTGTGTGACTGTTCACAAGGTACCAGTGGAATAATCTTAACTTGCAATGCAAAGACCTTTCCAAACGCATCGTACATGTGGACCGGTCCCAACGGGCAAGTCACCAACTCTCCAATCTACGATAACGTTACCATGAACGGAGAGTATCTATGCACGGCGTATTTTAACAAAGAATCATCAAACTACACAGGAGATGTTACTTTCCCAAATGGAACCAACGAGACAACCATGGGTCAATGTTGTAAGTAGGATATAATAGCTGCTCAGGCTTTGCTAATTGGATACTGGTTTTGTTGATAGTTGCAGTTACTGTAACTAGTTCTTCAACAATCAACATGTATCAGATCAATACCACTTTAGACAGAATTGAGATCTTTGGACTGATATCAACTGTCACTGCTGGTGGTAGGCCTACATTGGTACAGTCAATAAAAGCGTCATTGATTCAGCTATTAATGTGCGTTGTAACAGTTTTTGCAATACCTGGGAAATACCAAAGACTCTTATTCTAAATTGTCTGTTAATCACAAGCTGACAAGACGCAACCAGGAAGTCGTGGTTCGAACCACCCGTAAGACAGCTACATGTACTGTCTATGGACTTTGAGCGACTCCTTCATTCACTTATGTTCAGCGTAATAGATAGATCGAACTTTGGTTATCAGTATCGTGAAACTTAAATTGGTCTAGCAATTAAAGTCATAGATTGTTTACTTCCTGGATGATCAATAATTAATGACGTCATCGACGCCGATGGATCGATGATAGTCTTTGAATGACGTCATTGCTTTAAATTCAAATATTTTCATCTGCGAAAAATCATGTAGCCTACCTGTGATATGTTGCGGCGGAGACTCGGAGTGCGGACTGTGGACGGAAATTGTAGAAATATTTCCGAAGATATTTGCACGGCAAAACGCCTGGCAGGGAAACGACCGGGGCAGAGGCTTTTTACCACGCCATTCAGTAGCGGCGCTGGGGGGCTAGGGGTTAAGCCCCCCTAAAATGGTCATTCATTTTTTCCCATGTAAAAAATGAAATTTTGCGACGATTAATCCCCTTTAGCTCCCCCCAAAACCCGTAAAGGTACGCACGAGATTTGCCAGACAGTTTGGCGGACAGACCTGAAAAAAGAACCGTTTTCAAAAGTCGATGACTAAAAACAAGGTCCTCAGACATTTTGGTGACTGAAAACGAAAAATTTCTCCCGCAAATTCAGCCCCCCCCCAAAGAAATCCTGGCGCCACCACTGACGCCATTAGCCCTGCCATGCACTGGTGCAGGATCATAGTCCACCGCTGTTTAGACCTTGACCTACTCGAAATATAAGGTGCAGATGTGCAGATATTTCGGTCATGTCATCAGGCTCCCTCAGGATTGCGTGGAAAAAGCCATCATGCTGGGTCACGTGGAGGGATATCGACGCAAGGGTAGACCGCGTATTAGCTGGATTGACAATGTTCTCTCTTGGTCTCATCTGTCCGGATCCCATCTCCTCGCCGCTGCACGCGATAAACAGCAGTGGAGAGCTCATGCATGTGGCCAACCGTCGCGCAGCGACGTCGGTGATTGACATGACACGACAGATGTGAATTTGGCTGTGTTGGCTCTTTGCGTGCAATAGTTTAGACTAATTTCTGTACATTATTTTAGTTTAGCCTGGCTGTCTCCATGTAGCAGTTTGCCAACCTGTTTTACAGAACACACGAATAGGCAAGTGCATGGTATCTAAAGCACATTTTAGAATACTAGCGAGTCAATTCTCTATCTAATTCTGCCGTGAACATGTTTGTGTGTTGACAGCGGGATCTCCTCCCTCCGTTTTATTGCGTAAGTTTAATTATCTTCAATTTTCTCTTATGTAGTTTAATGAATATCATGCATCACTGAACGTATGTAAACATAATATTTATAACAATGCAATGTTGCATTCACGTGGATCCAGTGCCTTCTGAATTATCCGAAACCCGGTTACGTGTTGGATTGTATGTTATGCGGACTATTATCAAAGGTCAATTGATCTAGGGACAACTGATCAAGGGACTACTCATCAAGGGACTACTAATCAAAGCAAATCATCAAGGTACTATTCATCACGAATTATACATCGAACATTGAACGATTCATCGAACGACTTCACACGTTCCTTGTTGGGTCTGATTTGTTTGTCAAAAAACTGTTTATTTACACTAAAAGATTGTGTCAATTTCAATTCCCATGCCCCTACAAAATTCACATAAAATTATACTCCGGGAGTTTTGCATATAATCTAACAGCATTCCATATGTTCAATTTTCATACTTCAATAGACAAGGATATAGTTACCAGTTACGAAATAACAATAGCGACTTGCACATATTTAAAGTGCATCATGGACTCAAATAAATATGATTTGTTTAATACGGCCGTATGCCATTAATATAGGTAAGTCAATTTGTCCAGGAAACGTATGATCAAGTTTTTCGAGTTATAGGCCACAGTGGACTTAAATGTAGAGTACCATGTATTATAACAGTCGTAAATTTAGGCCTAGTACTTGTACTAAAGTCGTATGCTAATGAATAATTTAATTTATTATTAACGCTATAAGTAAACCAATTCCGGTATTGAGCTTCGATCTATTAAATTTGCTCTCTGATTTATTTTGTTTATATCTTCGTTCTTCTATAAAACAGACTTTGACGAGTTGTACCTCGATGAGTTGCCCTTGATGAGTAGTCCTTTGATGAATCATGAGTAGTCCCTAGATCAATATTATTGCTCTTTGATCAGTAGTACTAGAACCGGATTGTATGGCCTATGTTGGGTTAAAAGTCAAGTGGGATTTTGTCTGTTCCGTAGACCTAGGCTTACTGTACCTATATTCCGTAAGCGGATGAAAATCATCCTGCCAGATTTTAGTTTCCCCAACCTCAGATCGAAAGGGTATATGAACAAAAAGACCTATGCTATGTGATTGCCGTTTATAATTAATTCAACTGCTCACAATAGATTACCAGGCTTAGATTTTTGCGAAGACTATTGAATTTCCAGGTCAAGCATAGTAGGCCAAGTCAGTGGCGTAGACAAAGGGGTTTCGGGGGTTTAAAAAGGAGCATCCGACTAGGCCATAAAGTCCCCAAACCAACCACCCATAAATTTCTGGCTACGCCACTGGACCAAGTTGTAGGACACTATGGATGTTAATACAGTATGTGATGCCTACCAAAATGCGCAATGGATAGGTACAGATGCATGATTAGGCTAACGTCATTTGGTAACTAATACTTTTTAGCTAAACGAATACTGACAAGTCAGTTCTCTTAATATTGTGTGTTGACAGCGGGATCTTCCTCTCTTTTATGGCGTAAGTTCAATTATCTTCAATTTTCTCTCTTCTATATTATCATAATTATATGCACGACATTGCACGTAAGTGTATGTATACATGTAAAGCACATGCATGTATATATACAGAAATTTGTTAAAACCCGAAAGTGGTATTATAGTTTCAAAAAAATAGATGCCAATTTTCCAGGGGAGCAAGTGCCCCTCTTGCCCCTGTGTGCGGGCGCCCATGGCTACGTTGGCGATTTATAAATATTTACCTCCTCCACCATTTTTTTATTGGTGATCAAGTCTTCCGCTGTTGTTCTTGTCTAGATAAAACTACATAGGCTAAGCTACATACATATAGATTAGATTATTTTGTATTATAAGTGTCTATGTTTAAATCTTAAGCAGCAAACTCAATGATTGTTATTTGATAAAAATTAGGGACCCTACTACCAGATAAATCAATTTCAAGTCTCACTCAGCCACGTCAGTCTCACAAACCATAATTATTATTGGTCTTTCAGTTTGAATTATGGTTGATTAAAATTATCTTAAATGCTAAACTGTTTGTGTTACAGTTACCTTTCTGATATATTTTTGGAGTTGGCTGGAGTTTGGGCGGTCTTTTTTGTAATACACTACGCAAGAGTGTTGAGAAAAGTACTTGCAACAAACATTTTTCGTTTCTGGAAAAGATGCTGCATTGCATGAACACCAGTGTCGATGGTAATTTAAAAAAGAAAAAAGAAAATACTACCCCTGAATATTCTTGAAAACAATAACTTGGCGCTGTAGTCTGTTTGAGATGGTTACAATAAGAATTAGGTAACATTCGTCAATTGTTGTTAGATAGCTGGCCTAAAATAATAGTTTGCGAAGATAACTGTTAGGACTCTGGATGTAAAAAAGAGCATATCGCCGTTGCAATAAAGAAGAAAGAGGGCAAGGACATTTATACATAAAGAAAAAAAATAATGACAGGAAAAAACAAAAAATAAAAGAAAACCTTCAATAGGTCTAAGTTTTTTGCCGACATTGTGGGTAGGATCAGTATTATTTTATGCTCGTTAATTAGATTGATGCGCAATATTCTTTTGAATATACTAATGTTGTTGGACGAGCGAATGCATGCCTAGACCTCTACATACATACATACATACATACATACATACATACATACATACATACATACATACATACATACATACATACATACATACATACATACATACATACATACATACATACATACATTGCCTGGTTTTACTTAAATCATAAGAGCACATGATGATGTACATATAAGTATTGTTTCTGAAATTGCTGCACTTTATGTTCATGTCGATAGTTTTTCGGCTTTTTGTGACTGTTGGACTTTTTAGGTCTGTTGGACCTTTTTTCTTTCTCTTTGATTGACAGTTTTTTCTATATATATTTTTTGCTGTGTTAGTTTAAACGACGAATAACTTAGAACAGTACCCTGAAATTCATTGCTGCCATGTGTGCAAGTCTACTTTAGAACAGAGGGATGGACCTGGCATTTGTAGAACCTGTGGAGATAATGCCCATTTTACCTACATAAAACAAAGCTCCTCACAGGAATCTCCTAAGCTCCAATTTTTTTAGACTGAAGATTCAAATAAGCACTTAATCAACAACAGTGACCTAGATCCTGATATGAACTATTTCTGTGACCTAATTAAGGACTCCAACTATTATGGTCCCACCCAGCTGGCTCAACAACTTAACCAGGACACAATCCCCTTTACACTGTTGCATATAAATTGCAGAAGTATTATCCAAAAACTTGTTGACATTCAGCTTCTTATGCAGCAGCTACCTATTTCAGTCTTAGCAGTAACTGAAACTTGGCTGATAAACACTACAGCTGCTTCTATCTTTATTCCGGGTTATAGTTTTGTCTATGAGAATAGAGTTGAGGGAGGGGGTGGGGGAGTGGGCTTCTTTATCAAGAATGGTATTGACTATACTAGGATGGCCAATCCATGTCCTTCAGATCTGTATGAAAGCATATTTATAAACCTGCACAGTACAAAAAAATAAGGATATTCTGCTAGGTGCTATATATAGACCACCAAGTGGTAATTTGAATACTTTTAACACTGACTTTGACCTGCTAATTGATTCTTTAACTGACAAAAGACACAGGAATAAGCGACTATTTCTAATTGGTGATTATAATATTGATTTATTAGCCCTAGATTCTCATACCCCAGTCCAAGCTTTTATGGAAAGCATGTCTGCTCATCACCTTATCCCTTTAATTCACCATCCAACCAGAATCACCACGACAACTAGTACCCTTATTGATAATATCTTTACTAACTCTGCTGATATGGTGACTAACTCCGCTATATTAATAAGCGACATATCTGACCATCTACCCATAATTACCTGGTTACATAACGAACCCCATTTATATGTCACTGCAACAAAATCAGAGTTAGTTAGAACTATAACACCAGAGACGATTGCTAAATTTAATACCTTAATATCTAATGCTGACTGGAATCCTGTAATCATGCAGTGTAAAGAGAATAATACTGATCTAGCTTACTCATCTTTTATAAACATCATTAAATTATATTATGACCTGGCCTTTCCTTTAAAAGCAAAGCAAATACTGAAAAAAGATACTTTTCGGCATCCCTGGATGACTTCTGGTCTAATGAAATCGGTTAAAAAGAAAGAAAAACTATATATAAAATATATTAAGAATCCTACTGTAATGAATAAGGAGAACTTTATAAAATATCGAAATAAATTCAAAATAATTCGTACGGAGATAGAACGGCAGTACTATGCGGAAGAATTTAGTAAGAATAGCAGTGATTTAAAGAAAACTTGGCAAATAATTAAATCTATTATAAGTAATCAAGAAAAAACTTCCATAATCAAGGAATTAAAGATTAATGAAACCACAATTGAAGACCCCAAACTTATAGCTGAAAAATTTAATAATTACTTTATAGAACTGCCAAAATCATTATCAATTAAAATTCCCCAAGCCACTAAACCATTTCACAACTTCATGCCTCCATCATCACTGAATTCCATTGTTATTCTGCCAACTGACACCGAGGAAATTTTATCTATTAATAAGACGTTAAAAATTACTCATAGCTCCGGACCAGATGAACTTGACCCAAAAATATTATCCCCATTAATGGATTTTTTTGCAGTGCCACTTGCTGAACTAATTAACTGTTCGTTCAGAACTGGATTGGTACCAATTGAAATTAAAATGGCAAAGATAACTCCAATACATAAACAAGGCAGTAAATCGGAAATTTCTAATTATAGACCAGTATCAGTACTAAATTTCTTTTCTAAATTTTTTGAAAGGGCAATGTACAATAGACTTTTTTCCTTTATAACGCACAGTAAACTCTTGTATCCACTTCAGCACGGATTTCAACCGGGACATTCTACGTCCATGTCCCTTCTTGACATACAAGATAAAATATCTAAAGCTATGGACAATAATGAATTCTCTATCGGTATTTTTTTAGACCTTGCTAAAGCTTTTGATACTGTCGACCACAAAATTCTTACTGCAAAATTAGAACACTATGGAATAAGGGATTTAGCTCTGGACTGGTTTAAAAGCTATTTGAACAATCGTTATCAACAAGTCCTGTGTAATGGTAACCTCTCTGATCTTAAACTAATTTTCTTTGGTGTACCTCAAGGATCCATACTCGGGCCTCTGTTATTTTTAATCTACATCAATGACCTACCTAACTCATCGACTCTTCTACACTACATCCTTTTTGCAGACGATACTAATGCTTTCATATCTCATTCTTCGTATGACCATCTAATATCACTTGTAAATGAGGAATTGTCCCTAGCCAATGATTGGTTTAGGGCTAACAAGTT
Source organism: Lumbricus terrestris (assembly GCA_949752735.1). Taxonomy (NCBI): domain Eukaryota; kingdom Metazoa; phylum Annelida; class Clitellata; order Crassiclitellata; family Lumbricidae; genus Lumbricus; species Lumbricus terrestris. Next base: position 693,295 of record OX457046.1, read on the forward strand.
GTCACTAAATTTGTCAAAAACTAACTATATTTTATTTAGAACCTCTAAAAAATTAATTCCAAATTCGAAGAGGGAAATTTTAATTGATGACACAATAATTCCTTCGGTTTCATCAACTAAATTCCTTGGAGTTCACATAGATCAACATTTAAAATGGAACACACATATCCTAGAAATCACTAAGAAAATCTCAAAAAACATAGGAATACTCAGAAGAATATCTTATTTGCTTCCACCACATATTCTGCGACAATTATATTCTACGTTAATTCATCCTTACTTAACATACTGCAATTTCATCTGGACTTCCACCTATGACACCCACTTGTCCAGTCTTAGAACACTCCAGAAGATGGCCATAAGAATTATTACTAAGTCTTCGTACAATGCCCATACAAAGTCTTTATTTTTAGAACTAAATCTCTTAAATATAACCCAAATAAGAACAGCTCAAACCCTGGAATTTATGTATAAATTTAATAACAACCTACTACCTACTGCCTTTACAGACTACTTTCCTACAGTCAAACACACTCATTTTACTAGAACTGATCGGGAATACATAAGTGTTTATCCAAGAACTAAAATACGGAAATTCTCCATTAAATATCAAGGTCCACGAATCTGGAATAATTTACCGGCTACTTTTAGAACTGTAAAACCCTTTTCCCACTTTAAACAATTAATCAAAGCACACATTGCAAAAAATGAAGTATGTCTCTAGGAATATAGAAGTTAACTGTCGTTTACTCTTTTCTTTTTCTTTTTGTTTTACTTGTTCATTATAATTTTTTTATATAATCTTCCAGCCCTAATTGCTGATCTCCCAGCATCTTATAAGGTTAATCTTGAAAGTAGGGCCCCTACCCAGCGGGATTTTTTTCCCTTCAGGGGTTCCGTTTGTTTTCCATGAACTGTTAGTTGCATTGAATTGTGTATGTTCTGTTATCATATTTGTAGTATACTGATCTGCTTAAAAAAATAGAACTGTGTACAATTGACTTGGGAGCAATAAAAAAAAATACATACATACATACATACATACATACATACATACATACATACATACATACATACATACATACATACATACATAATTACATACAAACATACATACATACATACATACATACATACATACATACATACATACATACATACATACATACATACATACATACATACATACATACATACATACATACATACATACATACATACATACATACATACATACATACATACATACATACATACATACATACATACATACATACATACATACATACATAAATACATACATACATACGCACATACATTTACGTGAAATGGCGGTTTCTAATGCGTATCTAAAAGTATTCCTTTTAAGTGTGACGTTGAAAGTCTGTGATTTGAGTTTGCTATTTATCATTGATCTGTTAGAATTGCATAGCAGCTGAGCAACGTCACAGAAACTACGTGAATATAATTTGTTATATGTATTTGTATATTCGCCTGCTTAATTCTAGAATTTTTTTGGCATATAACCGTGTTTTATCTAAACTAAACCAGTATTATCTGCATGTAAACTTAACATTAAAACATGACTCTTGTATGACTTTAACGATGCCATTTCTGTAGATTTCGCTGGTGTCTAAACTTGTGTAGGCATAAATATCAACTGAATGTTCCAGACAATAAATTAACTGGTCGATTTTTACCATTATATATTAAGGTGTGTTTGTTGTTTCAATAATAAAGTGTTGTTGCAACTGAAATAAATACAAGTTGTTTATGTCCCCTCCATGGACGAATATGGGTTGCTCTTAACTTGGAATAATTTTTACAAAATGAAGATATTTTTCTAACTGGAGTTGTACTCGTTTGATTCTTTCACTAGTTTAGACTTTTAAGTGACAAAATCAAATAAAAAATTCCCGAGTATTCGTGTCACACAGCGCTTCAGGATGTCTCACTCTGCATGCCGACCAATTAAAGCCGCCATCGGTTAATTAATTTAAAAACAAAATTCAAAGCATTCTAAGAAGTAGGTAACTGTTTGAACTTAGAAACATACCCTATGTCATGTCGATTTGTTAAACATTGTTGTCTGAGCTGATTCCACTGTATATTGGCATTCGCACCAGTGCGGTGTAGGCCTACAGAATTTTAAACAATGTTCAATTCAGGGCTTTTTTAATGTGCAGTTGTAAATGGATTTGTGCAGTTGTAGAAGCACCTCTGTACAGTTAAAACTAGCCAAAAATGTTTATTGTTTTCCGATTGGGAGTAATTTACAATGGAGGATGTGAAGGAAAAGAAGGGGTTGTGCAGTTCAAAAAATTCCTTCAAAACAGCCCTGGGCCAATTGAACGTAGAACTCTAGGTCGTCGATACTTTAATAGGTGATTAAAAAAACAATGGAACAGGTGATTCTTCACCGGGACGTTGTATTACACTGCCGACTAATGAACAAATCATATTAATAATGCTCTATGAATCGTCTGTGGATGAACCGTCCGGGGATGAATCGTCCTGGGATGAAACGTTCCAGAACCAACAGATCCTCGTCTTTCTTGTTGTAGGCCTAATCATAGTAACTTATGTGTGAAATGTCGCTTCCTGTATTGGCCTGAATTGACTTGCAAATTTCCTTTTATTTGAATACAAAACATAAATTATGAAATTGCTTGCATACGCTTTGTCACTGTCTGAGCGTTTTGTCTAAATTTTCAGTCTGTCAAAGTCTGCAAGCTCTGATATGATGAGCTTTTGCTGTCCAGAGTAGTCTACTTTCTTTATTAATGCTGAAATTACATCCATAGGCCTATTTGCCTTCACCTGAATTTTAAACAAGAAGGAGTGTGGTTACTATGCCTATTACCGCGAATCATAGATAATCCTGGCTATTTTCACCAATGACGACAATGCTGCTTTTATCTGCAAATGTGGTGCCAAAATTATCTAGTCCAGCTAAGACAAATACCAATTGCAACAATCCATGTGTTCTGAGGTCTGAAGTCTCACGTATGTTTTTGCTGATGAGCAGAGAACCTTATTCTTCCCAGCAACTTCCTAAATATATATTTATTAAATTTGAGAGACCATGGTTTCAACAGATCGAACATCATAAGTTTGGGGTCTAAACAAATACCCAATTACCCATGGCTTTCAGTGAATGTTATGCTGAATTTCGGCCATGATGCGCTTGCAGTAAGGCGCTTAGGCCATCGACATTAAACAAACTAGAAATGCAAATAAAGCACTCTTAATTTTCTCTGGTAGGCCTATATATGGCTCTCGTGTACTTGTTTTAAAGAACCAACCCAACTTACTGGAATCAATTCATTTTTATGGACAATGCAGTAAGTTACTTAGACTTGCAACTAACTGCTTACTGTTCATTTTTCTACAATATTATCTTTAAAAATTGCTTCTATTTGGTATAAATTATGTTATAAACGACCCTTTTGTTTAAAGACTTCAAGTGTTATGAATTTCTTATTCTTGATACCTAGTTCTTTATTCATCATTAATACTTTTGGTTTCTATAATTTTACTGTTGATATTTTCAACTTTTCCCGGAGTAATTCCTTGCTCTAAAGACAAATGCTTTATGAATCACAACAATACATCTCGTAGGCGTAATTCATCGAAGACTATAGCTAGGTTATTTGATTGCATTAGTTTTTCAATTTTAGAGGAACCTCCTCGGATTAACGCATTAAACGATCTCATCTTTGACCGTGACAAAAAGCTCTCGACTATGACCGTGACAGCAGCATCGACGCCAGCAGAATCAAGTACATGTAGGTGAACGCTACTGATGAACTCGTTTTTAAAATTTTATTGTAAATTTTGCATCCATTAACTATAATTAGTTTGGAAGATAATTTTGTGGATAGATAGCTATCTGATGAAGTACGAAATCACAAGTATAAGCTAATAGGATTTTGTCAGTTTTTTGGATTGAATTGCCTTATTTTTAATCTCATTAATGGAGAGTGCTACAAGACGCCCAGGGCGGGTAAGATGCCCATCCCATTTAAAACGGTTGAAAAAATACATATTCGTGTTTTAGTTGTCTCATTGCATGAAGCGACATCTTGTGAACTTCCCATAACAATAATATTTCAATATTCGAGATATTGACGCGAAAAATCAATTTTCTAAATTCTCACCACTTTTGAGTAAGTACACATTTACGAATCTTCCTAATTTTCTCTGTAACCGTATGCAGTACCAATCCGCGCATTTCAACGTTTATTCTGTGCTCACTTGCAGTTGTTTTAATGGTTTTACATAAATCTTAAACATTGATCTCGTTAAATAAAATGGCGTCAGTAGAGCAGGACTCGAAAATTACAAGATGCCCATGGTCATCTTGAACACATGGGTAGCATAGAGATTACAAGATGCCCATGGACGTCTTGAGTGTATAGGAAGCCTAGAGATTACAAGACGCCCATGAGCGTCTTTGATACTATGAGCAAATGGCCAAAAATTGGTACCCACCATGACACCACCTTTTACTCATAAAAATATGGGCCCATATGCAAATTTATCAGTGTTTATTGAATTTATTTCACCCTTGCCCAAAACTTCAGTGAAATTGAAAGACTGCAGGAAGTGTAAATGTTGGTGTCATGAAGAATGTACAGACACAAAGACATCCCAAGAATTCGTGTGTGACATTTTGTCACTAGTCTGTGACAATGACAATAATGACTTACAACATGAGATTGGGTTTTTGCTTCTTGAGTTTTGAATTGCTTTGTATCTTTAGGACCTTTTAGTTTTCGTTCAGTTTGTTTTCTCTCATATGCAGTTTTTTGCTTTAGTCTAAAAATGCATGATCGTTTTGGTCAATTTCCATTGCTCGAAGATGCCCATCCTATGGGCGTCTTGTAGTATAGGGTTCCTAAGATGCCCAGTTTGGAGGGGTCTACTTTTTAAAATTTAGACAATTGGTCTTAATGAATTAAGTTCTATAGTTGTTGTCATTGCTTCATTAATGATCACTCTTTGCATTGGGGTCAAACATGTTCTTCTCTTGGAATACATACCGAAGAAAAGCACAATTTTCCTTAGCATGGGCGTCTTGGAGCACTCTCCCCTAGTCAAGACAGTTCATGTGAGGCAACGAAGAATTGCAATGTTTTCATAGGCTAAGTGATAAAATCGAAATAAGAAATGTTCAAATTTTCTGGGGTTCGTAGTGGGCCTAAACAGTTAAATCATTCTTAAAGGTGCACAAAGTTTGTAGTTAAAGATGATTGTTAGTCTATCATAATTTATGATATTGTGCCTATTTACTTTATTTGTTTTTTTTACATTATATCGTCCAGTTTCAGTTTGGAATATCTCCTATTGAATAATTTATGCGTCGTCCTTCTAAAAGTAATAATTCGTGAACAGCATATTTGATATAATTATGTCTGCAAATTAATTATAGTATTGTTCACACTCTTTGCTATGAGCCCAATGTAAGCAACTCACAATATAATTTATAAAACGACACTTTCTCATTCAAACGCTAGCAACAGCTTCCTGATATTTATTGTTTGCATAGCATTTTTGAATGATCATTTTGAAGCAGGCTGTAATATTATCACTGCCATAGGCGTACGGGACATTTCGGCAGTGAGGGGACAAAAAAAATTTTGGCCAGAAAAATTTGATGACCTTTTTTTAGTCATCTGCCCAAAAATTTAAGATTTTAGATTTTCCCGTCCAAAAAATCTGATGACCTTTTTTTAGTCATCCGCCCAAAATATTTTAGTTTTATGACTGTTTTACCCCTGTGCCCGAAAAAATCCTCCCCTACCTATTTTGCTGGAAAAAAGTTGTCGAAATTTTTTGGCCAGTCCATGCCTCCTTTGCCCGAAAAAACACATTTGTCCAAAATTGGGGGGAGGCATTTGCCCTCTGGACCCCCGCCTCGTACGCCTTTGATCACTGCGTTAAACAATAGTTTCAAACTTGGCAGGGCCAAATTGTGAAATTATTTTTAAAAGGCTTTTTCTGGGTGAATTTTTGTAATTTCCTGTGTTGGTGAATCCACCAATAATGTGATTTTATATTTTAGACAACACCATTCCACCAAATTATGGTGAACGACATTAATTTTAGTTTAACTGGTTTATTACGGCAGCATTATGACGTGAAAGTATTATCTATATTATAATTCCGAAACACTTTCCATATGTTTGTTTATTTGTTTGTACGCGTTTGACTCTCCCCTGCAGAATAGGCTAGGAAATGAAACAGCGTCGGTTTACAAAAATTATTGCAATCGATTATTACCCAAATTATAAGGTCAGCGCAACTATTTTCAGGTTTTAATTCACTTTAAAACAAGAATTATTAGCGTTTTTAGACAGATTTCATCAATAATTGATCACGCCAGCGCTTTAGTGAAGAGTCTGCTACCGCATGACGTCATACCCGCCCAGTAATAATTTCCGTAGCGCCCCACAGGGGTGGGTCAAGTTTGGCTTTTTTGGGAAGCGATGTGGGGTGGAGGGTTGGCGAAAACCCGAAATTTAGCAGTCAACGATGGGTACCAGAGTGGAGTAGTGTTTAAAACCCTAAATTTCACTTTAGAACTCGAGTTATTAGCGTTTTAAGACATAATTCATCGCTCACGCTTTGGTAAACGCTTTAGTGAAGAGTCTGCTTCCGCATGACGTCATACAAGCCCAGTAATAATTTCCGTAGCGGGTTACGTTTGGCTTTTTGGGGAAGCGGGGTGGGGTAGAGGGTTGGCGAAAACCCGAAATTTAGCGATCAACGTTGGGTACCACAGTGGAGTAGTGTTTAAAACCCTAAATTTCCCGGGCAACGCCGGGTTACACATCTAGTATATAATGTTTTATGTTTGACGAGTTGATATTCTAACCTCGTAATAATAGTTAAACGATGTCAGGACAAGATTAACCCGTTAATGACCGTGTCCTTTTAAAAGGACAGTTGTATTTGCTTACCTATTTTAATATGATATCAATTCAATAATATCGTTTTTGTTTTCTATCATCCTGCTGATGTTGATGAACAAACATCTGTGCAAAAATTTGTCAAATTCTTTAGCTTTACTTGTGTTATTAGCATTGGAAGTTGTGGAATTTTGGAATCGAGTAATGCCGCCAATCAATAATAAATTTTAATTTAATTTAAGTAATTTTCTATTTTATGAAAAAAATTACTTCGGAGTTTTGAGTAGCTATTATATGATTGCTTGCCTATATCAATTCATTTTCGCAAAAATTATTTATTTCATTATGGAAAATTTTGACGAAAACTTGCTGTCCTTTTAAAAGGACGCTGGGCATATATGGGACGGATTTTGTCTGAATGTACAAAACTGTCATTGAAATGTTTGCACTGTTATCACTCATCCGTATTCATGTACCAAATTTTGCATCTTGTCTCACTATGCAAATTACAAGGTCACTGCGAATATTATCTAGTTTATTGACTTCTATAGCGCCATTATAATTATATACGGCATCAAAAGTCACAGTTTATTGAAAACGCCGGGTTCAAATTTTATAGATCAGGAACTATAGACATCTGGCTACTCTAGCTTTGAAAATTGAAACAGATGAACAGCTCCAATATGTTTATGCATGGGTAACATTGGATGAAGTGGTCGCAATGATAAATGATTATTGAGGATGAAGCTGTGTCCTCTGATGTCTTCATAACTGTACCATGAGATGCTCCTATGACTCAACTTCCTTCTGCAATCCCGTCTGCCATTCCAAACCAAAAAGTGTGTGAAAAAACTTGGACAGTCAACCTGGAAATGGAGAAGTGGAGATCTATCTGAGGATTCAGTATGTGCTGGTATACCCGGTAGCTGAAGATAAACCCAGGTTTCTACGTGTAAAGCACGACTGGAGCCCTGTTGAGCTGTTTGAATTATTCTTTGATGATGAAGTCATTAGTCTGATGGCCACAGACAGTGAAAGATATGCAGGAGAGCAGAAAGGTGATCACTCCTTTGGAATGACTGATGAAAACGTGATATTATCTCTTGCAATTATGTTGCCCAGTGGGTAATGGGTATGCCATTCTCCCAAGGAGATGCGTGTAGGCCTACTGTGAGCAGCAGTCATACGTGCTGAACACAACTGTTGCAAAAGCCAAGACTAGAGAAGTGTGGGAATATGTTAATTGCATTACCTACATGTTGTAGATAATAAAACTGCGATGCCAGAAGACAAGTTTGTCAAAGTCAGACCACTTTTAGCTCAGTTCAATGAGCAGTATAATAATAATGGCCATTATTCCCTCCTACTGAAAGCATGGAGCAAAGCAACCTTTACACGGCAAACCCATACGCTTCGGATACAAGATGTGGTCTCTGACTTGGTTACTATTCAGACGTGGTCCTTCCTATGAGACTCAGAAACTCGATATAGTTATTGGAATTACATGGAGCATTGTCAATGAATACCTTCTGAAGCAATCAACCGTTTAGATCGCAAGCATGGAACCTGCTGAGAAAGGGAATTCTTCCAGACGTGAGATTTGACCACATGGATCACACCATTGAGAGTATTTCAAAGCAGAGGAGATGTAGAATTGTGGCAAGGGAGTCTCACGTATGTGTGGAAAACGCCATTATTGCTGTACATGTTGCCTGCTTTGCTGCCTTCCCAGGGCCGGATTAAGGCATGTTCGACATGTTCGGCCGAACAGGGGCCCCCACACTTTAAGGGGCCCCCACACATGCAATATAAATATTTTTCATCACTGTTAATCATAATAGTAAAAATGAGTAAAATATATATTGGAACAAATTGTCAAATTATTTGAAAACTACCGATTTAGCTTAATATAGACTTGCAACTTTTGAGCATGTGTGGGGGCCCTTATTGTAGTTTCCAATTCCAAGCAGACTTGTCTTAAAATCGGCCAGAAATTCTAGCAAGGGCTATAAGTTTTAACTACTTAGATCTATATGATTTTAGACACTTAACACCTCTTCTGATCGGAATTCAAGTGCTATGCAACGCATTTATGAAATGGCATCATCATACACTCTTAATTAGGTCTACTACTTGTGTAAACGCGAAAATATAGGCCTATATTAGGCCTAGTGTGTGATCAGTGGCGGTGCTACAGAAGGACAAATCAGGGCAAATGCCCTGGTACAAATCCTTTGCCTTGGTCGTTGTCTTGCGACTCTTGCCACAAGACTTCCAGATTATTTTCCCTGCCAAAACTTTATGTAGGGCTTAAATCGGTTCTGCACAGTTTACTTGTATGATTGCCCTGACTATGCCCTGGTTAAAAAAGTCTGATTCTAATATTCTTAAACGGTAATAGACACTTTAACCAGTACCGGCGCTAGGGGGGCTACGGAGGGCTAAGCCCCCCCCAAAAAAGGCCATCCGGTTTTGTTTTTTACATATAAAAATTAAACATTTCCGTGGTCAGCCAACCTAGAAACTGAAACACCACATGCACGAGATTTCGACCAAATGACTAAAAAAAGTCGTCAGAAATTTTGGTGGGTGACAATGGAAAATTTTCAAGATATTTCGACCGAATGACTAAAAAAAGAAAAGAAAAAAGGTCGTCTGGAATTTTGGTGGGTGAAAATAATGGGCAATTTTCATGAGATTTCGACCGAATGACTAAAAAAGTCGTCAGAAATTTTGGTGGGTGACAATGGAAAATTTTCATGATATTTCGACCGAATGACTAAAAAAAGAAAAGAAAACAGGTCGTCTGGAATTTTGGTGGGTGAAAATAATGGGCAATTTTCATGAGATTTCAACCGAATGACTAAAAAAGTCGTGAGAAATTTTGGCGGCTGAAAATGAAAAATTCACTCCGCGGGAATTTAGCCCCCCCTCTCACCAAAACTGAAACCCTGGCGCCGCCACTGACTCTAACGCTAGACTGGAATATGAAAAGACATGTTCATATTGTAAAAAGAAGGATCGAATTACTAATAGACGAGTGTTGATTTGTTGAATATAACACGTTTTGTGTCAATTGTGTGTCCTTTTTCAATGAGTCTGTAAGGTTGGGGGCCCCCACAGTTTTACCGAACAGGGCCCCCACATTTGTTAATCCGGCCCTGTGCCTTCCACAGTAATGAAATGAAATGTCACTATCGCACCACATTGAAAGCTGGGAGCACTGCTGTAGGATACTGTCATTACATCAAATAACATTGACAGAATGATTCTGAGTTGCTGTAGTTAGTATTATGTTTGTCTTTGCATCGCAGAGCTGTTCTTATTATTATTATATGCTTGTGCAACATAACAACACAGTTGATTGCACGTAGCGTTTTTTTTGTCTCGTATGTGCTCAGCGTCCTTTTAAAAGGACACCATAATATCTCAATAACTAATAAAGTTATGTGTCCACATTTTTTCTCCTAACATACTCTTACTGCAAGGACTCAAAATGCAAAAGAATATCAAAATCTGACCGCTCAATCAAAAGTGGTCATTAACGGGTTAAGCTATAATTATTATGTGAATGTCATCTAAGGGAGTTTTAAGATGTTAAAATTGCAGATCATTTATTATAAAATTATTAGGTTTTAGATTAGCTTTTTATTAAAGGAATGATATCACACAGTTTTAAATCGCGCTGCCCTATGATAGATAAACCTTCAATTGTTCTTAAACGACTTATCCATGGTAGATAGGATTGGGGACAACATATTCGAATGATGGACACTATTTTCGAAAAATTTTCATTCTCTTTCGAAGTTGCAGTTCCCGACATTACTATCATCATTTGCCTTTATTTCCTCTTCTCTCACAATACCGTATATATTAACGATTGTAAGCTTTATTTGTTTACCAGATCTCGCTCTTGAGGTGAATACCATAATTCGCTTGGTAAAAACTGCATGATTATCATAATGGAAAGAATTTTTCTAGGCTGAGACTGATTGACTGCTTAGGCCTAAGCGAACTTTGAAGCTATAAAGTTATTTTTATACAACCGAGATATCAGTCGCGCCAATTGTTGGTATTATAATTGTAGTCTTCGTGATCGCAAAACGTCGTAGCGCTACTTTTTAAATTGACGATGATGTGAAAACACAATAATTATGATTAGCTGCTTTACCAGAGACTGGAGATTTTGATGCAATTGAATTTGTCGATGGTCGTCTACTATTTTGTTTTAGCATATCCGGTTTCTTCCACTACACATACCACTGTCTTAACCACACCGACAACTCCACGTGATTCAAGTAAAATAGCGGCTTCTATTCATTTTATAAAACGTAGCCTAACCCTCAGACTGCCAAACTTTTTTGTGACATTGACTACCAAGGGGGGTGGTGGTTACCACCAATCTCGATTTTGGGTGAGGCTTGAGATAATATTAATTGTAATGCACCAATGGATAGAGCATTCATTTCTGCACAAAACGGTATAATATTATGTGGGTTTAAGATTATATGAATCTACCACGAAATTATAAACCTTTCACATGAGGACACTTCGATTCCGCAAACGTGTAGGCCTACTTTTGCATGAAAAAATTGGATTATGTGTGTTTTGAACATGCGTGTTCATAATATTATGTATGTATGTATGCATGCATGTATGTATGTATGTATGTATGTATGTATGTATGTATGTATGTATGTATGTATATATGTATGTATGTATGTATGTATGTATGTATGTATGTATGTATGTATGTATGTATGTATGTATGTGTGTATGTGTGTATGTATGTACGTATGTATGTATGTATGTATGTATGTATGTATGTATGTTTGTATGTAATGCATGTATGTATGTATGTATGTATGTATGTATGTATGTATGTATGTATGTATGTATGCATGTATGTATGTATGTATGTATGTATGTATATATGTTTTGTATGTATGTATGTATGTATGTATGTATGTATGCATTTATTATATATGTATGTATTTATGTATTGTATGTATCCATCTTCAATTGCAAAGTTGGCTGAGTCATACATACATACATAAAAATTTATGAGCGTTTAAGATGCAGCAACGAAATATTGTACTTTCCAACATAGAAAACCTGAAAGGAAGTGAAATTCAGCTAGCCTGTATATGGTGCTCAAAAATGTCCTCATTGTGTTCTCGCACACACGACTGTAGACGCAGTAGATAGCTGTCCCCGGAGACACTCGGCTTCATATCCCGCAGCTGTGGCCGTCCAGCAGTCCAGACTTTGATCCGGAGTACATGTACTGGAGGAGCGCGCTTTTCGTTCACGCGTATCCATGACATCGATAACCTTATGTGAGGCGCGTCTGTTTTGAAGAGTGGCAGCTGTTTGACCGCGTGATCATCGACCGGACCATCAAACAGTGGCGTCTAAGTCTACGAGTAGGACATTTTGAGAACCATATATAGCTGAATTTCACTTCCTTTCAGGTTTTCCATATTGGAAATTTCAATTTTTTTGGTGCGGCATTTTAAACGCTCGTAAATTTGACAAACTCTTGAATATTTCTAATCGGTTTTGGATGTCGTGTAAATGTGGTCACTGTTGCTGTGTTTAAAATTTCAGACAAATCCTAAAAGTTTTGACCGAGTTATGACACATTGTTTTGTGTTCTTCTTTTCATATGGACACAGTGTAGTCGAAAAACATACAAATTTTAATATGTGTGAGAATTGTATTGCATAAATAATTAGTTTTACAGTGATATGATTATGGTATTTGGGAATTTTGGCTTTATTTCGTGATGCATGAATTGAATTTCACGAATTAGCTTAAAAAATCGTCGCCCCCACTTATACTCGTGCAACTACCTGAACTCAGTTTAATTCATTCCAGTGCTACCTCGCAGCAGTTTCAATGTCTTTGTCTGATATTTAATATGTTAAGTGTCTGGATAATTAAAACAACTATGCTATTTGCTTTTTTCAGCATGCAATCGCACGCAATGTCCGGTTCCGTCTACATCTGGTAAGCTTTATAATAGCTGGCAAAATAATATTGTTAGTTCCGTGTTTTCTCTGAATAGGTAGGACCAGAGGGAACATCAGACTTTTTGTTGAGGCGTAACGATGGCTGGAAAGGCAATGTTTAAGAAGGCATGTCTATGTGATAATTATGTTCAACTTTACTCAGAACATCTTGGGCTCTGATCTATTTGACTATTTAGTCTCTGAGCATTATATCACAGCATTCGGATATAAAAGCTGTATTGCTTTAATTTGATGGGTCTATTTGGTATATTATTATTTGCATGTCGTCGCTCTATTCTATCGACCCAAATTGGCTCAGAGACATCTACGACATGTATCCGTTGTTGACGGAAATGCGATAGTTTGTTCCACGACCATGAGTGTGCGGAAATTATTGTTTGTATCTTTGTGTGCAAACTTGTATGTATAATGTGCTTCTGGAATCATTCTATGAAAATACTTGAAGCTTAAATTTATAGAGACAATCTTAACTTCTGGTTCTCCTCAGTAATGAAACTCTGCATAAGATTCGGGAAGAGATGCATCAAACGTTATGTTAGTGTGTAGGGTCTCTAACTTATGACACAAAGTCTGATATTAGATTACTAAACATGGTTTGGTATGTTGAATGCCATTCCATTATTATTAATTGTGTAATAGTTAGGCGACCCGGTAAGACTTTTTGGTTTCACTGTTGTCATTTCTTGCATATATAGTGTCACTTGTTATCGTGTGGAGATTTTTTAATAACAAAGTGTGTTTTGTTGATTTATTCTCTAATGTACGACATTAGTGTACGATTAAAAATGCATAATAATGCCTGTCATTTAGACCGAACTGAAGCTCTTTCAATGTTTAAGCGAACTAAGAAGCTGCAAAAATATTTCTCTACAGTAGCTTTTCCAGTCGGATCAATTATTGTTGGGATATTAATCGGAGTCATCGTGATCGTAAACGTCGTAGCGACCGGTCTCTTCTTTTGGTATTACAAGAAAGTTGAAGTGTCGCATTCAGGGGAGAAAGAAAGAAACAACAAATTGAGACTTGACAGAAGATTTGCATGTCTGCAGAAGATGATGCCCTGCGTAAGCGACACAAAAGGCAAGTCTTTCAAATAAGTCGTCTCTCTTATGGGCCTAGTTAGTAATGACCCTAAACACAAATATGGTTCTTTAATGCCTAATGATTTCAGCCGAAAGATCGGGGCAGGGCTATTTTTAAGGAATTTTTAGAACTGCACAATCCATTCTCTCCCTTCCGATCTTCCATTGTAAATTACTTCCAATCGGATGACAATATTATTACCTTTTGTGCTAATTTTAACTGCACAGAACTTGTAACAGAAGTGCTTCTACAGCTGCACAAATCCATTTAGAACTACACATTTTGTGTACAACTGCACGTTAAAAAAGCCCTGGATTGGGTGTTGGAATCCATCCTACAAGACGGAAATTTGTTTGAGTTTTTTTCGATCTTCGCTCCAGCTAACTCAACTCCAATGTGTACAGTTGCAGCTCGTTGTCAGTGAGAAGATGAAATTTGCTTGAGGACAAACCACTCGCTATGATACGCCGAGGCCAAAAATGTAGTTGATGAAATTTCAAACTGAAGTCTACCTAATGATATGGGATAAGAAACTGAATTTCTACATCTTATATGAGTAGTACAGATGAGATATTCTAGAACATTGACCCATAACCCTGGTTCAAAAAATGTGTCGGCCCATAACCATGCTTCAAAAATGTGTTGACCCATACTTTGCCTTCATCCCGACCTTTGACCCATACTTTGCCTTCATCCCGACCTTTGACCCCAATTTGCCTACATGTTTAACCTTTGACCCATAACTTAGGATCAATATTTCACATTTGCCTTCATGTTTGACCTTTGACCCATAACTTAGGATCAATATTTTACATTTGTCCAGTATATAGGTTAATTCCCGACCTTTGACCCATACTTTGCCTTCATGTTTAACCTTTGACCCATAACTTAGGATCAATATTTTACATTTACCTACATGTTTGGCCTTTGACCCATAACTTAGGACCAATATTTCACTTTACCCAGTACAAAGGTCAATTCCCGACCTTGAAAATATTTTCTTGTATCAGTATAAAGATAATATCTTGTATATAAAATGAACTACGATACGTATAATCTGAAAGAATTGCGACAAATTCCAAAACAAAGAAGACAAAAAGGATACTCGAAACTGCCAAAAGCGGAACTCATCGCATTCATAAAGCATGGAGATCGATTAGGTGCTCGGGCTCAGGTCATCAAAGCTCCGACGCGTACTCCCGGCACTTTACAAGAATTGCGACAAATTGCGAAACAGAGAGGTCAAAAAGGATCCATAAGATTAGGAAAAGCGGAACTTACGGCATACTTGGAAAAGAATACTTGGAAATTTTTGAAGTCGAAAAATCAATCTTTCCCAGATTGGTTGACTAGTGAGATTAGTCAGTTACCCCCTCAAGTAAAACCACCCGTTCATAGGTTCAAACTTCGAGAGACTGCGACGGCTATCAAAGGGTTTACAAAAAGATACACGATCGATGGCAACAACAGGATCGATGTTGCATCTTTTCTCAAGGCTGTAAGACCGCATGTAGTTAGGCTGCTGGCGAAAAATCGAGGGGTAAAAGTTCAACTAAATCTCATGTGCGTAATGGAGAAAGTAGACATGAAATCCGGCGAAATAGCAACGGCTGAGCCTAATTTCAAATCAAAGACTGATATTATTTTAGAAGCAACCGATGTGAAGGAAATATATACCAACGCAGTGGATAAAATTAAGGAGAGCATGGCTAGTTTTCAGATGCGCGGTAGTAATTGGCGATTCAGTGCTGTTGTGAAGTTGGATATCGATACGGTGGTATATAAGCCATTGAAAGGCAGTTCATATATTCCGCTTCCTGGGTATTTGGCCAGTAAAAAGGCTATTATTAATATGAAAAATGATGACGCGGAATGTTTCAAGTGGTCGGTTGTCAGGGCGCTAAATCCAACTGAAGATAACCCGCATAGAATCACAAGAGATCTAAAAGAACAATCTGAGAAACTCGATTGGAGTGGTATTGAATTCCCGGTTGCTGTCAATGCTAATATTATACAAAAGTTTGAGCGCCGTAATAACATTAGCGTTAACGTTTTCGGCTATGAAGGGGGCGTTTACCCATTATATGTATCAAAGCATGAAAGCGATACCTACGTAGATCTACTGCTTATTTCAGACGATGAAAAGAAGCATTACTGTTGGATCAAGAACTTTAATAGATTGATGGCAGCGCGAACAGAAAAATCTGTACATTCGATGCACTATTGTAGAAGATGTTTGACTGGGTATACACGACCAGAAGCGCTCACCAAACATGTTGAGTACTGTTCCCAGCAAGACGCTCAACGAATTGTATTGCCGGAATATGAGACCGTGCTATTTTTTGAAAATCATTATAGAAAAATGAGAGTGCCCTTCGTCGTCTATGCGGATTTCGAATCCTTCATTAAACCGATCGATACATGCCAGTCCGATCCCACCACATCTTACACCAATAAATATCAGAAACATACTCCTAGCTCGTTTTGTTACCACATCAAATGCTTCGACGACAGCGTTTATTCCCGGTGATGTTTACGGCTGAAAACGAAGACGACGATGTCGCTCAGAAATTCATAGATTCTCTTGTAGAAAATGTAAAACGAATATACACCCAGTTCAAATTCCCAAAGACTATGATATTCGGCGAAACTGAGAAGAAAAGTTACGACGAAGCTACACACTGTCATATCTGCGGGTGGAAGTTAGGCTCCGATCGAGTCAGAGATCATTGTCATCTAAGTGGTAAATTCAGAGGTGCTGCTCATAACAAATGCAATCTAAAATATAAAGTTCCCAAGTTTTTCCCAGTTGTATTTCATAATCTAACCGGGTACGACAGCCATCTATTCGTGAAGAAATTGCGAGGCGGGGAGGACGAGAAAATTAAGTGTATCCCGTGTAATGAAGTAAAGTATATATCGTTCAGTCGAGAGATCGTAGTCGATAAATTCATAGACAAAGAGGGAAAAGAGAAAATAGTCAAGCGCGAATTACGCTTCATCGACAGTTTTAGATTCATGCCTTCGAGTCTCGACGCGTTATCAAAGAACCTTCGTAAAGACCAGTGTA
This sequence comes from Lumbricus terrestris, assembly GCA_949752735.1. Classification (NCBI taxonomy): domain Eukaryota; kingdom Metazoa; phylum Annelida; class Clitellata; order Crassiclitellata; family Lumbricidae; genus Lumbricus; species Lumbricus terrestris. The sequence goes on from OX457046.1 coordinate 710,397, forward strand.
AGAATTTAGGCAACTTTTTTGAAGGTGAGAAGTTAGATCTTTTGCTCAGAAAGGGTGTTTACCCATACGATTACGTTGATGGGGTTGAAAGACTAAACGAAACCGATTTACCACCAAAGCATAACTTCTATTCTAAACTGAACGATTCAGGTATCAGCGATGAAGACTACGAACATGCGAGAATGGTATGGGATAAATTTGGGTGTAAAACGTTACGAGAATATCATAATTTGTACAATCTTTCGGATGTTCTACTGCTGGCTGATGTATTTGAAAATTTTAGAGACGTCTGTTTGAAGAACTACAACCTAGATCCCGCCTGGTATTACACTTCACCCGGACTAGCATGGGACGCCGCTCTGAAGTTAACCAATGTATATTTGGAGTTGTTGAGCGATTACGATATGTTACTGATGATTAAGCAAGGAATAAGAGGAGGAGTCAGCACGATTTCGAATCGATACGGGAAAGCGAACAACGAGTACATGGGAGAAGCTTTCGACCCAACCCAGCCCTCGACATTCATTCCGTACTTAGACGCGAACAACTTGTACGGATGGGCAATGTGTAAACCGCTACCGACTCACGACTTCAAATGGATGACTGATACTGAGCTGAAAGATTGGAAAAGCATTGCCGAACTAGATGAGATGGGGTGCGTGTTGGAAGTCGACTTGGAATATCCAGAAGAATTACACGACCTGCATAACGATTATCCTCTAGCCCCTGAGAGTGTGAAACCCCCAGGATCGGTTGTAGCGAAACTAATTCCAAATTTGAACGACAAAAAGAAATATGTAGTTCATTACGCTAATTTACAGTTGTACGAAAGTCTCGGGTTGAAAATCGTTAAAATTCATCGTGGGTTAATATTCAAAGAAAAAGCGTGGTTGAAAGAGTATATCGAGTTGAATACGAAATTGAGAACGAAAGCTACTAACGATTTCGAGAAAGACTTTTTCAAGCTGATGAACAATAGCGTCTTCGGCAAAACTATGGAACGTATCGAGAATCGAGTTGATGTTCGATTGGTGAGCAACGAGAAGGAGGCTATAAAACTCGCGGCGAAACCGAGTTACGACAGTCGGACTATTTTTGACGAAAACCTAATCGCAGTTCACATGAAAAAAACCAAGCTGTTCTATAACAAGCCGATATATCTGGGAATGTGCATCCTAGACTTGAGTAAAACTTTGATGTATTCTTTTCACTACAATTACATCAAGAACAAGTACGGAGATAGGGCTAAATTACTGTTTACGGATACGGACTCGCTAGCTTACGAAATAAAGACCGAAGACTTTTACGCTGATATAGCCCCCGATGTTCGGAGCATGTTTGACACGAGCGACTACGCGAAAGATCATCCATCCAGTATCGAACCGGGGGTAAATAAAAAAGTCATCGGTATGTTCAAAGATGAAGCATCAGGTAAACAGATTGAAGAGTTTGTCGGTTTGAGATCGAAACTGTATTCGTATAAGATGGATGGAGTGGATCAAAAGAAATGCAAAGGTGTTAAAAAATACGTTGTTAAGAAAACCATAACCCATGAAGATTATGAGAACTGCTTGTTTACGAGGAAAGAACAGTCGAGAAAAATGAACGTGATTCGATCGCACCATCACGAAATCTATACAGAAGAGGTAAACAAAGTGGCGCTATCAGCCGACGACGATAAAAGAGTCATAATGGAGGACGGGGTTCATACTTTGGCATATGGGCATTACTCGTTGAAAAATACTTAGATCTAAAGAAAAAAAAATTTCTTGTATAAAATGGATAACACAAAAGTATGCACCAGATGCAAAATTGAAAAAAGCTTGGGTGAATTTTATAAAGATAAATTACGAAAGAGCGGGTATCGCCCCGACTGCAAAACATGCCTGAAAACCCAAGCGAAGGAATTTAGACAAAAATACTCGAGTCTCGAAAATAGGGAAACAAAAGAAAAAAAAGTTTGCTTTCAATGTAAAATGGAGAAGAACGTTTCAGAATATGGCAAAAATAGATCTTGCAAAGACGGTTTTTCAAGTGATTGTAAAGACTGTAAAAATAAAAGAACTCATGCTTATTCTAAAACCCGAAGGCAAAATGACCCGGAGTTTAAGCTACTCCTAAATATGAGACGTAGACTCGCTCTTGTATTAAAAGGCAAGTTGAAATCGCAAACGACGAGGCAAATCATTGGTATTGACTTTGAAATATTCTCTAAGTGGATTGAATTTCAATTGGAAGAGGGGATGACTATGGAAAATTACGGTTCGGTTTGGCACCACGATCATGTTCTACCAATATCGTCGTTCAATTTGTCACATGAAGAAGAACTTTTCAAAGCCATGAATTGGAAGAATATTCGCCCGTTGCTCCCACTTAAAAATATGCAAAAATCGAACAAAATAGATCAGTGGCTATATGTTATGCAGGAAGTAAAAGCGGATTATTTTATCAAACATTTAGATGAAATATAAAAAATGAGTTCAGCAACTGTGAAAAATATAAATGTCGAAGGTGTAGTTCTTCCAAATATCCCTCTGTCGAACATACAATTGGTCGATGCCGCAAAGAAACTAAATATCAAAAACTTCCGTGGCGTATTTCTCAGAGATGAACTACCAAAGAAGCCAAGAACGAATGAGTGTGGGATACTGAATCTAGATGACTCGAAGGGATCCGGGACCCACTGGTGCACTTTTTTAAAGAACGGCAAGGATAAAATATATTTCGACAGCTACGGTCTACCACCGCCTGTAGAACTCGTAAAGTATTTACACAGTCCCGTGTACTATAATAGTGAACGAATTCAACCCGACAACGAAGTCTTTTGCGGCCATCTATGTTTGTATGTTTTGAAAAAGACGATGACTGATGGTTGTAAATTTCAAAATGTTATCAATAGTTTGTATTAATATTTTTTTTATCCCGTAATAAAATGCCTGTAAACATATTTGGACAAATGGTTAGCGAATCAACGCCACGAGTAATATCAGGCGGTGTCACACTTACTCAAGCCGATAATACTTTTCTAAGACGAGATGGAGCAAACCCTGTTACTGGAGATCTAGATATGAATGGCCATGTGATAAAAGGTCTACCTACAAGGAATAATCCGGATGCAGGAATGGATGTGGCTCTAAGTCAGGGGCAAGCTATAGATTTGATAATGAATCACGATTATGTACCGTCGAGCGATAATCATTTGACTAATAAGAAATACGTCGATGCAACGGCTGAAAAATATGTCGACACGAAAGCAATCGGACCTATGATTAGCATGTACACTTCAGCTACGCAACCAATAAACGCCAATACATTCACAAAAGTTTCTTTCGATATAGCAAGATTCGAAAGAGATATCCGTCATCGCGTAGGATGGAATAAGATCTCTCCTGACAAAGCCGGCTGCTATCTCGTTTCGACGCACATAGAATTTCGTTTATTCGGTGCTGCTACTTCGGGTTTTGTTTACCTGTATAAAAATGGAGGGGTGCATATGCAAATTGCGGGTGGAGTGGGTGCCTCAGGTTCAACTATCAATGCAACTGGTAGTACCATACTTTATCTAACCGAGGACGATTACCTCGAGATAGGCGTTTATTCACACGCCGCTGTAGGTATAGTAGCTAAGGATTTTTCCATCGCATTCCTTCGACAATAGCGACTGGGAAAAAATCTTAATTATATAAAATGCCTGTTGATATATTTGGACGAATGGATGGCGGATCAGCGCCACGAGTAGTTGCTGGTGGTATCACATTATCCCAAGTCAACAATACTTTTCTAAGACTAGATGGAGCGAACGCTGCGACGGGAAATATCGACTTGGGTTCTAACAAGCTAATTAATGTTGCGGATCCTACCGATCTTCAAGACGTGGCCACTAAGAATTACGTCGATGGTAAATTGCCTTCTTCCGATCCGGTCACATTTGGCCCGGCGTTTAGTGTTTACGCCCTCGTTGCTCAGGCTATCCCAGCTAACGTTACAACGCAAGTAAAATTTCCGACAGTAAAATTCGATCCGGATGATTGTCTCGTCAATACGAATCGTTTCTTTCCTCAGAAAGCCGGATGTTATATGGTTACGGCGTATGTGGAATTTCGCAACAATAGTGCTGGAATTTCCAGTAATGTTGGCTTGTACAAAAGTGGGGGGTTGTACGCGCTGATTGCCGGTGGTGGAGGTACAGCTGCAGTACGTAGAGGTGTAACGGGTACTACCCTAGTTCGATTAACAAATACCGATTATCTCGAGATATTTGTTACTTCGTCTGTTGCTGAAAATATTATGGTTCGAGATTTTTCAGCCGCGTACTTACGACCTTAAATTCGAAACCACATTTAGTTTTGAATTTAAATTTCTACACCAAATCCTCCTTTCGCTCATGGACTGTAATTTCGTATCTGTTTCTCCATACTCGGCCATTGAAAAATAAGATTGTTCGCGCGCTTTCCCCGTGTGCTTTACCCGCCTTGTAAAGCGATGAATACGAGCTTACTTCACCCGTTTCACGGTCTAATATATCTACTCGTCTCGGTTGGTTTCTGATATTTTTCAATCTATCATATTTTGGGTCCGTGCTTGGCACCTTCGGTTCTCGCCGTTGTTTCTCTTTTTCAGCGATATCACGAGAGAGTACACCCTTCTCAAACAATAGATCGATGAGTTCAGGCTTGTTGAGATGTGTCCATCTTTTGATGCCGTGCTCTTTCACCAACGTTTTCAATTCTATCAGTTTCATTTTTAGTACAAGATATTTTTTTTAAATTCACAACGCTCATTTTATTACCATCCGATTGAATTTTGAGTAACTTGTCGCAAATTATCACTGCATAAGCTTGCGTTCGAGCTGGCACCACATCATTAAAAGTAGCTTTGATCATGATATCGACTGTCGAGCCCTTCAAACGCTCTGATTGCTTGCTCACATCAAACACCATAATTGGGAACAGATCTTTGAAGTCTGCTGGAGTGATATTACTTTGCGTTATCAGTTCGCTCATTCCATAGAATTTTTTACTAAACGTGGACGCTTCTCGGTACGCTCGCGAGAACTGTTGATTCGGGAATGATAGGTTATAGTCGACGGCTGGGTATCGTTCCTGATTCATCATCACATACATGTTCTTCAGATTACAATGATCGAAAACGGAAGGATTCATAGTTTGATTGCCGTCACGATCCGTTTGAAAACCTATAATTATGAACCTAGGTTTCTCAGATGATGCCTTGGTGCCAAGTTTCCAGGTAAAAGTAGACGCGCGCTCAACGTTTATAGTATCGGATTGATGTGCCCTGTACCCAACTAACAGCGAAGCCTTCGATTCGATCGTTTTCATCAGTTCGAACTTCTCCATATCAGCCGGCTTTACATGCGGCATAAACCACGAGATTTTGTCTAGTCTGACTTTCCCAGCAGCCACAGCAGCGTCTCGAAAAATTGCGTCGTCGTCGGCTTTACGAACAAGACTTAGCGTTTGTTTCATACCATAAACAATCTTGTTGTAATCGTCACAAAATCCAAAAATATGACTCAATGGAACGATAAAACTAAACGTGCCTTTAACACCCGGTTTTTGAATTAGATACGACTGTCTAACAGCGAAACCTGTATTATTAGCTATAGAGGCTGTCGCGCCACTGTCTTTATACCACAGCTGATTCAAACCTTGAGCTAGTTGAAAATCATTTGGGTATTTTAGTAATCCGAGCATCGTAGTTGCTTGACCCGGGTAAAATAACGATTCAATTATATCGTTTGATAAGGAATATGAAATATGACTGAACAGATGCATGAGTCCATTGTTTGTAAGGGCTACAGCATCAGCATCGAGGGTGTACGCGGCGTTGTCCGCCTTCATCAATCTACCCTCGAATAATAGATAAGATTCCGCTGGATGGTTGAAATTATCTTGAGTTTCGATGTTTATTCTAATCTCCCCAGCGGTGTTTAGATTCGCTCCCGTTATCGGTTCATACTCATGCCATTCGTAGCGCACGATACCCTCATCGATTAGAGGTTGTTCGGTAAAGTTTAGAATATCAGACTGCATTTTATTGTAGAATAATATTTTTTTTACACGACCTTCATTCCCGCGCCGTTTAGCGTACGTGCTAAATCTTGGATCGACACGGCATTTTTCAAACCATTCCCCATCATCAGATTATTGATATTAGTGTCCGCCGGATTCGTCCCGACGCTACTAAGTCGAGCTAAAGTGTCTATATTTTTTTGCGTAAGTGGCTTCTTTGGAGCAGTAAACAGTTTAGCCGCAGCTTTGTCTACTAATCTTTTACCGGCGTCAGTTGCGGCTGATTTTCCAACATCTATCGCCTTTTTCCCAATTTCTGTCGCCACGTCTTTACTAGCACTAAGAGCTCTCGTTGCTAACTGTTTGACGGCGTTCGATGTAGCTAGTCTTTTGAAAATTCCCGAAATAGTATCAAATATTCCAGATCCACCGATAACGTATTGCTTCCTGTAACTCCTTCTATTCACGATCGGCATTTTTATAATGTCGACATTATATTTTTATAGGCATCCTTGCTCAACACCCCTTGTCTCAGTAACGCATCACACATCGCTACGATCTCGTTTCTTACCCCAGTATTGCCTGCCCTGAAGCTATGAATTCTTAAATCCAGCTGTTCCACCAATACATTAGGGTCTTCGGATATGACGATTACGCCGACGCCTTTACCCACTGTACTATGCGGTCTATTTTTCCATATCAGTTTGATAATGTCATTGTATTTGGGACCTGAAGACGCCCTAGGTCTGTTAGGATTTTTCGGCTGTGCTATAGCATTCGTCGCGTACAGAATCTCGGCGTAATCAGCCATGTCATTAACATCGTATATCGTTTTGTCCGGCTGCTTCAGCGTCAACAACTCCCAAAGCCCTGGTGTTCCTCTGTAAGTTTTATCCCCCACCGTCACATCGTCTCCTTGAATCGAAATCAGAGTGTCGCCGATGTAGAATTGCTTATTTTTGTCTTTTATTCCAAACGTCGTGTCGGTGATTTTTTCATTGGAGGCGTATTGACGAAGGTACTTAGTCGCCATATCTCCTAAATACAGGGTTCTGATATCCTCAGTCGGGTCGTTGCTATACGCTTCTATCGAGGGATACTGTGGAAATTTAACTCCTTGTAACGAAGCGGGAAGTGCTTGTAACGCGTTTGAAGTAGTTACCGAGGTTTCTTTGATAGCGGATAGTAAGGCATTTTGCTCTTTAGAAATTGCGGATTGGGAATCAACTATAGGCTTGTACAATTTGGTTAATTCTTGCTGCAGTCCTGAATCTCCTAATCTCTCCGATAAAAAGTTTTGTTGAATATTCTTCTTTGTTTTCAGAAACTCCCCGACAATAAACTCTCTTTTCGCGGGGTCGGTTATTTTTACAAACGACATTTTAAAATTAGAAACATAATGTTTTACGACGTGTTTTCAGACATGTTCTAAAACATAAGTTAGACGTATTTTTAGACTTTCTTGTTATTGAATTCTTCAATCTCGCTCAGCATCGACTCACTCTCACGTGAAATGAGATCATCTATGCGAGCGTCTGAAATATGACCGTTGTTCGCGTCGAATTTCATGTTGGCTAGCGATTTCATCGTTTCAAGCATCTCAGCTTTCGTCATCAGCCTTTTACCGATATAGCTGTCGATTATATTTTGCAGCCCCGAATCACTAAATAAATCCGATAAAAAGTTTTGATTAATACTCTTCTTTGTTTTCAGAAATTCCGCAACGATAAACTCTCTTTTCGCTGGGTCGGTGATTTTTAGAAACGACATTTTTAGGTAAGTAAAAAAAAATATAATGTTTTCAGACATGTTTTAAAACATAAGTTGGACGTATTTCCAGACAGATTCGTTATTTTTCTCAAACATAGATTGCAAGTACCTCCTGACTTATTCCTTGATTGCGTAACGATTCCGCTATGGTTGTAATCTTATTGCCCCAAATTTCTTTAATATCGCTTAGAATCAGATAATATTCCTCAACTGAAATGATATCATCCACGAGAGCTTTTGTAATATGGTCGCTGATCGTGTTGAGTTTCGCGACAGCTTGCGTTTTGATTTCTTCATACATCTCAGCTTTCATCATCTGATTTTTACTGATATAGCTGTTGATTAAATCTACCATCTCCGAATCACCTATTAAACCCCATAAAATTTTTTGATTATGTTCATCGATTATTTTCAGATTTTCTACAACGAAATCGGCTCTTTTCGCGGGATCGGTTATTTTTAGAAGCGACATTTTAAAATTAGGAATATAATGTTTTCAGACGTGTTTTTTCGACATGTTTCAAAACATAAGTTAGACGTATTTTCAGACGTAACGACATACGTCAACATGTTTTCACGTATGTTCGTTATTTTTATCAAAAATGGACTGCACTTGATTCCTTCGCAACTTTCTTATTTCTCCAAATTTTTTCAATCTCGCTTATAATCAGAGAATATTCCTCAACTGAAATGATATCATCCATGAGATCTTTTGTAATATGATCGCTGATCGTGTTGAATTTCGCGATAGCTAGCGTTTTGATTTCTTCATACATCTCAGCTTTCATCATCTGATTTTTACTGATATAGCTGTCGATTAAATCTACCATCGAGCAAATACCTAATCTTATCAATAAATATTCTTGATCATGTTCTGCGTTTGTTTTCAGATTTTCTGCAAGGAAAACTTTGATTTTCGCGGGATCGGTAATTCTTTGAATCGACATTTTAAGTAAAAGAAAAAAATATTTTCAGACGCGTGAAAAAAACATAAGTTGGACGTATTTCCCAACGTAACGACATACGTCTACATGTTTTCAAGTATGTTCGTGTTAGTCGTTATTTTTTCTCAAACATCGATTGCAAGTACAGTCTGGCGAATTCTCTTCCTCTTTCGCGCACAACCCGTCCCTTCTCCTAATTATTTCTATCATGTTTTTGATCATTTCAACCATCTCAGCTATCGACACCAGCCTTTTTACATTTCGCTGCCCCAATTCTCCCGTTCTCTCCGATAACTCTTTTTTCGCGGGGTCACTGATTTTTAGAAGCGACATTTTAAGTAAGAAAAAAATATAAGTTGGACGTATTTCCAGACGTAACGACATACGTCTACATGTTTTCACGTATGTTTGTGAATGTTAGACGTATTTCCAGACGTAACAACATACGTCTACATGTTTTCACGTATGTTTGCGTTAATCTTTTTTTTTCTCAAACATAGATTGAAAGTACTGCCGGGCTTCATCTTTTCCACGATCGATGAGTGATTGTTTCGTCACCTCGTCCATCGCGTCTATCGCAACTTTAATATTACTCCTAATTTCTTCTTTCATGCCGTTGAATTTTTCAATCTCGCTCAGAATCAGGGAATATTCCTCGTTTGAAATGTTATCATCCATGAGAGCTTTTGAAATATGGTCGCTGATCGTGTTGAGTTTCGCATCGGCTAGCGTTTTGATCTGTTCATGCTTCTCACCCTTCAACGCAAGCTTCTTACTGATATAGACACCGATTAAACCTAGCAACCCCATACCTATTCCCACTCCTTCCATAGCAATAACGATGGGTGCAGCGATTATAGTGGATAATACTCCGATTCCTGCAGCGCCGAGCCCCGTCCCAACCACTACGAGGGCGCTGCCTACTGAGCTGATTACGCTTACACTTCTATGGTACTTTTTACTCAACGCCGCTCTTTTGTCGCGTTCTTGCTCGATTTCTTTCTTAATTTCGCCAATCTTTTGAAGTCGATACGTTTGCGCCGACCCTGTGACTATATGTATTTCTCCTTCCGGTGCCGATGGAAGCTTCGGATAGAGTGATTGTGTTGTTTTAATGCCGTCGTATTCCATTCGTTTTATTTACGCGATATATTTTTTAGATTAGATAATTTACACAACATAGCGAATCTCCCGCGTTAATGGTTACCACTGAATCGGAGTTGTTTTGAATAGTGACTATGATATCATCAACCACATCATCCGAAACCACTTCGTTTTGTAGACTGCATCTTTGTTCTTTGATACTCTGTTTGAGGGAAATGAGACAAAGTCCTGCACTCATTTCTACCCCGAGTCCAAGAGTTAGCGTAGTTGTCGTCTTTGGTTGTATCGTTATAACATTTTGCGCAAAAATCTCCCATCTTACGCCTTCTAGTAGCCTAATTGGATTGTGGGTAACGCCCCTCGTAATCTTCCAATGGACTTGCATGGGTTGCATTCTAACCTCGTCCTTCCTAGGTGGTTTAGTTCCAAATTTGTGTATCGGCATTCCGTATCTCGACATTTTATAAACACTAAATTAAAATATCATTTTGTACCCCGACCCTGTTTTCATATACAACCCGGATGCTGTTACCGAGGCGCCTTTTGGCCAAGGGGACATGTACAAACCAGACCCGGCTGATCTTATCTTACACCTCATATCGTCTTTCGCTACGTACATTACACCTGATCCGCTGATTTGATCGACAATCTTCGACGCGGCTGTGGAACCTACACCGCTTATAGCCCCCATCGCTAAACTAGGTAGCAATTTAGACACAATGAATTTACCCGCTGTTGCTAGAAACGGAAGTATAGCACCAATAAATCCTCCCTCGACTTTCTTATTGTTCTCCAATTGCGTTTTACTCATTTTGATGATCACACCTGTTCCTTTTTCATACGCTTTGGCTAATTTATTGACCTGTGCCTGCGTGAAAGCCAAAGCATGCTCTCCGTTTATATCACTATGACTTAGTTTGATACTCACACCAGTTCCCGCTTGAAGAGATTTTTTAATTTTGTCTTGTTGCGCTTCTGAAATATTAACTTTTACGCACGTGTAATGACTCATTTTATTAAATTACAAAAAAACTTTCAAACTTGTCTGACGTGAAAACGAATCGACAAGTTTTCTCCTCTAAGATTTATCAGTTTCCCATCTTGGTCTGTGAGCTCCGTTGTCATCGTAGAAATGGTAGATAGCGTAATGGGGACATAGATTAAATTTTGCGACACTTCGATAATTTTGTACCCCGGGGCTGTGTCCGGGTAAAAAGAATGTATCATGTTTATCGCCTTTCCGTTAAGGTACGAAGACCCGATAATGTCGCTGGTCACTATTAAATCGGTGACACTCATTATATTTACCAATTCCTTCGATTCGTTATATCCTTCAAGATAGATATATCTTGTAAAACCTAGAACCTTTCCAATCGAATTCTTAGGCGTAAAGTCAACCGCATAGTCCTCTGCTATATTTAACACAGCCTTCAGTGTATTGGTGTTTGGTTCTATTGAGATACAGTACTCTGAATTTACCCTGTCGTAATGCCCATTCTCCTTCATGATTTTCTGTATATGGTTGTTGATTTCTGTTATTTCATAGCATCCCTCCGGTACTTCTATGTTAAACCAAGGACTCACACCATTCGGTGAATACCTAAAGTTGTTGTTTGTAGCGTCGATATTTGGAAAAGAATAGTATGTTGCGAGATTAGAGAAGGCCATTTCGTATTTTTTATTTTTGTCTAGTTCAATAGGTGGATTAAACTTTGATCTGATTCGTGTGCTCCCTCCGATTACCACAATGTAAAATGACGTTTTTGGTTCCGTGTTACGAGCCGTCTTTTCCGTATTATCAGCTATCTGTTTGAGAAGCGATGATTCCATTTTGATTATGCAATAATTTTTACTACAGTGGATCTTCGATTACATAAAATTGATCGAATCCGCAGCGGTATTTGCCATTGTACTTTTCGCTACTTAGATCGATGACGAGGAATCCGTGCGGTTGTTCCCATACCGTTTTGCATAGTTTTTTAAATTCATCTTTCGACATATCTGTACTTACATGGTCGTTATAGATATGGTCGAGGTTTTTCCGGTCCTGCTTGAACAGGCAAATAAAGTTTGCATTCTCTCTGATCGTTTGCCGAGGCAGTTTGAAATAATTCTGTGCGAGGTAAAAACAGTCCACATTACTATGCCTTCCTCGAATATAATATGTTTCGCACTTGTTTTGTTTTTCCAATTGTAAATCGTCGAAAATCATCAGATTCTTCTTTTCGCTACTTAAGGCACTCGGGTCTGGCACATCATCGGTTTTTTCAAAGAACTTAGCAATTATATCGGATTTAGCTTTTGATTCTTTAGCCATATATTCCATAACGAGGGCTGGTGTCGTATTTAGTTTGGGTATTTCATCTTGAAGCTCGAATAAACTAACGATCGATTCTTTCGGTAATTTTTCTTCGAATGCCTTTTTAATAATGCGATATTCTGGTTGAAACAGAGATTTGCCGAATACCTGGAGGTTATTATAGTCCAACCAGTTCGGTCTTAGTAATAGATTCAGAAGAAGCGTTGTTTTGCCACAGCCTGACTTTCCGATTATCAGCCCCCGTATACTTTTGGGTAGCAAAGGATTATTAAATCTTTTCGATAGCGCAGATCCCCAACTCAGATCTTTGATTTCCATTTTTTAATATATAGTAAAAACGAGATGTATTGCGTAAAGTGTAAAAAGCAGACTGAAACGAGAGATGTGCAGAACACCGTCGCTAATCACGGAAGATCGATGCTTCGGGGTGTTTGCGTTGTATGCGGGAAAACTAAAACTAAATTCGTAAAAGCTTCCGCTACGAAAGGTGGAGATCTGGTTAGTTCGTTGAATGCAGCTACTAGTAACATTAAGCTACCTTGGGCTAAGTTTCCCGGTGAGATGCATTTACCAGGCCACCATTTTACAGGCCCAGGTACAAGGCTAGACAAGAGACTGAATCCAGACAGGACTCCTAAAGATTGGAGCAAGCCTATTAATCGGGTCGACAACGCGGCATATATCCATGATTTGGCTTACGATCAACACACTGATACAGCTTCTAGGAATGTCGCCGATAGGATAATGCTAAATGAATTGAACAACATTCCTAATCCTAGCTTGCGAGAACGATTAGAGAGGTTCATAGTCAAACCTATATTATCTACTAAAGCGAGTCTCGGGTTAGGTTTTAAAAAAGCCTGAACTGAAATGGACTGATCAATTAGCCGATGAATTGCACAAACCAGTTGTTAGACATTTTAGAAAGAGAAAGGTGATTGTTAATGGGGTAGATGAGATATGGGCTGCCGATTTGGTGGACATGCAGGCCTTTGCTAAAGATAACGATGGGGTGAAATATCTATTAACCGTTATAGATGTGTTTTCAAAATTCGGCTGGATTGTACCATTGAAAGATAAGAGTGGGAAATCTACAGCTGACGGCTTCGTGAAGATACTCAAGGGTGGGAGGAAGCCGGGTAAAGTATGGACGGACAAAGGAAAGGAATTTTATAATAAGGATGTACAAAAACTGATAAACTTGTATTCCACAGAAAATGAAGAAAAATCTTGCGTTGTTGAGCGATGGAACAGAACGATGAAAGACCGGATGTATAAATATTTCTCAGCTAATTCAACGAGAAAATATATCGATATATTAGATGAGATGGTTCGTAATTATAACGAAACACGACATTCTTCTATTAAGATGACCCCCAACAAGGCAAGTATGAAAGTGAATGAAAAGACTGTATTTATGAATTTATACGGTACGGAGATTTCGAAACCTATTGTTCCTAAATTCTCGATTGCAGACAAAGTCAGAATAACTAAGAAAAAGAATATTTTTGATAAGGGGTATTTACCTAGATGGACGGAAGAAACGTTTACCGTGTCGGAAGTACAATACACCGATCCTCCAACATACAAAATAACCGATTATAATGGGGAAGAAATTCAGGGATCTTTCTACGAGCAGGAGCTACAGAAGTCAACTCAGGAAATATTTAGAATCGAAAAAGTGATCAGGAAGCGTGGAAAAAAATCGCTTGTGAAGTGGTTAGGATACCCAGAGTCTTTTAATTCTTGGATTGAAAGTGAAACAATGACAAGTCTATAGGCTTAACGATGCGTGGCTGGGTGGGTAATAAACTGCTAGGTTGACCAAGGTCGTTGTTAATAATAATGGGGAGAAATACCTATATTTGGTAATAGGTTGTTTGAGTCAGATGCCTACTTTTACTACTACTTACACTACCAATCCTGGTTACGCCACTATGCATCATATACTGTCCAGAATTAGATCACCTCGGCAATATCTGGGTGAGCTCGACCAATATCTGTGTTAGTTTGTCCCTAATTAGGTCAGTTCTCGAAATGTCGGTGAGCTCGTCCCCTAACCGGAACATTGACGGAAATGAGGTTTTGTATTTCAGCTATTCGTGATATGATTGGTCGCGGCTTGCTATGGAAGGACCGCCTCTATTATGCGTTCATCATAGCCTTCAGAGTCGCGTGATGTTGAGTAACGGTTATTTTTGTCATCTCGATTTATTAATGGTTTGTTTTACCCTGCGTTTGCGATTGTTTCAAACACAAGGAAAGAATAATGAGAACTATGATTGGTTTATACATCACGCAACATAGGCCTATCTATGGTAAGTCATTTTAAATCATGTACGGGTCTCTAGGGGGATTATGATTATTATATGGCGGTGGCTGTGGCGAAAACGAAAACGAAAGCGTGGCTGTTGAGGCTGTTACTGAATTAGCTGCGTAGTTCCCAACAGGCAATCAAGGGTCGCCTTTGTGTACGCTGTGCTATGATTTTTAAGCGATGTCCTTGAATTAGTGTTCGACTTAGTTGGTCTCATCAGCAGTGGCGTAACCAGGATAGCTTTTGCAGACTCCAGTACATTGGTCCTATCGCAGCTACATTGGGGAACTGGGGGAGAGATGGGCTAAGTACGTAAGTGGTCCCCAAGGTATGGTTCAATGCGGGAGTGGTCCCTAAGTTATGGTTGTTACGGGTCATGGGTCTTATGGCAAGGTAAGTATGGGTACAGGGTCCGAGAATGACCCTATGTTCTGGTCAAGTGTCGAAAAATTGATCCTAAGTTATGGGTCAAAGGTCAAACATGGAGGCAAAGTATGGGTCAAAGGTCGGGATGAAGGCAAATTGGGGTCAAAGGTCGGGATGACCCTATGTTGTGGGTCAAAGGTCGGGATGAAGGCAAAGTATGGGTCGACACATTTTTGAAGCATGGTTATGGGCCGACACATTTTTTGAACCAGGGTTATGGGTCAATGTTCTAGAATATCTCATCTGTACTACTTATATGTCTTATGATTATATCTAAATCACAAAGTGGACATTTAATCTGATTAATGCAGTAATTGCAGTATGGATATTATATATAATAATTATGTGTATATACAGTTTGGCTTCGAACATAGTAACCAAGTCCTTATAACCAGGATTCATGGAAGAAATTGTGACCATTGTTGAAACGTCTTCTTAATTTCTATGGTTTATTTGGTCAGAAATTGTTCCATTGCAACGATAATTATTTACTTTTGTTCCAACGTCAATCGCATCTGAAACTACGCAGGTCTACTCCATGTGAGCTGTAATTCTTTATCTACTTAGAGTTTAGTGTGCTTGGTCTGTTATAGTCGGACTAAATATCAAAGTAGTCGGACCTGTCACAGATATTCGATACTTTCCATTTGAACGTTACCCATGACCTAACTTACGTTTGCCGTCTACAACTTCCATGATATGAATTTGTGATGTAAAAAAATGTGCGAATAACGTGATAAGATGATCACCAACAGTAACTGTTGTTGAAATATTCTCTGATTTCAATAATATAATAAGATAGTGTCAAACTGTACGGATATTTTTGCAGAGAGCTCTGGTAGTAACTGTTTGTGGGTTTCGCTTTTCATTATCTTTGGAACTGTGACAGGAATTGCAACATTTCCGATTTGGATAATACTTGCCAACAAGTATGAGAAGAACAATGGTTTGTATGATAAAGTTTTTCGCTTTGTTCCATTGCACATTTTTAGTATAAAATTAATTTACAACCATAAGAAATTGGTTGAGTATGGTCTCTTTAGGATCTTACACTAACAAAAAATTTTCTAATGTGTGGCGAGGTATATTAAATAATTATGTAGACTACGTATATTCGTTTAATTCCCAAAAACAATAGGCAGACCGCTGTAGGTTTACACTTATTAGACCATGTTTTTGAATACCATTTTTGGGATACAGTTTATCAGGTCTTTATTGGAATGGGTGAAATTGTGAACCCTCTGTCTAAATTTATATAATGGATCTCGCTGCAGTGGGAAGAAGCTACGAAGGACATGAAGCTCGTTTCCCTGAACAGCTTTCAATAACACCTTGTCAAATTTATTATTATATCAGTCAGCAGACGTGTAGATGTGTGATTATTGGCCTAATCAACGAAAGCTGTTCTAGGCCTACAGGCCATATATTATGCATCCAGTATAAAAGAAATATCCTTATACACTGTTATATAGTATAATTATGTAAATGTAAATTTAACAGTAAATGTCGGCCTATCTCATAAATTTCTTAAGGTCACCCAAAGTCACGTTAGGAAGACAGGATTGTTTTGCAATAACGATTTCGACCCCAGTTCAGTATCCGTGCTGGAATCAAGCTGTTGATACAGAATGGTGTCATTTCTGAAATTTTCCATGATTATGGATACGAGAAAGTGGCGGAACCAGGGTGATTAGATATTTAAAATACACGACTTCTTTTTCTTTTAAAGATATGGCAGAGATCTTTAGGGAAAAGTTCAAAGTAAAACGTAAATGGAGTATTGTTTATTGCTGATGACTGAAAATTACGCTGTAGTGGTTAGAGGAGGGCAAGCAAAATTAACATAGCTGTTGTATTCATGATTCTTGGTCCATCGAAAAAGCAAATGGCCTTTTGAAGCCTTATGATTTTGATGAAAAATAGATACAGAAATTTATTGTTCCGGTTTTGAGGAAGACCTACTTATTTAGTCTGGAGACGTACATTTAATCTATTACATGTGTCTTGGAACATTCTATATTTATCAAGTCAAGTATTAATTTCGTTATACCGGAAAAATTTTATTAGTAATTTTTTCTGCATTTTAAGTAAGTCATTAATTGATTGGCAATAACTACTTTCTTGCTGATTTCGGAACCAGTTCCAATCCTCTAGTAGTTGAGATTTGGTAAGAAACATTATGGTAGAAATTCCTAATGTATGTATGCATGTATGTATGTATGTATGTGTGTACGTATGCATTTATATATGTATGTATGTATGTATGTATGTAAGTGTGTATGTATGTATGTATGTATGTATGTATGTATGTATGTATGTATGTATGTATGTATGTGTATGTATGTATGTATGTATGTATGTTGTATGTAAAAATGAAAGTTAAAAATAATCTGCTGGCACCCCTCCAATCTATTTCAATTATGAAGAAAATAATTTGTGCAAAAAATCTTTGCAATAGGCCAATATTTAGGGGTGCCCCCGAGCTCTCAAGTTTCAATAATGAACGAGTAAACTTCCAAATTATAATTGGAATCGCAAACTGAAATTTTCAGTGCTTTAAAACATTCTGTCGGCCTACTAATGTTTGCAATGCTTCAACATTTAATATTTCGTACTTACTTACTTATTAAAATTACGTGAGCTCTTAAATTTTAGTAACTGTACAATTTCAAATATATGTTTCATTAACGTTTGTTGTCTGGTTGAAAAAAGGTGGCAATATTTTATGAAGAGTTGCTTAATACAAGGAAAGACATTTGATTTTAGTCTACTATTGGAAACATAGGCCTACATTGTCAGACATAGTAAATACAAAATATTAATAATTATTCATAATTAATTATGCAAACGCGAGGGAAAACAAGTGTCTATCTACTTGGCTCTTATGAGCCTGAAATTCTAGGAGCAAATTTGCCATCATATCGTCAAACTTTTGGATACTTCATATGCATCTACTCAAAGTTGGCAAGCAGACAGTCCGTTATTCCAGTCAACAGGCTATAGAAAAAGCCACTCTATTTTGGAAGCGAGCTGGTATACCTGTAAGAGGCAAAAAGCATTGTATTGACAAGTTGGAGTCGGTGTTCGTGGAATGGAAAGGACTTCAAAAGCATAGACACCGAACAGCTACAGCTCACAAGATTAAGGAGGAGAAATTTATTGAGAGACTAGATGACCTGTTTGATATTGCCATGTGCAGACGCTCTTACAATGATCTCCATTCCTGAAGACAGAGACTTTCTGCTCTTTCAAAGGCAGAAGGGACGTCCAGGTTCAGTTGGTGCAGCTGACATGGTGGATATGCGTCGAAGACAGCGTGCACAGGAACGGAAGGAAGTGGAATAGATGCGCAAAACAGAGCACAGGACGAGCTCGCGGCGTGTACAAGCCAGTTAGTACTGGATACCGATTCCTGTTCAAGTGATGAAGAATCAAGTGATGAAAGTGGTGGGCCTGATGTTGGATGTAAAGGAAACAAAACTTGCGGCACTAACACTAGTAAAAATGAAGCAACTGCGCCCAAACGAGCCAGAATCAATATTCTGTCTCCTGGTCTGACATCGGTTTTGGACAGAACAAAGATTTCGTCAAGAAATGCTACATTCATTCTTAGTGAAGTGGCTTGACTGTGACGTCAAGACTTTGAATATCAACCGAAATTCCATTCAATGAGCCAGGGCGAGCAACAGAACCACCACATCAAACAGCCTTCAATCCGAATTTTCCGCCTTAGTTCAGGATTTAACCGTTCATTGGGACGGCAAGTTTCTGGAAGATTTGACATCACGTGAACATGTTGACCGTCTTCCAGTTCTGATCTCAGGTGTAGGAATTGAACAGTTACTGGGCGTTCCAAAACTATCCTCAGGAACAGGCTCAGCTCAAGCATCTGCAGTCGTCCAGTGTTTGAGAGAGTGGAATGTTCAAGATCAGCTTGTTGCTTTGTGCTTTGACACCACAGCCAGCAACACAGGTCATCGCTCAGGTGCATGTTTCCTAATAGAGCAAGAATTGAATAAAGATCTCCTTTTCCTGACATGTCGACACCATGTTATGGAACTAATTGTTGGTGCCGCATTCGAAAAAACTTCCATTGGAACTTCACCTGGACCTGATGTTCTTCTTTTCAAGAGGTTTCGAGACCACTGGAAATTCATTGAAAGCGACAAATTTCAGGTAGCCTCGTCAGATCCTTTGGTGGAATCATTGGTGGCTCCACACCGTTCTGATATCTTGGAGTTTGCTCATAGACATTTAGCAACTGCACAGCCACGAGACGATTACAGGGAATTTATCGAGCTCTCAGTTGTCTTACTTGGAGGTGTGCCTATTCGGTTTCGAATACCTGGCGCTATGCACCGGGCACGATGGATGGCAAAAGTCATCTATACCATAAAGATGTGGCTCTTTCATGCTCAGTTCAAGAAGCCTGCTGCAGAAGAACGCAGCATTCGTGATATTGCCATCTTTTCAGTTGTTGTCTACCTGAAAACCTGGATAACTGCGCCAATTGCTGTGGAGGCTCCTCTGAATGACTTCACTCTCATGGCAAACCTTCTCCCATATCCACATACTACAATTTCTTCTGGTACAAGCAAGAAACTAGGGCTTCATCTCTGGTATTTGTTATTTGTTATTTGTCTGAAGAGCTTATTGGGCTTGCTCTGTTTGATTCAAGGGTATCCAATGACTCCAAGAAGCTAATGATTGCTGCCATGGAAGAAGCAGCCCCAGATCATCCGCCTAAACGACCAAGTGTAAAGTCAGATGCATTTCTTGGCACCAACGGTCTGGAATAATTCTGTACAACCAACTTCAAGAAACTGTTCCAGGTGCTTGATCTGCGTGGACTATCTGAGATGATGTTTTCCAAAGATCCTGCTCTTTGGGAAGAGCATGAAGCATTTCGAGAAGCACAAGCAGTACTCAAAGGGTTGGCTATCGTCAATGATAGAGCTGAACGAGGTGTGGCACTCATCTAGGACTTAAATAAAAAGCTTACAAAAGATGAGGCTCAGCTTCAATTTCTCCTGCAGGTTGTCAGTGAACATCGACGACAGTTCCCTGATTGTACGAAAAGAAATATCGTGTCAAATTAGTAGAAAGCAGTGATTCCTGCATATTATTGTCCTGTACCGATCATTTACTTCTGTGACCAGCTGAACAGTGAACAATAACTGAACCATAATTGAGCAGTAAACACTTGTTTCATTGGCATTGTTGCATCCCTAGAGTGTATTTTAGTCATCTCTGTAAAATTCTGAGTGACAGTGTGTTGAATATAGTTTGGTTGAAATTCTATGATTCAATTGATCAAATTTGTATTAAAGAATAAATTTTGGCGCTCGAGGGGCACCCCTAAATGTTTTCCAATTCCAAAATCCTTTTCAACATAATGTTATTTCTATAATTGGCATGGATTGAAAGGGTGCCAGACAAAATTTTACGATTTTTATTTTTTGACTGTATGCTAAGGGCCATACATACTATGTATCTAGGTATGTATGTATGTATGTATGTATGTATGTATGCATGTATTTAACAACTTGTAGTATCGAGTTGCCTACTAATTTGGACGATAATACAACCCCCCGAGGATTATGTAGTATCTTTCATATGGAATTACTCAATGCGACATTTTGGTTTGCGGACGATTCGTTATTTTATTGTTTTTCTCTGCGCTCTACTAGATTCATCCAAAAGAAAAGAGAACATTCCAGAGCCTCAGATACCGTATGATTCAGATTCTTTCTCACCAGCTGCGTATGAAGAGCTCCGACATTATGATGAAATTAACCTGCAATCGACCACCTATGAAAAACTGACGATTAAACCTCCATTGAATGTCAACCATGTTTCATGAAACATGAATTAGACGACATTCACAAGTTGACACTAAGAAATGAGTCTGATGATGCTAAAACAAACTAAATACGCTCTCTCGTCGCATTTCTTCAACGTGTCCATGATTAATGCTATAAAATATGTTTTATTAGGTTGTCCCTGTCATTAGCGCGCAGGACAAATGCGCACCGACATAAGCGCGAAGTCAACTACACATAGACTAACATACAAGCTACAGAGACAAGAAGCTGAAGAAACCTACGAAAAACTCAAGACTGTAATTATCCGGCAAATATGCAAATAACGTGAACTACGGAAGAATAATATAATGTCCAAAAAGTTAAGTCACGGTTCTTTCGGTTTCCTTAGAAGTCTCATCAATCGGCGTTATGCAGTCGTTTTGGTTTACATATTAATATGTGTCGTAGTTTACGCTGAGCAAATATGCAACCAGTAGGTAGCGAGCCTCCTATAGAAGCTTTATATGTCCATGTAGAAGACTCATCAAAGGGCAATTAAAATTACAAAGCAGTGGTTAATTTAAATTCTTATTTGTGGACAAACAACTTTCCTCAAAATAGGTGGTGGAATCAATGAAGTGGGTAAAGGCTTTGAATATAGGCTACATGTAGGTGAGAAGTAGCCTATTATAGGTGAGTATCAATTATGTTAGGCGAAGTGATAGTAGGCTACAGGTACAGCCTTTTTGTCCACGCCGCACCATTATGTCGGCGCGCTTTTGTCGGTGCGCCTTTGCCCTGCGTGCTTTTGACGGGTTAACGAATAACAGGGCACACATTTAAGATAGTAAAGTTGATTTCAGTAATAAACTTTATTTTCTGTATGCTTGATCTAGTACAGTAAAATGATAGATAGGCCCTAATGAAGAAATCCTCGATTTAACACACTTTGAATTATGATTTCTACTAATTTTGTTATTTCGTGGGCTATAGATCTTAATGCTTTTCTTTGGTATAAAAATAACTATTATTTGCAGTGATGTTCTGCCATAATCTACCTTTGTCTTAAGGAACAATACGTCGGAATTTTAACCTGAGCAAGACTTGATTTCTGCTGAACCAACGGTTGATGACAAAGCCTTACCATAAGTGAATATAAATAAGTTCACTGCAGCTGTTCATTTGTTTCTCGAGTGAGAGTTGCACTAAATAACATCGAAAGACGTCACTACCATGGCAACGCCATGCAGTTACTATAATTATTTTCGTCCAGTCAAGGTTCCAAATTACTACTTTAGTGCTTTTATCTTAGGACACTTCAAATTAATCAATTCACCACTTTAGAATATTGACTTGCATACTCTCTTACTTAAATTAAAAATTAAATAAATTAAAGAAGCAGTGTATGTGATAAGAAATGATCGCTAGAGTTGACCTGTGCATGAGACGCATCGCAATAATAGGTTTTATACACGTTGAAAATTACAATTAGGCCTACACAACATTTTCTTGTAATGTCACATACAAAGCTATTAATTTTCATGCATGAAACTCATAATCTTTATTATCCTGGCAACAATTATTGCAATTACTGCTTTGTAACTTGCATCACAGTTTTATCAGCATAGTGATGAATATTAGATCAGTAAGTCAGTAAGTGGCGGCGCTAGAGGCTAGGGGGCTAAGCCCCCTATTAAAGGCTAAGTCCCCCCCTGAAAAAGGCCATCCGGGATTTTTACATGCCAGGATTTTCGGCCGGATGACTAAAAAAAGGTCGTCAGAAATTTTGGCGGGCGAAATTGGAAAATTTCCTCCGGGAGACTTCAGCCCCCAACGCTGAAATCCTTGCGTCGCCACTGTTACCAGCGTGCTTATGCATGCATTGCACACAAGAAGTGACATGCAGTTAAAACTAACCGTTATGGCTGGTAGAAATTAGTTCTATCATTCTATGAAACAGGAAGTGAATAATTTAGTGCAAGCATTCTATCATTATGAAATCTGAAATTTGACTGTCACGTTAGTCTAATCAATGACTCTCTTGGTTTACATTATCTTGCAAAGTGTCGCCTCCAGGAATTATTAATATTCTGATTATCATTAGATTGAATATGTGACAATAATTTATGGGTCTACTTCAATCTGTTTTCACGTCGTTTAGAGTAAGCTATGCATTTGATAAATAATGATAATTGTTATTATTAATGCGATCCTAGCAACGCTGTATCTGCTTTGCTGACGCTCAATATCAAGTGACAGATTACATGTAAGTAGGCTAGGAAGGGACGTTGGCGCGTATTGTATGTATGTACGTAAAGGCATATAGACCAATATCTGTTTCAGCTTGTATAGGTTCTTTACCTGCTGACAAACGCTTAACCAAAATTAATATCGATTTGCCTTGTAATGCAAACATTACCCACTTTCACACATTTTTATTTATTACGATCACTAACGGTTTTCAAACGACTTATTAGTGAGCATGCGATAATTAAAGCAAGTAATTAAACTCCATCTAAAGAATGTCAGAAAGAACTGTGAAAACGATGTAAGCTTAGTCGAAAAGCTGAGAGAAGGTCGGATAATACCCATGCATCTTTAGCACCTCGCATATTTCTGGTACAATGTTCTTAAGGGTGACCGGACAAAATGGTACGAACAAAATGGTACGGACAAAATGGTATGGATGAAATGAAAGCTGGATTAGTGAATTTTTATATATGAAATAGAAACTGGATTAATTAAAGACGCATGTGAAATGGAAGCTGGATGAAGGCTCTGCATGGATTTTTTATATATGAAATAGAAGCTGGATTTATTAAAATAACGAGTTAGATATGGAAGCTGTATCAGGGTATTTCTATAGCAGAAATAGAAGCTGGATTAATGAAAGATGCATAACAAATGGAGGTTGATTTAAGGAATCTTAATTATCTTATGGCTGAAATTGAAGCTGCATACATCACGAAACACATGAATGAAAGACATCAATTCAGCTTCCATTTCTCGAGCATTTTTTCGCCAATCCAGCCTTTTTTTCTCAAGGTTTTTTTTATTAACTAGAGCTCTACTTCAGCCTGTTTGGTTAAGCTAGCTAGACTAAATACAAAGGAAGGCCTAACCCAAACAGTGATTAGGCGAAATTATTGATCCTATTTGCCTATTGAGACTGGATGATAGCCGAAAAACAGTGGTCTTGGAAACTAAAGATGGGAAGGGGCGGAGATGAGACCTAACAGAGAATGGATCGATGACATTAGGGACTGGTGTAAACAAGATCTTAAAAGTTTGAGAATAGCTGCACAAGAGTGGGGACTCTGGAGAAAACTGATCAGCAGTGCAGCGGACACCTATGGGTCTTCGGCCCACGGATCCTGATGATGATGATGATCTAAGCCACCACTTTATTTACACTACTGCTACTAAGGGATCGGAGCGCCGAGAGGGTGGGAGTCAAACGTCCATGCCACGGTCTTATCAAATAAAGTAAAGCAATTTTTATAGCAACCAATTTCACACAAAACATCGTAACAGACTGGTGAGACATTATCAAGAAAGGTGAGGTTCAAAAGGAAGCAAAATCCCACTGGAAGGGACACACACAATAAGGTTAGGCAAGAGATGAAAGAACATCTGGGATGATAGAAGTTGTTGTTTTGGGAAACAGTAAGCAGGTCATGCTTAACCAGGAAGTGTGCATCGTTTAAACTTTGCGTTACTGATAGCCTACCTATGAACGTGAAAACCATCTGACTGCGGACTTTAGTCTGATAAAGTTTCACGTGCTTCTATGATCTTAACCGGTGTTAACCGTAAGATAGAGTAGCCTAGTTACGAGCCTGACCTCGAATTAAACGCAGTCGCAGGCCTACTTGAATATTTTACCAATATATCTCAATACACCAAGACTGTTTTAAAGGAAATTTTAGAACTGCACAAACCCCTTTTTTGCCTTCCCATCCTCCATGGTAAATTACTTCCAATCGGAGGAAAATGGCCTTTTTCACTAGCCTAGTTTTAGCTACACAGAAGTGCTTCTACAACTGCACAGGTCCATGTAGAACTGCACATTTTGAGTACAACTGCACGCTAAAAAACCTGCAAAATACCCCAGGGTCTCTCTCCTCTCCTCTCCTCTTCTCTTCTCTTCTCTTCGCTCCTCTTCTTTTCTCTTCTCTCACAACTTGAATACCCCTCGCCGGTGTGAATCGACTGTTCCCAGTTTCGTTTTCAGTTGAACTGAATTCACATCGCTATATAATTATACTAATAATGTAACTCGATCTGTTTCATCAGCTTTGGCTGCAACGGGGTTCTGTCTCATCGTTTTGGTTGGCGTCTCTTACCGACTGCGCCCCTTGCTTTCTATAGCGTCCTGGACAAGGAATCTGCATCCAAAGTTTTTTTTCTTGTGGTATGGATCGTTGCGAGGCATGCGTCGGCGTGGCTACGCAGTGACAATAAAATAATTTTGCTCGCCTTTTTTAGTCATTCGCCCTAAATCTTCCAATAACTCTCCACCTTCGATAACCCTAAACCTAACCCTAAAATCCGATTACCTTTATTAGTACTAAAATTCACACTTTGAATCTTTTGTCCTACTTTCTTACTGCACATTTCACAACCTTTTACTTCCATGTTGCTCCTTCTTGGTAAATTGCCTCCAATCGAACGACATTGTCTTTTCTTGCTGTTTTTTTTACCGCACAGGGTTCTTTACAACTGCACAAAATTCTTTACAACTGTACATTTTGTGTGCAACTGCACGTTAAAAATGCTCCGACTTCAGCTTTTAAATTAATATTTAAGATTTGCTCTTAGCACAAAATGTACACTGCCACCTCGCGAAAGACATGTAAACTGCCATCTTCGTAATGTCTATAAAACTTGCTTG
This sequence comes from Lumbricus terrestris, assembly GCA_949752735.1. Classification (NCBI taxonomy): domain Eukaryota; kingdom Metazoa; phylum Annelida; class Clitellata; order Crassiclitellata; family Lumbricidae; genus Lumbricus; species Lumbricus terrestris. The sequence continues at coordinate 736,008 of OX457046.1, forward strand.
TCATGGTATTGACGTTTCAATAAGACTAGTGCTGTGATAATATTATGCCAAACAAACAGACCTCTGTTGTCACAGGCCTTTGTCAAATCTGGATTCATCCAGCCATTGACGTTTCGCGATAGTGTAGTAGTTAGCGACATCGTCTGCTAATCCAGAGATTGTGGGTTAAAATCTAAGTCAGGGCAGAGGAGGTTGGGCCATAAATTTCTTCTCCATAATTATTGTGTTCAATCGAGTTGGTCTGCACTAAAATGATAAGCAGATGAGAAGATGAGAAGATGAGCAGATGAGCAGATGAGAAGTGAATGATATTGCCTGCATTCATTCTATCATTATTAAATCTGAACATTTGACTGTGACTAAAAAAGCCGTAATGATTTTCCATCCTCTGATGACATCGAGATTTTGGTGAAGACAACGTCGTGACTTCTCAATTGCTGACTCCAATAGATGGGTTGAACTTCACAGTTGATATTCGTTTATTGCATATGAACATCTGCTTGCATATTATATGTTTGTTTGGATTATTAAAGAATATGCAAGTGTTTAGTTCATTCATTCATTTGAATGAACAACAACGTACCCACCTTAGTAGCTGTTCCACCCCTCTGATCCTACGGTAACTCGACCCGGACCACCATGGACGACTCTCACGGACAACCTTTTTGACTCAACGCAGCGCTCGTGAATAAGCCGGTTCCCCGCGCTTGGTTTTCGAGTGGCGCTTTAGAAATTAGGAGATTACGATTACGATTAGTAAAATTAAGTAGGCCTGCAAATCCAGTACATGATGCCAATACTTGAAAAAGCAACCAGCAACGATATGCATTAAGACGCTTAGCAGATCGGACCAGGTTTCTTTATAAGCTTAATATTCAGCTTATTAATTATAAGCTTATACATCACGAGACCTTAAACATCTTTGCTTGTTGATAGCATTATTTTATTAGGCTACAGCTCTAAGATCGCTGTATTTTCTCTACGTTTTCGCCTTTCTAAATATGCGCCTTCAACCTTTTCGATCTTTGTTGAACGTTCGCCTTCTTCATTTTCGGACTTCTCTTTGCTTCCTTTTAATTTGTCTCCCTTGATAGTAGCCATTTTCCTACTATACCAGAGAGTAGTGAGCTCAATAATAACTGATGACCAACACGATTGATAAAATATGATGCAACCATTTTTGATATTCGAAGCTCGTAGAGACATTATCGTAATGGCTATGGTATTACACTGTCAGTCCCACGTGTACTCATTTAAACACTGCTCAGACTATCAGACAGCCCGATGAGATGTCAGTAACGACACTAAGTCTTATCTAAAACCTGCTGTCAGACTCGCGGTCTTCTTCGAGGATCGGAAACTGTTTGAGATAATTATGCTAACCACGAAGACTTCTGAAGGAGAAGCTTAGAGGTCGAGATCGTAATCGTAATCTCCATACTTCTAAAGCGCTACTCGAAAGCCCAACGCGGGGCACCAGCTTATTCACGAGCGCTGCCAAAAGGGTTGCCCGTAAGACCAGTCCAAAGGAGATCTGGTTCCGTTGGTAGGCCATCGAGGGATGCACAGATGTCGAGTAGGAAATATCCGAGACTAATAATTAGTCTCTCAATAAACCATAGTATCTGCCGTAGATACCATGGTTTATTGAATAGAGACAGAGTTTCGTTTAGCCTAGTAGAACCACGTTTGTGGGATTGACGAGGAACGAGTTACAAGAATGGAAGTAGGACCAATTCAGCCGAGCAAGAACAATTCGCTTAGTTCGTTTAGATTAATAGTAGCGCGAGGGTTAATAATGGAGAGACTGAATATACATGTAGAGCGATAACATGAGAGACTTTGCTTGTCGATGTTGACTTCTTAGGAAGCGGGTGCTTGGTGCAATAGAGTGTTGAAAGATGATGGGGTTTGTGTGCAGTAATACTATTAATAACCTCCTTGTGGTCGATAGACCTGTCTATAGGCCTAATTATTTTTGCGAGAAATGATTTTGACAACAAATTCAACAAGCGTATAAAGTTGGACATGTAACATGAGTTTGATATTTTATACATTCATTATTCGCACGGAGTCGCTGTAGAATATTTCATTCCAACCATCCGCATTCAATTCTAAATTTGCTATATATAAGTTTTAAAGATACATTTAGATTGGGTACTTTTTAGCGTCACATTCTCCTGTATAACGAAAGTGTGAGGAGCTCGCATGTCGATCTACTTTTCGTCGTTTTGCCAAATGGAAACAAAACAAAGTGCAGATTGGAGCCTACTGTAACTGTACATTCGACATTCAAGCTGAGACAAGATTTGCTACTGCAAATTATTAATGCTATGAAAAGATCGATGGGATAAACAGATCGAAGGCTGATTATAATATTTCTCCCTGGTTTGAAGGAATGTCTCCATCAGTAGGATTGCGTCTACATGTGTGGCTTCTCTTAACAATTACAGCAGGTTAGTTATATATTTATTTCTTTAGACCTTAGTCCTCCCCGTGCAGGACTGCACATAGGACAACGCAGCAATGGCGTAGCTAGCTTTTTATAGGTATGCCTACGTGTGCAAAGGTCCCACATGGGCCCCTGTTTGGTCGTGTAAGACCGGTGCATTTGCGTTCTTGCAATCATCATGTTTGTTTGTATGTTTGTTTGTATGTGCACTTGTTATAGCGCCCCTTCAAGCTCTCTCTCTACTCAGAGGCGCTCCCGAATGCAGAGCGGACACTGCATCGAAGTTTCACGCCGAAGCGCTGAGCAATTGTGAGTGAAGAACTTGCCCAAGGTCCTTACGCGGCGAGGTGGATTCGAACCTAGAACCTTCCGGCTTCTAGGCAACGACGCCACCACTACACCACCGCGCACCATGATCCCCAAAACTAGGGGTGACTGGGGATGAATGTCACAAAAATTTCGAATTTCACATGTTTTTGGTACCTATAATAAATATTATTGCAATGCTCTTTCATCAAACTATTATGCCATTGAATGGTCCTAGTTTAAATTTTTATAGAGAGTCGAAAAAATAAAAATAAAAAGCAAACATCTTAACTAAAAGATCTTAACTAAAAGCACAGTTACACATTCGATTATGATAGGGCCTTTATAAGAAATTTGAAGCACAAAAGTCATTGGATAGCCGGGATACTACATGGGCAACTAGGGATTTTGATATAACTTAAGTCGCCACCAAATTTATGCAAAGAAGAGGCAAGAGGTCATTAATAGTTTATCAATTAACGACTGTGCAATAAGAATCAATTATTAGACACAATGTGCAAGAATGTGAAGAATGTGAAGAATTATTTCCATGATGACCTTGCGTAGGCCTACTTCTTTTGGGGTCAGTTTTCTTAGGTTCATATTTTGACATTTTTTGTACATGAATTTCCTGTGGTACTGAGATCGCATGACTTTCGTTTCCCACTCATGGCAATTGATTGTCCTTTGATATTGGCAGCACTTGACTTTCCTTTGACAGTAACAACACATGACTTTCTTCGGCACTTACAGCGCACGAATTTTGATTGACGCTAGCAGCATAGGACTTTCCTTTGACTGCGTTAGATTTGTGCTTTTTAGATTTACATTAAGTACATTTCAGTTTCTCTGGTGTGAGTCTATCTATCTATCTATGTAATTTAATTAGCGCCCCTTCAAGGACTCTGCTCAGCCCGGTCAAAAAGAAAAGTATGAGCCCGACGTGTTCCGAGGGTGGGAATGCAGGTTAGAGGGAAGGTAATTCCAAGCGGAAGGTCCATTGACCGAAAATGCTCTGCTCTGCCTAGTGGCAGTTCGGGCGTAAGGAACCATAAAGTCACCTCTAGAGGCCGAGCGCAGAGATCGGCGACCTACAGTAGTAGAGGTCAAAGTGAATAACTCACAGAGATAAGGTGGTGCTGCGCCCAAGACACAGCGCCAAGCAAAAGAAGCAACCCTGAAGTGGATGCGTGACTGAACCGGAAGCCAATGTAAGACATCACGAATGTAGTCAGAGATGTGGCCAAACTTAGGAACGCCACCAACCAGGCGAGCAGCCGCCCGCAGGACCCCCTCCAAACCACCCAGACGAACCTGAGGAAGGCCAAAGTAGAGAGAAGAACAGTAATCCAATCGATTTGCAATGAAGACATGGACCAAGGTGGAAGCGGAAGAGGAAGACAGAGAGCGAGACACGACTCGCAACTGACGCAAATGGTAGTATATAGCAAGAACGAGTCAAGGCCTTAAGATGATCAACAAAGGACAGCTCCTGGTCAAAGGATAATACCCAGATTGCGCACAGAGGTGGAAAAAACAAAGGTGGGGAATGCAGAGGCTAGAGACCCTAGATCTAGTTTAGCCAGCTGCTGACGAGTTCCAAACCAGATATATTGAGTTTTTGAAGGGTTTAAACGGAGTCGATTGGACGACATCCAGGCAGTAAGGCGGTCAGTGGCATGTGACATAAGTCGGATAGCAGAGGCAGCTTGGGACGCTGAACAATGAGTGACAGTCAGTATAGCTGCACGTCTCATCCTAACTCCTGCTCTGGTTTTGTTCCTCTCTGATGCTTATCAAGGAGGAAAAACCTTTCCCGGCAAAAATCATCTCTAACTCACTTATTCCATGTCAACCATGACCATGATATAAATTATCTTGGTTTGCACCTTTCTGATGCCAAAGCAATCTGACCTTCTTCAGCGTCATTGGTCGCAGTGACATTTCCTTCTCTGCGCTGTTTCTGTTGATGTTTCTATTATATTATTGGAATGGAAGTCCGCCGCAGACCCTCTTCCTTTATCCTAGCTTGGGACAGACCCTGACTACCCCTAGATGTAGCCTGTGGCAGAGCCATATGCTTGCGGATTATTAAGAGGATTTCAAGCACAGGATATACATAAAAAAATTTGAAAGCTAGAAGTGATAAGACAATTTGTCTTCTCTAGATTGTCTTATCTTGTTTTGACTTTACTTCAACCATCCTTAATTCGAGTGTTGACACATCTACATGTAGTCAGTTCTGTCCTGTGCTCTTCTCAGTTGCCTAAGCAACGCCTTGTTGACCTTGTCCCACCACGAGTGTGATAACTTTATATCTGATCGGTGTTCAACACATAAGCCAAATTATTAAACGGAATAAATGGCCTCTAGGCCTACTCCACGAATTATACTAATCTATCGCTTAAGCGTTTCTAATTATTCGTCATTGCATTGGTTTTAGCGTTGGTGGCACACAAATTGGATTGACGAAAAGAATTCCAGCTAATTGGAAGTTGAATTTATGAAAAATAATGATGTTGCGAAATGAACTTATCAAAGCAATCGACCAATTGCTGCAGTTTTTCCACTTTACAAACCTGCTAATGTGCTCTCTACTGTAGTTCTGGTGAAATGACGAGGCTCAGTATAATACTGCACGGGCGGAGTTTATCAGGGGCCAGGGGAGGCTAAGCCCCAAGAAGTCCCAGATCCATGTTTTGACCGTGTAAATGATATATTTTTCGGGCTTAGTGCCCAAGAACTTGCAAGTTACAACCAAATAACTTTTAAAAGGTCATCAACTTTTTAGGGCGACAAGAGTAAATATTGTCGGCGCCGCTCGTTCTGGACTAAGTTTTGTGGCCCCACCCCAGAAAAAGAAACGAAACCAAACTCCGCTCATGGTATTCTGTATAGGCCTACCTGGTCCTCTTTAGATGTGAAACCATTGGATTAATTACCTGCCACTCTTATTCTAGCAAGCCTTTCCCCAGTTTCTCGTACGATACCACGATTCTATATTATTTATGTGAAGCGCTATGACGTAGTGCATTCGGCAATTTATTATTATTGTCAAGTATTGGTACCGATGTTAAAATAGCATAGGGCTGCGAATTGTTTACAGTAAGCCTAATAATCGCCAACATTGTAGGCCTAAACTAGTATGAATTTTTTTTTCTCAGAAAAAATAACGTCTCATCTGGTGTGCCTGCTTGCAGAATATAATTAGCTCAATTATTGTATAGAAGAGAATTCAGAATATTTCATGTACATGTAGCTCACGTTGTTCGATTGTAAATCGTCAAATTGTATGCGCACTCAAACACAAAGACACGTGCACACTAACACACTGAAGCACATGATAATTATTATGCCTCTGAGTATAGGTAAACTTTTATGCGTTGTAGTACGTGGTCAGGTTGCGGGTCCGAATGCAATCGCTTTAATCAACGGTCAGACGATGTTGGACTGCACTACAAATGATCTGCCATCTTCTAACTGGAGACATACACCAGATGGAATAAGCGATTACTCAACAATAGCATCTGGTTGCATTGTCACTGGAAACAATGCAGCGTACCGGTACTACAGAACGGAAGTAATAGGAGGCAACATATGCAGACTGACAATCGCAAATGCTACGATGCAACAGGCTGGAGTTTATGTCTGCTATGATGGCGCAACGACCGTATACCAAAGTTTAGTGACGGTTATTGGTGAGTGACAAGATAAAATTACGCTATTTTTCATGATGAACGTAGACTCGTTATTTGATGTGTTATTCAACCTTTCTTTATTTTATCATTTTTATGCGGTTAGGCTTAGTTTTTATTATCTTTACAAAACATGGTCAACCGTTATGATATCAAATTACCTTACTTAACTTCGAAAAAGATGCTTTATTCAAGTATTGCCATGGTCTTTCTGTTGAAAGAGAAGAGTCACAGACCTGGAGGCGACTTTTGGAAAGAACGCTTGGATGGCGGATTATAAAATGGATTTGGGTCGGAGCTATTGAGATTTCAGTTTAGAATTGAAAATCTGTCGAGTTGAAAGCCGAAGAGCCCACTTCAAGTGATGATTAGTGAGCGGCAGTATAATTGTTTGAGGCAATTTATAATTCACGGAATGCAGGAGTAGGCCCATAGGCGCCGAGTTGACTCGAAGGGTGTCAGTGCCCAAAGGAATGTGAAAGAAATCCGCGAGAGAGCGCTGAATTTTTTTAGCCTTTTTTGATAGGAGAGTTATTGAAATGACCTCTGTTCATAGACGGAGACTTGTTCATGGTTTTAGGGGACGAACTCACGGTCAAACGATGATCGCCGAGTATGGAAGGGCCAAAGAAGCTTGGGGAGGGAATGTGCTCCTAACCATTTTCGATTTTTTCTTGCCACACTGCGATGGTAGCATCTTAGGCTGTCATTTAACGAAATTTTCGTGGTTTAAAACTTGAAAAGCATCCCTGCCGTTGTTTACAACAAGTTCCACACAGCATGAAATAGTGAATTTTTAAGCCGTTATTTCATAAAGATTTCCTAATTATTTAATTGCTTAAAGATATGATTTAAGACTTCAATAAATGTTCTTCCAAATTGATCACTCTTTGGGCCAACATGTAGCCTACTTCTCTTGGAATCCACACAGAAGAAAAGCACAATCTTCGTTATCATGGGCATCTTGGAGCACTCTCTCCTAATTAGGCCAGCACCCAGCAGACTCAAATTTTGCAAAAGAAATCAAAAAATTCTGTGTACATTAACTACTATTTATTGAGCCAATATTAACATTGTGGAAGACACATGTAGTTTTTCAAATAGGCTAGTTTTCACAGATAATTTAGTCAAGGCTGATTTGTTAATTAACGCAGACAAAAGACTATCCAGCCTTTGTGATGCTGGGAGGTTATTCTCGCGCAGTGAGGATCATTATAATATAATGATCCTATAATGTAGCCTAGCATGTACAAAAAACAGTCAAAACGTCGGCATCGTCCGTAATAAAAAAAGACGAGCAGAATTTCGAGTTTTCCTCGTATTCGTATGGAGTTCAGACTACCGGACAAGGGTAACACTGGAGTAGGCCCAATAGTAAGGTAGACTAACCGACATAAAAGAAAATATGTAAAAGACGCAGTGATTTTTATAGATAAGCAATGCCAACAGAGAAATAATATCATAGAAAGCACATCTTGCTGGTTGATTTCTGGTGGTGCCCATGCATAGGCGGGCCTCACATGGTCAATTCTGGTGGTGCTACATCACGGGCCTCGCAGAGTCGGCGCCCATGTGTAGACCTATGCACGTAGGCTACATCAGAAAGCATCGTTTTTCACGTGTACCATTGACAGCAAATAATTATACGATGCGATTGATATCAGCTGGATACTGTAGGCTAAATTAAACTACATGTACATAAATTATTTTTCAATGAATGGATTTTGTTTTCTTTTTCTAGACTCTACAGCAAGTGTCTTTGTTTACAACCGTTCTGAAGTAGTAGATGGTGACCAGTTGAACATATCATGCAGCATAAATTACAATGGATCAGCACAACCGGCGCCTTCTCTCCGTCCTTCTCCTTATTGGACGACATCGTCAGGGCAGAGTTTACCCGGCACCGTATATCATCCGTCAACAAACGTTGTTACTTTGGTTGCAACAGTGATAGCACAGAAACCTACAGTTCCAGTTTTCCAATGTAACACGGTTTTCGAAATAACAGGGAATACCAGTGGTTATAATCCAATTCCTCCAGCCGATAATTTTACAGTTGGCAGAACAACAGAACTAGACGTTCAATGTGAGTATTATCTTTAGTAGGGCCTATAACTTTTGTTATTGCACATACACATAAATCTTTTCTGAATGTTATTATAATGGTTCCATGCAACGAGAAGTGCATTTTCGATTATGCATTTAGGTATAGAATTCATGAGGAACTCAGTGTTGAATAATGACTGTCTTGGTGCAGGAATCAATTTTACTCACGCGCAAAATGGAGTTAAATGGGGCTCTTTAAGTTCGGTCAATTTATGAGGTTTTGTGATAACGTAACAAGCAGTTTAAGAGAAGTGTGTCAGACGATTTAATGGATGGTCAGATAAGTTTCAAGAAGAGGTGCACTCTGCTAATCATTCCGAGATTTGATATTCCGTGGAAATTAGCCAGCTCGACAGTTGGCGTGTAGTTCATTTTGTTTACAAATTCTGAATAATCAACTTAATCTTTTTGTCTTGTAGACGGTCCTTCTATTCCTGTTGTAACGAATACATATCAGATTTTACAGATTCATGGCATTGCCTGCGAAGTCGGTGTCTTGACCTGCAGTTCATCTGGAAATCCTCAACCAACTTACGAATGGTTTGACACCAAAGAGAACATCAAAATAAGTGACGCAATGACTTTTGACCTGGCAGAAATCAACAGGAACTACACATGTGTAGTAAAGAACACGATTCGAAATGTTACCTATCAAGAGTTGTCTTTCCACGTTCAGACGAGTCAAACCGGCATGCAAGATTGCGGCAAGTTTTTCTCCAACTGATTATAGTTCTTATTAGTAGCCTAAGCAGAATTATTATGGTTTGCATTGTCTGATGTCGTATACTTCTACACAATTATTTGCCGACCAAGCGACGAATAGAGTAAGCCGGTCAAGTTGAGAAAGGGGCAAGATTGCTATTGCGCTATAAAAATAGAATGCGTGCCAGGAAACTTCCTAAAAGGAGGCTAAATTATTGTAGAGCAAGGGAAGGCCTTTCTTTTCTGGAAAAGCGACGACGTGCTAAGGAGTTTCCTTTCTATTTTTTTCTTAAACGTAGGCTAACGTTTCTTATTCACCTCTAAAATATTTTGATATTTTAGAAATTCGTTTATCTTAATCCCCACAAATGCCAAAATAGAAATAGTTTATTGAGAAATTGTCGCGACTTGAGGCCAGCCCGAAGAAATCTTTCTTGATCACATGTATAGGCCTACTGGAGCTGGATTTCTAAAACATTATCGTTATTTAGATAAAAGTTATATTGATTAAAAAAGCTTTCTCAAATAGAAGTTGGTAAATAAATTCTTTCCTACATGAAACCTGGGTTCATGGAAAGAATTCGCGACAAAGTAGAAGTCGGATTGATGAAATATAATGGAGTTACATTGGACAAATAATTAAGAATTTTCAACGACAAAATGTCATGCAACTAAATGTTATGGACAAAATGTCACAAACTAAATGTCACAAGCATAAAAGAGTAAATAAGTGTTTGTTTTTAGTTGGTTCAATAACTGATTATCTCAAATTAGACTGAAAAATGATTATAAGAAAAAATTTCAAATCAACAAGAAATCAAAATGCTTAACAGTTACTTAGCGCAACTACAATTCTGAATAAAGCTTCAATGGTTTAAGCTTAGAGTGTTTTATGTTTATACAGTATAGGCCTAGAAACAACGCACAACACTGAAGATAAGAACTTTTGCAAAACTCGTTTTTGATGGTTAAAAACCAGAATTTTGATCTAGAGACTATCAATAATAAAAATAAGCATTCAGTTTCTCTTTTATACTCATGACATTTTGTCTGTGACAGTACAATTGTTAGACATTGCTATTTAACTGATATAATTTTTTACATCCTTATCCAGACTAAATTTTTAAAACTGAAACAACCGCAGTCCACCAACTTTCTTCCAGTATTGAAAATAAAATATTTGTGTATATCTACATTATTGTCTGCCTCAGGCAGGCAGCCGACTTGCCCCAGCACAAGGGCAAGTTGGTTGACTTTTATAAATTTTTGTATAGAATTTGTTGGCACACTTAGAACATATTTTGACACCCATGTTTGTGTTATCGATCAGCAGGCCTACGTTGCAAAAAAACCAATCATGTTGGCATCATCGTAGATGATCAGATGCATAATTCTTTTTCAGATTTTCCTCGAAACGAGTCAACGTCAATCTTGGTAACAGGTTGTGAAGATACATCAACATGTGTTTGCTCACATGGTGAAGGTGGATTGGCCTTGATCTGCAATGCAGTGACATATCCAAATGCTTTATACGTTTGGAAAGGAATAGATGGGAATGTCGTCTATTCACCAGTAAACATCGACATTTCAAGCAACGGAACGTATCACTGCGCGGCGTATTTCGATCGAGTCTTAACAAATTACACTGGAAATGGTATTTATCCAAATGGATCAAGTGGGAAAGCTGTTACTGAATGTTGTAAGTACCAGATACAGAAAAACAACGAATCTGTTTAGTATCGGTTCTTAGTCTCTCTGTGGCGTGCGTTCTTTGGTATAGCCTAACTGGAATTGTTAAAAGCATAAAAACGCACAATTTAATATTCTTATCAAATTCCAACTCAATTGGCAGTATGTCTGCAACTTACAGTCAATCATGCCAGCTGGCTCTCGTGGAGAAAATAACCATAGCCTACCTGACAACCCAATGTAGGGCTGCCAACTTTTGATTTTGCCATTTCGGGACGCCTTCAGCCACTCGATGTGCCATTACCAATTTACACAATCCACAGAAGCGCATAATGTAACAAAAGTTGTGTCAGCCCAGTATAGAATCTACATCTAGTCCTACAATCTACTAAAAAGTCCTTAACAATTTCAGACAAATCATCAAAAGACATAATTTTATAGCCTAAATTTAAGACAACCTCAAGAAGAAACATTTCAAGCTCCATGCAGTCACCTAGGGGGTCATTGCATAATTACGTAACGCCGAAAATGACCGTTTTTGACCCACCCACCCACCCTGTAACGCTTCGTAACGCTTCCCTTGACCCACCCACCCACCCTCACCAGCGTTACCTAACGATTGTTACGAAAAATCAGTTAAGATTTAAGCCTACCAGACCTATATGCGAATTCGTATTTATAATTCATATATTCATATCGAATTTAATCTAGTAGGCCTATTGTGAATTATAATTTGACAGTAGACTCTATAGGCTTAAAATATACAGAATGTTTTATTGCTATAAATGACAGTCATGCCTGAATTCAATTTTCTTAAATTTTACCTCAAGAATAATTTTACACACTGCTGAATAGTTTCACGGACTAAATAGCTCATTAACAATTAATGAATATTAAGATTAACTAATTATTTGCTTAGTCTGGGCACTTCGATAATTATTAATAGAAATATTGCTGAGTTTTACTGAGCATTAATTTTAAATGCTTGAGACCTTGTCTACTGAGTAAAGCATGTTTCAAAGTGGTTCTTTGATGTCAGGAATCCAAGGGCAATTAGGCCTACTAAGTTGTTCCGTTGATAAAGCTATCACAGATCCAAACAATTCGAAAAGCGGTTTTCGGTTTGCACAAATGGGAGAACAGAATTGACATGGCATGTAACTGGCGTCTGCTGCCAGATCTTATTCAGATAAATAGATCTACTTTGGATACATTTTAAATTTATGACACGAAGTTTAAATTTGATCACATAATTATTTTGTCTAAAGTGCCATTCGATGGTAATTTAATATTCAATACGTACTAAATTTTTTCCAAGGCGTTACGTAACGTTCAGCTCTCCCCACCCATCCACCCACCCCCGTAACGTTTCGTAACGTTTTCAATGACCCCACCCACCCACCCTCGAGCGTTACGTAATTATGCAATGACCCCTAGGCTCATCAAAGTAAGACTTATGAATGAGCCCAAATTGAAAGAAGTTCGTAGATATATCGTAGGCTCATAGGTCTGCGACCGGAGAGCAGAATTTATATTAAACTTAAGGCCTGTACTTAATATATTATAGGGTCTACTTTTGTTCGTTAAGCAGTTCCAGAACACTGGGCACAACGTCGCAGAAATCAGCACATATCATGCTAACAGCTGTGCTTTAATAAAGTCGGTGAACTCTCTGTGCTCAGGTAATTGCGATTATTAGACAACAGATCGTTCAAAATGCTGAACGCTTTCTCTTTAAAAACCCCCATTAAAACTGGACACAATATGCTAAACCGAAAACCGAGTGTTAGTGATTTGTATGGTTTTGAAGACTAACTCCCGATGTTCAGCCAACAATGTAAGGCTAATGTATAGGTCTTATAGAGAGCAGGACGTTAAAATCATCGTACAAATGGCTGAGTTTAGTAAGAAAAAGATCAATAGGAACAATAATTGTGCTAAGTGGATCTGGACTAAATTCCGGGACAATCTGAGATCAATCCGGGACACGGGACGCACAGGATCAATTCCGGGACTGTCCCGGCGAATCCGGGACCGTTGGCAGCCCTAACCCAATGAAATCAACGTATAACTTAATCGCCAAATACTATTATAATGATTTTTATTCTAAGAGCAATGCCATGCTGGTAAAAAAAAGCCTGTGAAAGAGCAAATCCAATTTCAGCGCAAGCAATTTTTCTAGTGCCGCACATTATATTATGCATTCACGTTGAATCAAGTCTTTCAATAATAAATTATCCGCTTTAAATTTCTACCGTCTGGTATAGACTTAATTGATCTCACCTCAAATCAATTGCAAAACTAAAATGACGAACTTCAAAGATTGACATTCACAATAAAGTGTTTCGCGTTGTTTCAGCCATATCTATAACAGCATCGCCAACACCAACAATGGAATCAACGACATCCGCAAGTAAATGATTAAGACATAAATGTTTACCTGCTCTCAAATTTTGAAAAATTCTCTTTACCTTTTTTATTGTCCATTTCGACAGAAAGACCTATAGCTTTATACTTATTATTTATTCATTCGTGCATTTAAGAAATAGTTCACCCCCAAATAAACCTACTCAGCGGCGCTCCCAGCTTCTCCAGGCAAATTAGATTCAGCAACGTGTATTATAATGTACTGGTATTATTATTCGGCATCTCCAACGAGAGTCTATTTCAGGCGGATGGGCCAAAAAATGGAAGATGCGACGCTGCCTAGCACAGGGAATTAGAAGCGCACCATTAGCAGAAGGACGAAATGCTCGATGACCGGCTGAGACCGGACGACAAAGCTCACGCAAATACATGTAAGCAGAGGCGCTACCAAGGAGGCATCACCAGACCAGGGCGACAGTCACGTCGATTATTTTCTATAGGAGATCACGGCAGGACTGGAAGCCAGTGCAGTGTGTCATGCATGTAGGCTTAGGCAGAGGCATATTTTGGGATGCACCCAATACGACGATCAACCGGTAAAGGTGGGTGATTGGATTAAGCCAGCCAGGATCGAGCAGCAGTGGCCCAATCGCGGACACTGGTTGAGAAGTGAAGAGAAAGATATCACTCAGCAAAGCAAGAAGAGTAAGTTAAGTTAAGGCGTAGACGTTGAGATTAGTTGTGACTTAGAAGAGTGATGCGATTATTAGAAATCCATCGATAATTAACACATTAACTAATAATTATTTAACCTATGGGCTGTCAGCCCATGGATAATGAAGAAGAAGAATTAATTCGTTGTCTTTTTATAATTATGCAAAGCTTGTGCGGATCGACCGGTGACATGTAGCAGCGATGATGTGGCCATTGTAATGGGAGTTCTCTTCGGAATCTCCTTCGCGGTTAACATAACTATTATGATCATCTGGATTTACAATCAACTCAGAGCCAAAAAGGGTTCGTCATATTTTATTTAGATTCCGTTTCGTTATGTGCTACCTAATTACAGCATTCTGACGATTAAAATTTTGCTTGTTCGTCAAAAAATATTCTTAGACAACATAGGCCTACAACCAAGTCGTGTGTGTTTCTTCCGAGAATTATAGATTAATTAATTAACTTGGATCGATATCCTCGTTATCTTTAATGCGAACACATTTTAGGAAACAAGACTTAAGTCGTTATTTGAGTTACGTTTGTTCAATACGGTAATAAAATTATGTTTCTCATTGTCTATTACGAATTCAGATCCTTTTGAGAATCCAGAGAACGTTCATCGACCTGATATGATGGATATTTCGAATGGAACTTCAGCGCCATCACCATACGAAGAACTCAAACGACCTGATGAAAATCAACCGAATCAGGACACCTACCAACAACTTACACTGAATGACGCAGGTGGACTAGCAATACAAAATCGAGAATAATAGAAATGGCTAATCGTCGATAATAACTTGACTCTCGTTTTGTTTAGTTTGCACAACAAACCAGTAATGTCCGATATCTATGTCATAAAAATTATTATATGCGATAAAAAAGATATTATAATGTTTCTCAAAACTGACATGCTATCAATTTTATGTTAGAATCTTGTACATTGAGTAACGTAGAGAGACAGACAATTAAAGGCACACAGAAAAAAGATAAAGAGGGAACGAGATAAAGAAACAAAACACAGAGAGAGACTTAGAAAGACAGAGGACAGACAGACAGAGACAGAGACAGAGAGACACAGCAATATAGAGAAACAGAAAGATAGAGATAGTGAGACAAAGAAAAAGACAGTGAGATACAGTGCAAGGGATAGTCGGCTAAGATCATCGTTGAGGGGTCTGCTACAGGTCCCACGGTCAAACACGATGTTTGGCGAAAGGTCTTTCGCTGTGTCAGGACCCACTGCATGGAACAGTCTCCCTGACCATGTGAAGCATGCATCCTCGCTAGAAGGATTCAAATCGAAACTCAAGACATATTTGTTCAAACAATCATATAATTAACAGTGACATGTGATCCCGTGTACAGCGCCCTTTCCTTTGGCCTCGGCTGAGCTACGGCGCTATATAAATCGTCTTATTATTATTATTATTATTATTATTATTATTATTATTATTATTATTATTATTATTATTATTATTATAATTATTATTATTATTATTATTATTATTATTATTATTATTATTATTATTATTATTATTATTATTATTATTATTATTATTATTATTATTATTATTATTATTATTATTAAGGGAGATGGCAGGAGAGGGTAAACAATAAATTTAATAAATTGACAGATCATCATCATTATTATTGTGACTTTCATCGATTTTTTCTTTTGGAATCAATTCACACTTTGAATGTAAACTGCAGGAATATGTAGGTCCTAATAATTATTATAACGATTATAACTTCATACAAAGCTAAGGACAAACGGTTGATAAGCTTTCACAAGTAACATGCAGGGACCTATCGTCCATTTTTAATGCGGGTATAAGCAACGATTGTAGGATCAGCGGCACTCAAGCGTTTTATCAGTTTGATAAGGTCGCCGAGGTCATTGTAGTAAGAAGGTTATACAACGTTATTAGACCTGCTTCGTTGAAACAGGAAGTGGCGTTGTACGGTACTTTGATAGGCCGTTGTTTGAGATGAAGGAAGTAGAATGGTCATAGTAAGGACTGACGAATGCAAAATAGGTGAGCCATAACTTCCCTGTGAACTTTACTCTGAAGTCTCGTTATAGACCTACCTTGTGTGATCTCAAACAGTATATTGCGCACACACTCATATCAAGTGTCAACTGTTGGCAAAAACACATCTGTACCTGAATAATTATGGCATATATATAATGATTGATCTGGTTTATGAGTTTTTCCAATGGCTTTTGTCCCGAATATTAATAACCCCATGCACTATCTTTATCGGGTTTTATCGTGATCATACCTTACAATTAGTATACCGACTTCACATGATTGAAAGACTTGATAGTATTGCAACTTTCCTATTCCTTGCTCTCTTTGCACTTCACTTTTCCATGCACACTACGTCTATTACTTGCCCTGTAGGCTATAACATTATTTTAGTCGAACAAAATTGCAAAAACTCTGTGGCCATTTGCACTCTGATACAGAAATGTCACCGTTTCAATTCTTATATTTATTATTACGATGTTGCAATAATTATACAATTTAAAAAAATTATTCGTCCACTTTCCCTCGTGACTGAATGCATTGTCAACCAGACGCTTTCATGACCCCCCCCCGACTATCGTACCCAAAGTTAGTTAAATAAACAGTACATTGTTATCAGTCATGTGTCTTATGTTACAAATGAATATAATATTGGAAAACATTGGTAAGGTCCATGCGGTAGGCCTATATAGTGGTCTGGACATCCATTATAATTATGATTGCAATCGTGTCGTAATATGAATACTACAGTAGGTCTAGATGTGTAGATTATGCAGGCTACTTCAGTTATTGTGAGCTGTTGTTTTTATCAATATTCTAGACAGAGTTGCTATATTGTTGACCTTTTTTTACACAAGTACCCGGTATAAGCCTAGCATCAGCGAATTTATGTCTGCTTATCAACCTACATTTTGTACAACAACATAATACATTTGGCTTGGCACTCGCCAGGAGCTGACAAAGCTAGATATGACAACCATTGCTGATGCCTTTCCTGATTTTGTCTTCTCTTATTGGCCGCGTACCCAAATTCAGTCACATCTCCAGCTATATGCGTGACGTTCTCCACTGGCTCCCACTCAAGCAGCGAAATGAGTACAGGATCTCTTCTTTAGTCTTGCCCTGCATGCTAGACCTTGCTCCTGCCTATCCTTGTGAGCTCTGTAGAATTGCTCTTAGTGCTCGCCATTTCCGCTCCCTTCGTTCGACTGAACAAGGTCTGCTCTCAGTCCCTTTTGCTCGTACTTCCAGTCTTCCACTATGCATAACCGTGCTTTCTCGCTGGTAGGACCCTCAGCTTGGAATGGACTATCGCTACAGAATTTAGTTCTATGTAATCCCAAATGAATTTGCAATCGATTTATGTATCCTATATCACAATAGCACCACCTAGTGTAAAAAAAGTGTAAAAAATCTCGTGATACACATTTTATGCTTGCTTGCGTCCGGCGCGCCCGCATGCCAGTCAGCTGCTCACACTTCCAGCTATCGACGAACCAATAATTGCATTATGGTAGCCTAAATCGTAATCGCAATAATTGTAAATTTGTATGTTGCCGAAAGGGGTAATTTTCAAACAATTGCGTAGGAAGGGGAAGTACGAACGGCTGTGTCACTGTGTGGTGTTAGGCCTTCTTGTGGGTCGAGTAAGAAGGGTAGGCCACAGCGTCTACAACATCACCGGCTAAGAAGAAAAGCTGAGCCTTTCATTCGCGTAACCTTGACAGAACGGTTGCAACTTGCCACCGTTTGTATGAACAATAAGCCCTCCGTTTTGACTTTATGATAGGAGGGGGTTGAGTATTACAGTAAATAAAAAGGCAATAAATTAAAGTAACAAAAGAGAATAAAGTAAGAAAAAGAATTAACTGTTACTACAAGCAATTGTTTTGTTTTTCTTATTTAATTGAATAAATAACCTTTAAAAACTTTTTCCTGGGCCAATGGGGGTTTAACCCCCGAAACCTCCTTGTCTACGCCACTGTTTGTGTGTGCGCGCGTGAGTGTGTGTGTGTGTGTGGGGGGGGGGGGTGACAATATGTCTGCAGCCACTAAGCCTAGCATACTTCCTAAATATAGGCAGACCTTCTTCATCAATTGTTTCTCATTTTAGATTTCTCGGAAACCAAATTTGGACAATAATATTTGCTAGCAGTAGGAGCTACTTTCCAGAAAAATCGTGTGGATGTAAATTAGTTTAAAATTGCGACTGACTGATTGTGAAGATTTTTCTGGAGTTTTTCCCAACAAACAAAAAATACGGTATTTTCAGGTTTCCCCTCACATAGCCTGCGTCAATGAAAATCAAATCTAATAATATCAGCTAAACAAAATTCTATTTGCGTCATTGTCGATATGAATACCAGCCTGTGTCCTCTCTGATGAATTAGAAACCTACTAAATCCGACAAGAGCTAAACGTTGACTGGCCCGCTACTTGATTCCTTCTCGGCCTATCCCAAAATCCCCACACTTCAGGTGGTCAGTTGCACATGGCGAACGCGCACCTATAATCACCTAGATTTTTTTATCCTTTGCAAATGCCCATATCGCCTATTCAGGACCCAACCACTAAATACAGCCGTTATTCATCGAAGTCATAGAGTTCCTTTCCGCACTTTGAGAGTTGCCACGAAAAGAATTGGAAACGGAGGTCAATGGGGATAGCGCTAGATTACAAGCGCAAACTGACAAAGCGGCTGGAGATACTTTACAGCACTATCTCCGTTGTTATTACAACCCAGATGCAGATTTTCACAAATTGCCACAAGAACAAAATAAAAATAATATGTAACTGAAACTGATTTTTTGCGCGGCAGATAGAATCTTCTGCGCAGCAGGAGTTTTCTTCTGCGCAGCCGCGCAATCGCGCAGCTTAGAGGGAACGTTGCGGCGCCTAGCCAGCGCACAGACCTTGTATGCAATCCGCTGTGGAGAAGGGAGCCAGTGTAAGATATCCCGCATATAGGATGAGACATGGCCATATTTTGGGATATGGCCAACAAGTCGCGCCGCAGAGCTTGGGTTGAAAGTGGGTTGGCAAAATATGCCATTCGATGTCCAAATGATTGTTTTAGGATGTCCTAGAAGCATTTGTTCAGATCCATAGCCTTTAATTTAAAAGTTATCCGGGAAAAACGGGCCTGGGTCCGGTCGGACCTCCCATTGGGCACTCGAGGGTTAAGACAGTTTTATTTGGCCGCGCTGAGGTTGAGAGCGCTTCTGAGTAGCCCCCTAAAGAGGCGCTATATAAATGCATCTAATGAATGAATGAATGAAAGTTGCTTAATATTTAACTATTCTGCTGTGATGTCTTCATTTCTCAGACATCAGTACATCATTATAGTTCACATGGTTATGCATAAATATTTCATATTGCATTTCTGAAGTGGTTCGCATTGTAGGGCCTACCAACATCTTCACGAGCGATGAGTAGATTAGTTAAAAGTGTTGGTTCACTGCAAGGTTGCCATTTTAATTGTTTTGTAAGTATTGAATGACACGAACAGCAGACTTGTTTGAACGACAACCTGGAACACTTATTCTGACAATAAGCGGGCATTCAAAAGCGAAGTGAGCAGCGCTTGTATACGGTCATTGCACTCTTATTAAGAGTATCCTGCTACAGACCGAAATCTAGACATTAGACAGGGTTCGGTTCAATGCTAAGATAAGGCAGACACAACGAACTGTTTATTTATGAACAATCTCTTCATTCAAAAATATCTTATCAACAGGAAAAGTGAGAACGAATATCTTCCGAAATAAGATCAACCGCTTTGATTCTCCGAATGTATAAGTAGCCTAGTATACTTCCCTGCGTTGATTATTATGTGGTGGCATAATGTGGACCAACTCATGTACTGAATATATAGGCATTTAATTATTTGAATTTTGCCACAAAATTTAAGGAGGACAATCACGATGTCCATCGATTTTGTGTTACTTGAAATCGTTTGGTTTGTCCTTTCAATGGCAGGTAATTTTTGCACCGATTTTAACTTTCAATGTAATCTAGTCCATTTCAACTGGAGATAGAACCCTCCCACTTTTTGGTAAACACATTATAAACGCACATGTTTATAAACGCCTGAACACTGAGCTGCAACTCTTGAAGTTGCTTGTCTTGGAAGTAAGCCTACAAATAGGCCTAATAGTACGATTCGCAGTGCTAAGAAGAACGGGCTCTGTAACATAACATAACACGTTTTATTTTGTAACCAACACAAAATGCAGTAATCACATCAAATTTTACAGCGTTTTAAATTAGTTGTCGGTTTTACCATAATGGGCGCTGTGCAGTGTAGGCCTACATGTGTTAGTTAGGCCTACATAAAATAATCGGATCTAGGACTATTGGTCATAGGATGATTCGTTATAGGCAGATTGTCATAGGACGATCGGTCATACACCGAAAATAGACGACATTAATCTTATTTTTAAAACAAATAAACAGTTGGCAAAACAGGCAATATTCTTTGGTAGGCTATAGGCCTAATTGCTTTCAGGTATCACTTGGGGACAATCTGCATTGGTAGACAAATGAAACAACTGAAAATCAAGAAGCTTATTAAGATAATTAGTTGAAGGCATGAACGGACTTCAAAGAACTTAAATGATAATTGGAACTTATTGTATTTGTCCGAACAAGCACTTCAACGAATGAATAACGTCCATCACGAAAAATACGTTGTCCAGCTATGAAAGGCCATGAAACAAAAGCATGACAACTATTTGCAGTGATAGAGTGAAGAGTAGGCTATTTTATGGCAAATGATCTAGTGGTAGTTCCTAGAGCCTCTGAGTAGTTTCCTTGAAGAGGCGCTATATAAATATCTGAATGAATGAATGAATACATCTTTAAACTTTTTCTGTTCTGTTGTTATTTTGAGTTTTATGGCTCCAGAGTTTTATGTTTTTTAAATGATCTACTATAGTATGTGCTTGTCTTTAACCTCTTCAACAAGAGTATTCGGTAACTATAATTGACTGATTTAATGCTGTAAATTGTTACAGAACCTATGACCAATCGTCCATAAGACCAATTATAGGCCATAATTACGACCAATAGACCCTATGACCAATAGTCCATATGACCAAAAGGCCCTATGACCAATCGTCCATATGACCAAAAGGCCCTATGACCAATCGTCCATATGACCAAAAGGCCCTATGACCAATCGTCCATATGACCAAAAGGCCCTATGACCAATCGTCCATATGACCAATCATCCTATAACCAATGGTCCGTTTTACCAAATAATAATTGACAGTAATTGTGAGCTAATTTTGTATAGCGTGTGGTGATCGGCTAATTGTTGAGCGTACGGATAGGCCAGCTCAAGGTCAGCTAATTGTTGAGTGTACAGACAGACAGGCCAGCTGACTGAGTGGCGGGAAATTGCCGCGGCGCGTCGTCGCCGGAGAGAGAGAGAGAGAGACAGACAGACAGCGAGAAGGACAGAGAGAGGCAGAGAGAGGGACAGTGCGACCGAAGAGAGAATGTACGCTGAGAGTGAGATAAGTTGTAGAAGGAGTGCTAGTCGTGTGTAGAAGACGTTAGAAGAGTAATATAATAAGATGGCGTTTCTGTCGTGCAATTGAATTGTTTGTCGTCGTTGATGCATTGTTGTGTTGTTTGCGAATGTTGGAAATCGAAGAAGAAAATACCAGAAACTGATCTTTGTTGTAAGTGAACAAGTTTAAGAACTTTAGACACTTATAACCTAGCCATAGACGATAGAAGGAGCCGAGAGGAGACAGAACAAAATAGGATCCGAGAAAGCGAGACAATGGTGTCTAAGATTAAGAAGATAGGCGATGCAATGAAACACGTGTTACCTAAGATGCCATATGATATGATGGAGGTGCCATTATATTTTGAGACAGTTGAGAATGCATTCAACAGTTTTACGGTGGAAAAGCAGTTTTGGGTCAAATTACTGTTACCATTAATGACACCAAGAGCGAGAACAGTGCTAAACCGATTGTCTTTTGATGATCTAGACAATTACGATGTAGTGAAAGAGCATTTAGTGAAAGAATTTAAACTGACAGCGAGAGAATATCGATCACGATTTGTAGATGCGAAGAAAACGGCAGAAGAGACATACACTATGTTTACAGCAAGATTGAAGAATCTGTTGAACTATTATGTCAGAAGTAGGCGAGTGGGCAAAGACTATGAGAAGTTATTTGATCTGTTGGTGGCGGATAAGTTGAAAGAATGTCTACCACCGGGTCCACTACAGTTTGTACTAGCAAAGGAGGGTACTGAATGCTTGGAAGCTAGTAATGTTGCAGATCTCGCAGACATACATGTGAACAATCGAATTGGTCTAATGTTTCAAGACAAACCGAAATATGAAGCATGGGGTAATAGTTCGAAGCAAACCAGGTGGAATAGTAGTAACAAAGAAACGGGAAGCCAAGCCAGAAGTTATGAAGTAAGGAAAGATAGTGCTCCTGGAAGACAGTTTGGTCAAGATAGAAGAGAAGCAACGGGTGACAGACAAATATATAGTCGAATTCCAGTGATGGGACGTCAAAGAGAAAGCAATGCAGCATATTCTCCGTACAATTACAGACGGGAGAGCACTGAACAGAGAGGTATTGTGAGGAAACGTTGCCATAATTGTCAGTCAGACCGACATTTGATAAAGGATTGTCAAGCACCACCAAGAATGACAAATCTGAGAAATAGATTTACTCGAAGTGCAGAAAATCTCAGAGTAAATCAGATCCAAGTAATGAATGCACCTAATCAGCTGGAAGGACAAGACAACCGCGAAACGGAAGTGAAGTCAGTAATGAAGTGTACGCCTCAGTTTACTATACAGAGAGAAGTAGTAAAATCTGATCCCATTACGGATACTTGTCGAGAAACAGAAAGTAAAGATCAGTGTCAACGTACGAAGAAGTCCTTACTACGGCATGTAGATGTAGATATACGTGGAAATGATGACAGTTGTCATCCCGTGCAAGTCAAAGCGCTGATTGACTCTGGTACTGAGATTCCAGTAATCAATGAGGAATTATTGAAAGGAGCGACAGTAGAAGAAATTGGCAGAGTACATTTGCAATGTGTGGCTGGAGAACCCATTCCAGCTAAGTTGGTGAAAATAGAAGTGCGGATGAGTGGTCATAACGTACACGAAGGAGGAGATTTGAAGGACAAGGGAGTAAATATCGCGCCATATTTAACCTTGGTATGTGCCAGCATTCCAGCAGTCTTGTGCAAAGATAACAAAGAAAAGTTCTTGCTGCATCCAGAAATAATTGCAGAACTGAAAGAGGTTCCACCAGTGAGTGTATTGCAAGGAGAATTGCAAGCGAATGTGACTACGAGAGCACAAAGTCGGAGAAGAGAAGTGGAAGAAGGAGAAGAGGAACAGCTAAATGAAAGTTTGCTAGACGATGACACAGAAAGCGATGATGAACAAAGCGTTCAAGAAGAAGAAGAAGGAGTAACATCCGGGAGCAATGAAATTGAAGAAGAGAACATTACGAGAACATTGTCTTGTGGTCTGATCGTGGAAGAGGATGACGAATTTGGATCAGTGGTAGAAATACCGCTGAAGGAAGACCATACAGAGACAAAACAGAAATCACTCCAATTGGATTATGAACAAATTGGACATCTTACGAGCGAACAGCAGAAACAATTACTTGATGTACTGAATCGTTATGCAGACAGATTTTCGGACAAACCGGGACTATGTACATTAGTAGAACATGAAGTGGTGTTGAAACCAGACTTTCGAGAAAAAGAATTCATGGCATATCGAATACCACTAATATACCGGGCAGAAGTGGAAAGACAAATACAAGAGATGCTGAAAGAAAACATCATTCAACCATCGTCAAGCAGAATGGCAAGTCCACTTGTCATTGTCAAAAAGAAGGATGGATCCTTGAGATTGGCTTGTGACTACAGATACATTAACTCTTTTACTGAGAACTGCAGATATCCTATGCCAATCGTCAATGATGTTTTGAGCAAAGTCGGAAAATCCAAGTTTATTTCTGTTATGGACTGTCGCAGTGCCTATTGGACTTGTCCTGTGAAAAAGAGTGATCAATGGAAGACTGCGTTTGTTACACATAATGGACTGTACGAATTTACGCGTGTTCCTTTTGGAATGATTAACTCTGGACGGACTTTTGTAAAAGCGATAAATATGATTTTGCAACCGATACATGATTTCACTGAACCTTATGTTGATGACATTGCAGTGCATTCTAATGATTGGGACATTCATTTAAGACATTTGGAATTATTTTTGAAACAAATTAGACTGCATAATGTAACGTTGAACTTGAAGAAATGTGTGTTTGGTAAGAGTGAGGTGAAGTTCATCGGTCACCTTATAGGATCAGGGAAGAAGATGATGAATCCAGATAGGATTGACAGTTTGATTAATTTGAAGAAACCTGAAACCAGGAAGGAAGTGAAACAGGTCTTAGGATTTTTTGGGTTTTACAGACAGTTTATTTGTAATTTTGCTGAAATTGCTAAACCATTGACAGACTTAACCAGCAAGAAAGTACCTGAGAATATTGTTTGGACTGATGCACATCAGAAATCCTTTGATTCACTTAAACAGATTGTCTTGTCAAATGTGGTTTTATATATGTTTGAGGTTGGTAAACCTTTTAATTTGTACTGTGATAGCAGTGATTTTGCTGTGGGAGCTGTCCTATCACAGGTGGACAATGAAGGGATAGAACGTCCCGTTTCCTTTATAAGTCAGAAGCTGACAGATACCCAGAGGAGATGGGCGACGATTGAGAAGGAAGCCAATGCAATCATATTGGCATTAAATAAATTGAAAGAAATTCTTATTGGTTCTAAGATTAATGTGTTTACAGACCATAATCCTTTAGTTTTCTTGACTGAATCAATGTCGAAATCTGCTAAGTTAGTCAGATGGTCATTATCATTACAAAATTTTGACATTTTGTTGAACTATAAGAAAGGTAAATTGAATGTAGTAGCTGATTGTTTATCTAGATTATAGCGTAAGATATTTTATGATGTTATATATATTGGACTGTTTGCATTGTTTAGTTAAGGTACGTTCGCTAATTTTTATAGATAATTAGCTCTCTTTAAAAGAAAGGAAAGAGGTAATGTGAGCTAATTTTGTATAGCGTGTGGTGATCGGCTAATTGTTGAGCGTACGGATAGGCCAGCTCAAGGTCAGCTAATTGTTGAGTGTACAGACAGACAGGCCAGCTGACTGAGTGGCGGGAAAGTGCCGCGGCGCGTCGTCGCCGGAGAGAGAGAGAGAGAGACAGACAGACAGCGAGAAGGACAGAGAGAGGCAGAGAGAGGGACAGTGCGACCGAAGAGAGAATGTACGCTGAGAGTGAGATAAGTTGTAGAAGGAGTGCTAGTCGTGTGTAGAAGACGTTTGAAGAGTAATATAATAAGATGGCGTTTCTGTCGTGCAATTGAATTGTTTGTCGTCGTTGATGCATTGTTGTGTTGTTTGCGAATGTTGGAAATCGAAGAAGAAAATACCAGAAACTGATCTTTGTTGTAAGTGAACAAGTTTAAGAACTTTAGACACTTATAACCTAGCCATAGCTACCGCAGTACAGTGAATAGGTTAGGCCTAGGCTGCGCTGCAGAACAGAAAGAAGAGACTGGAAAAATCGTGAGGGATTATTAAGCTCACAGTAATATTGAAAGAAAGACATAGGCATAATTGCGGTGACACTTCACCGTCTTTGGAGATGACACATAGTTTAGGCTTCATGGCCGAAAGGACTGTTCCACAGTGTAGGTCGTGCGCCACAGAACTAGCAATCTCCAGACATCGTAGAATGCGTGGCCAGATTTTTAGATGAGGATCGTAGCCTACACCTGTTCAGGTTGTCTTATATTCGAACGCATAAAAGAGACGTGGGCTATTCTAATCTGGATTATGGACAAAATGTTTTGTGTTATCGACCACAGTCTGTTGGTAAGGCGATGAGGAGCACGACGCAGTCAGTGTATGGTGTAGAGAACAGAACAATAAATGACACGATCGGATTTTTTCCGACCTTACATGAGACGGGGAGAATTATAGTTAAGCCCTGATTGTATACGATCGAGTTGATGAGTCGTCAAACCCACAAGTAGACTGTCACAAAAGTCAACAATCGAGACTGTATAACCGTGTGGCTGTTGACGTAGATGATTGTTGTTGAGGTTGGAATGAGTCTGCGGATGCTTTCTCAGTTGATAAAATAGCCACGAGAAAATTTATAATGATCTTACCGGCCGACCTGGACATTGAACAGATACCATCTTCTCAACCTTGGAATGGACTCCAAGGTTGCAGATGGTATCAGCTGTTAAAACGTTTAACTCTGACCAACACAATAACTAAACATACAAATTACTTTTGAAGGGACAACCGAAACGATACATCAAGGACCGTCAAACACAGTGGCAGAGATTGGAGAGCAAGTGCAACTAAATTGCACAACTAATCTACTTGATATGAGGCATACTGATTGGCTTTTATCAAATGACGGAAGTTCGGGTTATTTGGAGATCGTTGTAGGATGTGAAGTAAACAGCAGTTTCAAAGATCATTATCAAACGGAGATGCCAAATTCAGACGATTATTTTCTGTGCAATTTAGTCGTTTTCAACATTACCATGGAGCAAGCTGGAGTCTACATATGTAGAGAAAGAAACGATAATTATGGATCCATTCTCACCGTAATGGGTAGGCCTACGATGCATTATATTAAAACTTTTTCGCAGTAAAAAACATACAAACATGCAAACACTTTACGATAACAGTCCAAGATGGCGATGTTTAGTACTTCGACACATTTCAATTTTTAAGGTTATTTAATAGGCCTACATTACAGCAGCATTTCCCGAAGTGGGTTCCGCAGTACCCAAGGGTTTCGCGAGGTGCACGCTGGGGTTCCGCGAAAGTTGTGAATAGAGGAAATGAAATTTTAGCTAGTAATTTTACTGGAAAACGACATTTCAACAGCTTTGAAAATGTACCGATAGTTTTAAACCGCTGTCAGTCTTATTTTGTGTTTAGTCGTCACCTATTGAGCGATTATCTGAACTGTCATCGTCCATTATCAATACAGTTTGTAAGCTAATTTTGTATTGTACCTGGGAAAACGCTTCTTGATTGTGCGATGACGGTCTTCGCAGACATTTTGTGTGCTGAGCGCACCTGTAGGATGTAGGCGGGAAAGTTGCGCCTGAGAGCGATACAATACATACATAATTACAAGGTGAGCCAAAAAATACCCCCTACGTTTTCCCCGAATATCTTGACCAAAGGTAAGAATATCCAAATGAAATTTTACAGGTTTATAGACAATTCATATTTGCACATCATGGTCAGATTTCATCAAAATATTTCAAACAGAAAGAAGTTATGCCACTTTTAGTGAGGCCCCCCACCGTTTTTTGACGATTCAAAGACTTAACGCAGCAAAAAGTATCAAAAATTGTATAATTTCGATGTAGATTAATATATTTTAAAACATACATATATCATTTTGTACAGAAATGCTCTATCCATTGGTGCATTGCAAGTTATGATATCTCAAACCAAAACCAAAATCCTAGGGGTTGGCAACCAACCTTCCTTGGTAGTACATGTCTCAAAAAAGATTGATAGCCTGAGTGTTGAACGAAAATAAGATCTGAATATACTTTACGTTTGGGAATTGAGATTTTAATCTTGTTATAATGACATATATAGTAGAGCTCTGCGCCGGCCGCGCCGCGCCGCCGCCGACATTTTGTGGGCGCCGCCGCCGCCGATTTTTTTGAGTCGGCGCGCCGACGTCGACGCCGCTACCGCCGAAATTTGTCGGCGCGCCGCCGATGCCACATGGCTCGTTTATTTCTTTTCGTTGCATTTTCATCTCTTGCATGATTTCGCGAAAAAATTGTTGCGTCAGTGAAAATAGAATCTTTCTTTTATATATTTCGATTTTTCTTGGCAACACCGTTTTTGCATCAATGCTGTGAAACATAATATTGCTACTATTTTTTAGACTTTTCGAACAGTGCGCTTAACGTTTAAACTGTTGTGGATTTTGTGGTTCGATTTGAATTATGACATCAACAAAGGTAAAAAGAACTCCAGGTAGGCCTAAGTGGATGCTGTGCCGTGTGTGCGTTCCTGCCTGATAGTCCACTAGAATGGAACAGAACCGTCTGACATCTAGTATTAGAATACACGTTGCTATAAAGTTGCAAACATGTGGCGCTCTGCAATTTTATGTAGGCGATTGGTCGCTTCTCAGGCTTGTGATTCTCCATGGCCGGCCAGTTACTACCTAATTCTAATTTTTCTCACCAGTATCAAACTCACACGCTGTACGTGACATATGTGGCGCCGCACACCGAAATGAGCATTAAGTTGGAGATTACACATGAGAGATATTAGAAAAATAGTATTTTTTGATTTTTTGATTTTTTTTAAAAAAAAAGTAATAAATTTTTTTTTGAAATTTAAAAAAAATTTTTTTCAAAAGACAAGTAGCCAAGCTATTTTAATGCTCTTGCTTTGCAATTTAAAAAAAAATTAATTTAATTTAATTAATTAATTAATTTAATTAAATCCCTTTTTTCCTTGTATCTTCGGCTAGGATTAAGCTAGAGCAATAATTTTTGTGTCATTTTGACGCCTGAGACAAGGCCTTTGAAACGATGCATCAAACGCAATATGTTGCAAAATCACCTTAATGCTCATTTCGGTGTGCGGCGCCACATATGCGAAATTGGCGATTAGTTAAGCTCTCGAATATTAATAGTCCCGTCTATATGAAAAATGGAGCAATGTTAGGAAATTGGCCAATGGATTCTATTTTGCAAGAAATTTGAGGAACGTCTCACAAATGGGAATAGATTAGGAAAATAAAAACATTTTCCGCATAAAACAAGTGTAACTTATTGTGCTTGGCTTGCTTAGATCGAAAAACTTGGGCATAGCAATTTCGGTTTGAAGAAGATGCTAAGAGTTTCGCGTGGAAGTCGTTCGGATTATTGGCCGAAAATCAATATAGGAGGTGAATTCTGATCAAGTTTACTACTCAGTGTGCTTTGACAAGGGAAAATTAACCCATTAACTACCGACTTTTTTTTCTTGAACAGCACTAACTTTTTCCAACACACCCTTGCATGTATACATGGGAACCAGGTTTAAAAAATTAATTTTAGGTACCTCCGGGGAAAAAACTGGTGTCAAAGTGGTGCACCCTGGGAGGGTGCGCTAGTAGTTAAGCAGTACTTTACATGCTTAGTGTATAGGGAAGCAAAGCACGTATCATTTGTCATAAAATTCAGTTTTTGGCTAGATTGTCAAGCAGTGCCACGACATTCACCTCATGTTTTATGTTTTGTCTTGAAATTCATTGAATCAGTGCATGTGATGTCCAATATCACACTTTTATACCCATTTTTGTGTTTTGCTACAATGCGCACAATACCACTGAGTCGAGTGTCAGCAAGAAATGGATTGGTCGAAGTGATTCCCCGCAAGGACATGTGGGTTCAATGGTTGTGCTCTGCCTGGGTACCTGATCTGGTCCAGTTGAGCATATTGCATTTGGTACCACACACACACCCTCCACAAGACAGCAAGAAGACTCGGTGGCTGCTACTGGTATGACATTGTTTTGCAACACAAGAAAAATGCACTCGACATCATTACATCAAACATGAATGCAAACAGTGGAAGTCATTATTTCCTTGTCGTCACTGTAGTTCTGTAGGTTGTCACATTTGCTAAACTTCACCAACATCGCCTATTGTCACACTGTGCTGTGCAATCTAACAAATTCATTTTGGCGGGAAAATTTTTAAACGGTTCTGTCAAGGCATCCAACATGTTCAGGCAGTATTACTGAAGCGAATAAGTTATCAAAAGCATGATTTGAAAGCATTGATAGTATCTCAGACAGTGGTTCAAGTACAAATGAGCCAAACACAATCAAAATTGAGACGCTTATATGGTTTATCATTGACTCCGTAATGCATACGTATAGCCTATGAATGCATGGGCGAGGTTATCATATCCCAATGTCATCTGCATGGCCTTATAGAAATTGAAGATGACCTCAGTGCTCAGTAAGTTCCAACAACTATTCGGAAGTTCAAGAACCCATAACTAGCATTTCCAGTCCATTAGCACGTAAACCTGATGGGTAGGAACAGTCAATTTACACTGTTCACCATTATAGGAAACCTGTACCCATTCGCTACTAGAGCACCCTCACAGGGTGCAGCAGTAATATCATCAAAATTCTTAAATAAATAGCAATACTTTTATAATTTCTCTAATTATCATACAAACAGATGTAATTCTATTATATTTGATGCATGCAATTGAATAATAATAAAAACTTAATTTTTTATTCCTTGCAATTTTTCATAGTTTAGCGATGACGTCACTTTCATAATAAATCACCTACATTTTTCGGATAAAGATATCAAAACCAGAAAAACTCTGCGTGAATTGTTTAATCAAATCAATATAGATCAGAAAAATAAATAAAATATTTAGTTCAAACCGGATAAGGAAATTTTTGAGCCAGTTTTTTGAATGCACCCTCCCAGGGTGCGCTAGTAGAAAATGGGTTAAGGAACTGCATGCATCCTCATCTGTTGACAAGATAGCATGATAACTCCCACTTTGTGTCAGACAAGCATTTCTACGCAAAAACAGTATGTATGTATGTATGTATGTATGTATGTATGTATGTATGTATGTATGTATGTATGTATGTATGTATGTATGTATGTATGTATGTATGTATGTATGTATGTATGTATGTATGTATGTATGTATGTATGTATGTATGTATGTATGTATGTATGTATGTATGTCTGTATGTATGTATGTATGTCTGTATGTATGTATGTATGCATGCATGCATGCATGCATGCATGCATGTATGTATGTATGTATGTCTGTGTGTGTGTGTGTATGTATGTATGTATGTATGTATGTATGTATGTATGTATGTATGTATGTATGTATGTATGTATGTATGTATGTATGTATGTATGTATGTATGTATGTATGTATGTATGTATGTATGTATGTATGTATGTATGTATGTATGTATGTATGTATGTATGTATGTATGTATGTATGTATGTATGTATGTATGTCTGTATGTATGTATGTATGTATGTATGTATGTATGCATGCATGCATGCATGCATGCATGCATGCATGTATGTATGTATGTATGTATGTGTGTGTGTATGTATGTATGTATGTATGTATGTATGTATGTATGAATGTATGTATGTATGTATGTATGTATGTATGTATGTATGTATGTATGTATGTATGTATGTAGGCTATGTATGTATGTATGTATGTATGTATGTATGTATGTATGTATGTATATATGTATGTATGTATGTATGTATGTATGTATGTATGTATGTATGTGTGACGCTCTTCGGCCCGCTCGCTGGCAACACGGTGCCTTGCCTCGTAACCAGACCCATCGATCATGTCTTCCACTCGTATCTGTGCCATCGGAGAAGAATGTCTTAGCAAAGAGGTCCGGAACTGGGCATACAACTCCGAAGCGTCGGATCCTGACACTAACCCGGCCGCGGTCACCTTGGGGGTAACGTCCCGAGCTCCAGGATGGCCAATCCTCGAAACAGGGTTCACTCTTCGGGCAGAGGACCCTCGCTTGGAGTTCCCTTTCGCGGCCGCCACCTTCGCCTTCATCTCCGCATGACCAGGTCTCCTCCGCACCATGTTACACTGAGCCACCGACGCGCCGTAACTTCCAACAGGTAATACCTGGCGCTGCCATGAGGCCGGCCAAAGAAGACGGAACCGAGTCCTCTCTAGGGGATTCAACCCTATACGATCCTGTGCCACAACCATCGTCTTGCGTCCGCTACAAGACCGTCAAGATTCTCTGTATATGTTTTTCTGGTACCAGGCCTTAGGGAGACCACCCGTATAGTTCGCTGGAAGCGAAACTATTACTCAATTCGCGCAACAGCGAAGTCAACTGTACCCAGGATCACGCGCTTGCCAGGCGCTCGCGTACTTATTTCTCTTTCAACTCCGCGCTATCCCGAAAGAAAGGCGCACTACCGTCCTCGGAACTGTCGACTCTTTCGCTGCAACAGGCGCCAACGGTAACTGACTTTTGTATCGCTTCTGAGTCGCGTTTACTGTCAACAGACCAGCATCGCTCCCGTATAGGGGGCTTAAAAATTAGCTAAGGGATACACAACTTCCTTAACTAAGTTAACTTATGACTTATGGAACCGGGACACGCTGCGTAAACTACAGGGAGCGGTTAGGGCAGCTACGTTTAACCCTAACTTTGCGACTACGAATTCCTCGACCTGGCGGGGAAAACCGTAGTTTCGGCGAAGTAAAGCTTGTCGAGCCTTCACCGTTTAATCCACCAAGGATACTCTCTCACTGACGTTATATTCACGGTCGTCTTGGTGCGCTGAGCAGAACGACACCAAGATCGACCAGATCGGATCAAAACTGGCAAAGATACGTACACAGAGGGAAATACACGGGCGACGGCTTATGAAGTGCCTTCCGAAGCCCTTCCCAAGGAACAGGTAACTCACTGACACGTATACAAGATAGAACTCGGCGTGACGTTCAATCTGACACCAACTTTGTAAAGATCGTACCACAAATAACAAAGCTACACTCTCTCGACCGATACGCTTTCGGCCTTGAATGGACTTCAACCAACACGTACAAATACAAGCCGGCACGGCTAAGCGAACACTCACGACCCTGCTACTCGGTCGACGCAAAGACCAGTAGGT
This sequence comes from Lumbricus terrestris, assembly GCA_949752735.1. Classification (NCBI taxonomy): domain Eukaryota; kingdom Metazoa; phylum Annelida; class Clitellata; order Crassiclitellata; family Lumbricidae; genus Lumbricus; species Lumbricus terrestris. The sequence goes on from OX457046.1 coordinate 768,896, forward strand.
GAAAGTAAAGATATTCGAAAGAGCCAAGTTTACAATTTCATACAGTCGCGGGCGTATGGAGCCGCGGGTCTCCAACACAGACCTGTACGGGGGCGGTCGCTCGCTGGGGCGGCGCCGCTGGCCGTACGCACGTCTTTCCCTTTGCGTACGGTTCGCGAAAGACCGGAAGAAACTCTTCGCGAGATTATACCGTCGGGACTTTCACTCACACTCGTTAACTCTCAACAGGTAAGATGTTCGCACAGACCAGACGAACAGTTTGACACCAAGTTTACGTAGATCGGACCAGGATTGACAAAGTTGTCCGGTAAACTTCGACCTCTCTCAGCGGTCGCTCGGTCTTGCGTTGCTGGCCTGTATTCGCTAGGCGAAGGCCGGGGGAAGACAAGTTTGCGCGCTTCTACCGTTGAAGCCGTAACCGCCACTGACTAACTTTCCACCGGTAAAGTATTCTCCTCGTCGAGACGAACAATAGGACACCAAGATTGAACGAATCGGACGACAGATGGCAAAGCCGCTGAAAACGCGGCCGGTCTTCGCTGCACCACGCGAGAGACCGGGGAATCGAACTTCACGTCGGCTAAGTCCTTTTCACGCGCGAGGCGTTTCCTTCAGACTATACCGTTGAAACTGTAACAGATGCTGACAAACTCTCAACAGGAAAAGTCTTCTACTCGTCAAAATGAACGAGATTGTCGCTTAGATCGAGACGATCCGACCGCAGGATACAAAGTTATTCACGTTGACACTTTTGTTGCCGGCCGTCGCTGGCTTAGCGATGCTGGTCTTCGATGCTGGTCTCTGCGATGTTACGCGTAGGACCGGGAAACCAAGTTTGCGCACCTCTACCGTCGAAACCGTAGCCGTCACTGACTAGGTCTCCACAGGTAAGATGTTTCTCTCAATGAGACGAACAATCCGACACCAAGATTGAACGAATCGGACAACGGATGGCAAAGCTGTCCGGTGAGCGCGAGCTTCGTCGCGGCGAACGCTCGGTCTTCGGCGGGCGCCGATGAAATCACAAATATGCCTCTAACTCCCAAACGCGGCGAGCTAGACCAGGTCTCTTGACACTTTCACGGGCAAATCGTATGCGGCGCACGGTCTGACGCAGGTTTCACCACTGTAGAGTCAAATTCCACCGAGTAGGCCACTGACGGACACTAGGACTTGGAGTCGATGTCGCTGCGGGAGCTTCACCGACCTCTCGCCGAAGAGTCGAAAGTGCGTACTTCACCCTAGTATCTAATCGGTAACTGTAAATTACGCGTCAGCCGAGCATTTGCTCGACCGAACTGCGTTCTGGTACACTACGCTTTGACAGAATTAAGGGGGCTGCACCCTTACTTACTGTCGCCTCTACTCGGCGCTTACGGGTAAACTTATCGTTAACTCTCGCCGGCGGCAAGATATAGGTATCACTGTCTTTTTATGCACTCTTCTCCAGTATGTCACACACCACAGGCGTATTCAATGGCAATGGGTTTTACGCGATCCGCCGAGGCAGAATGCGCGCCGCCCGTAGCACTCGTCGCTGGCGGTCGGCCACGCGGGGAATAGAAGGCGCGACGAACTTTGGCCTTTAATCCAACGCGCGGTCCGAGGCGAACCAACAACGGACGATCACCGTTTATCGCTTTCAAGGTACCACTGAATCAGTCTTCACATTCACGACCAAGCTGGAATGACGAAATATTCACTGGCGCACGAGGCGTCGGTCGACCGGGCAGCGCCCGCGTCGCTGGATGACGGCGCGTAGCGTCGATGAACGGCGTGGAAGCACTCACGGCGATCACCAACACCGTCTTCCGATCGTAGGCAGAAAGGTAACCAGTATTCTTCTCCGGACCGTAGAGCCGAAGCGTCTCTGTAGCTTGGCGGGTTTCACCCTAACCCGTATATTTTAACCGCACAGGCGGCGAGGCGCTCGCTGGCGTGGCGCTCGCTGGCGTGGCCGAGGTCCGTAGGGGGCTGAGTCCTACGAGACCGGACCCGTCGCTCAGCAGCAGATGCTGGGTCGAAATGTATACGCTATATTATATGCAGAAAACCTCTCTGGTGTTCTACACCGACATGATGAATCGACACGAGCGAGGAATCGTCGGTCTGATAACTGCGAAGGTCCAGGTGACTCAAATTCAACAGACGAGGCCTTACCGCTTATCTACGGTTGCGCGCTCGCCGTGGCCGGCGGTGCAGATTAACCGACGCGGGCCGCCAAGGGTAACAATTCCAGTGCTATGCCACTCGTACAAGGCAATCTGTCTCACTGTGTAAAGGAGCCGTTTGTCTTTCCGGGTTCACCGAGGATTAGCGCACAAAGTCGATACTTCAAAAGACACCAGGGACAATGAGAACTGCTTGACACCTCGGATCAGTACAATATGTATGATGAGCTGACGGGCTCGTGGCGGATAGGATGCCGAGGCCTATACGACGCCGGAGCCTCGATCAGACGGTGCGGTAAAACTGCTTTATTTAACGCTGCAAGCACTCAGCGGGTCTGATTTTCAACACGGCACTAAATGCCAGGAGACAGTCACAAGTAAGACGGGATGAGCCAACACCAACTCTCCCTGGCGCGTCGTAGCGGGGCGATGCCCAGTCGGCCGCCGCTCGATCGTCACCGCAGGTAACGTATAACCTCCGCGGGTGCGGATTCGCTCAAAACACAATATTTCTCTTCAAATTCACCAGGAATCGTTTGGACACCAACAAACCAACGTAGCAATGTCAATTCAACGTGTCTGGGCTGCGTAGAGATCAATGAGAAGAACAGAGTTGATGCTCATTGACCATGGAGTAATCGCCACTAGGCTACTCCACGTATATAGCAATGCATCGTGTGGCAGGCTTTATTCCACCGGAATATCACTGTTTAAACGCGATTTTTCAGCATGTGAAAAATCTTGGATAATTCGCCAAAAATCCATTTCTTGTCCGATCTTCACGATCTTTGTTTCTATCTCTTCCTAAACGACTTCTCCATAACCTACGCCTTAAATTAAGGCTATCGGGCCTACCTAGAATTTATTATCGAATTAAACCTAATCCTAGCCCTACCTATGTAAGGGTTTTAAGCGAAAATTGGGCTATTTTACGCGTATAACTATTGCTATTACACTCGCCTGCTTCCAGCTTAGTTCTACAGGCACTAAACTGTCGGTCGCGCTTTTATTGCGCTTATTTCCGTAACGCATTTCCGCCACATACATTAAACCTAGAGGATAGGCCTACAATTCCTATCAGAGAAATTACGCCTTACCTAAAAATGAATCTAACTACACGGTTTGGCTGCTTTAGGAGCGTAACCGTCGCTCCTTGCCTGTTTCCAGCTCAGTTTAACAAGGCAGGCGGTCAGCGTTTCTCGTACCGATCATTGTCTTGTGGCTGAAAACGCCACATATGTATGCATGTATGTGTGTAAATATGTATGTATGCATGCATGTATGTATGCATGCATGCATGCATGTATGCATGTATGCATGTCTGTATGTATCCATGTATGTATGCATGCATATAATCTATGTATGTAAGTATGCATGTCTGTGTGTATGTATGTATACATGTTTGCATGCAAGCAGCTATAGAATTTCAGCAGGTCGCGTCAAGAAAATTTGGACCTCTAGATTTTTTGACGGGTCATAAGGCAGGTCAAGCTTAAAATAGGCAGGTAGGGCCGCCACTGCGCAAATAGTCTTTTAACTTCTATTAGTAAGTCACGTAAGCTGGAGGCCTGAATTTGAAAACGTCACGTGAATTGTAAATCAATCCTTTGTAGAATTTTGTTGCTGAACGTCTAATCTGATAATTATTGTTTCTCGTGAGTATTAATTTAAGACTAGGTAATTGCCAAAAATGCTGATTATGGATATCTTTTTAACATACGGTATGTTGCTTGTTTAAAATAAGTATTCGATGCTGGAGCACTAATCCTACAACGCCACGCCGCCGACATCTAAAGAACGCCGCCGCCGATTTTTGTATGTCGGCGCGCCGCCGCCGCCGCCGCCGACCAAATTAATATGACCGGCGCACCGCCGTCGCCACTCTCAAGTCGGCGCACAGCTCTGATATTGTATAGTCGATGAAGCAATATTCATCTTGTACTTCCTGAGCGTGTTCCAAACCTCCATGGTATCCATGGGGCGCGGTGGTGTAGTAGTGGCGTCGTTGCCTTGAAGCCGGAAGGTTCGAGGTTCGAATCCACCTGAAGTCGCTGCGTAGGGACCTTGGGCAAGTCCTTCACTCGCAATTGTTCAGCGCTTCGGCGGGAAACTCTGATGCAGTGTCCGCTCTGCAGTCGAAAGCGCCTCTGAGTAGAGAGCTTGAAGGGGCGCTATGACAAGTGCACATACAAACAAACATATACATGCATATTTTCATGTTTTCTAAGTAGGTCTAAGTTCCAAATATGACATATTTTGCGAGACCCATACAAGGATGATAATGTATTAGGTTTCACTCTTATAGGCCCAGCTGCCGCTGGAGCGTCTGGCCGAGATAGCTTAATAGTGTTCCGCCAAAGTGGCCGGATATCATCGCTATAAGTTTACGCTATTTCCACAAATCGTGGGGGCTCGCGCCATGTCCAGAAATTTCATGATCCAAAGTTGGCAACCCTAGATTTCCAGGCGGTATGCGTGCTTAAATGCGTCTAGGTTGCCACTGTGGTTTCAGTAATAAACCCAGATTTCCTTCTTAAAAACCCTAGAATACCCAGACTATATATTTAACCCTTCGGAGGTGAGGTGACGATTTGTAACGCCAGAGGTGAGGTGGGGTTTGACAAACCCCAATACATATTTTTATTTTCAAGCCGCGATATGAAATGGAAAATACTAAGTTGAGTTAAACTATTCTTCTATGATCAATAATCAACTAAACAGACGATTACCACGAACATAATTTTATATCTGCTTTCAATCCTTACTAGATGGCTAGAAGACATCCAATGTGTACTTAATCCATGCAAGTTTGGGTCCTCATGTGCAACATTATCAAATGCACGAATAACCATTATATATATTGTTAATACAACATAAAATGTTTTAGCCATCATTGTGGTCAGCCTTCTCAATGCCAACACAGAATTGACGTGTTCAAGGCACACTCGCATACCAAATCATGGCTCATAAAATCAACATGTATAATTGTTTGTATACGGAAAAATGCAATTTCCTTTAAATATGCAACAAAATTTTTAAAAAAATGTTCGTTCAAATTACCTGAAATTGTGGTAAAGTGTCCGTATTTCATATTCACAAAGGTAGAACAAAATAATTAGAACTGGCTCCATGTTTTCCGCTAAAAATTTAAAGTAGAATGCCTCTGGGGTGTGTCACACCCCACCTCACCTCCGACGGGTTAAGCGATTTTAGACCCCTCTGATCAAAGTAAGTTGGATTATCGCTTTTTCGGATGAGGGTTAACAAAATGTTTGTCAAATGAGCCGAATTGAATGTACAATGTAGTTGCAACGTAAAAATTTAAATCTGAAAAGTTGTCCGAGTCTCGGCATCAATATCGACAATAAACTGAATCGATGCGTCATAATGTGCATGCACAGTTGGTCGGTCGAGCCTACTTGCCTCTGAGTACAGATCTTGAAGGGGCGCTATATAAATTCATGTGATTGACTAGAACTGTAAACACATAACACCCGTGTCTTAAGCTTACAAGATTTTTAAAGTGGCACGAACTTTCCGGCAAAATATTCTTAATGCATCAACAATCCAACGCTTTTAGGCAACTAGAACGTCATTACTCAGCAAAAACTAGACCACTTCCTAAAGGATTGACCTGACCTATATACATGTTATAGGCTATATATGTCGATGCGGCTTAACAAGCACAGGGGTGGCCTGATCTATATTGAGATGTCAAAAACTTAATTCTGCACAGAGCTTTCTTCTGCGTCACCAGGTTATAGATTATTCGTCAATTGACAACGTGGGATCTTGATTGTGAAGTTTCAAATGAAAATTATTTCAACAAAAATTAAGTAGCACAGCCAGATTACATTGAATTTCATAGAATATTCATGTATTGTAAAGTAACTAAAATAAACCAAGATTTTGCCCCAAAAAACATAAACACAAACGAAGACCCAGTGGAAAAAACCAGCTGATGGATCACTGGATATTGGGGTTCCGCAAGAAAATATTAAGACGTGAAGGGTTCCGTGGCCCAACATGTTTGGGAAATGCTGCCTTATAGTCAGATGCCTTAATTGGAAGTCAGTTGAGTACAAGCTGTGGATTTTCTATGTGAAGAACCTGCTGGTTACAAAGCATCGCAAATCTTGCTTCAACTCGATGTTTCGTAAGCACCTCCAAGTTGGTGTCAGTCTTGAATAGGCTATCGAAAGTTTCAGTTATTAAAATAATTCGTGAATAAAATGCATTTAGTCTAACAAAACGGATATAACCTACGGCATGGCGCCAACGACTATGTGGGTCGATTGAGGCATTGTTTGCTATAGTAGAAATCTAAGTAGAAATCGCGCTGGTCCTCAAATAATCATGTCAGTAATTTTTTTACAATAATAATATACAACACTTGAATTAGATACACAGTCCTTTAAATACCTCGACAACAGGGTTTCACGACATCAAAGCCGAACTGACAACTGGTGGAGACCAACCAACTCCCGACAAGCCGAATGCCGGATTATGAGCGTCGAAGGAGTAGAATGGTCCTGGACCCACCAACAGGGCAGTCGTCTCAGGAACATCAAACAACCAGTATCACCCACGGGGCGACCTAGACTGACCTTTCTATCGTCCAACCTCTCCACGATAGTTAATGATAATTTACGTGACTTGTGGTGTCAAATCAATACACCTTGTCCTCTCACATGCAAGACCTTAGGATCATGTCCAGGTCCACACCTGAGATCCTCACGTAAGCTATAGGTTAGGGTAGCATACAGTCATGTAGGTGAACGCTCCTCACGCCATGAGCGTAGGCCCTAGGCCCTACACGTAACAGCATTTAAAGAAAAGTACTAAGCCCAAAATCTACGAAGTGATTTGAAATTAGCCGTTGACCTTTTGCATTCAGATTCGAAATCGCAAGGTCGTTTTGCCAATGATATGCACACAAGTTCAATTTTTGTTCTTTCAGATGCTCCTCCAAGCATCTCAGTTAACACTTCGACCGCTTTAGTGGAAAATGAAACCGTCTTGATCGAATGTAGTTTGGTTTATAACGGATCAATAGAACCAGCTACTACACTTCAACCACACTTCTATTGGACAGATCAAAATGGTCGCAATGTTTCTAGTAGCTACGACTTAACGACAGAGAACACGACGATTTCTCAGCTAACAATCAGAGCTGGTCGAGAGAATATTGCACCATACACATGCCATGTCTATCTTCTACTGATTCCATCGATTGATTGGCATTACGCAAACAACATTCCTTTTGTGAACAGCAGTGCAAGTTCTCTGTGCATCGAAGTACTTTGTAAGTAAACAGTTTGCTGGTTGTTCAGGGAAAATGTATCTTAGTCCAAAATATTTTTAAACATGAGGATTAGGCTACCCAGCAATTAGTAGCGAAGTGCGAATTTCTGTCGAGCCTTTCCTTTGCCAACAAAAAAACGACAGTGGCGTAACCAGGAATTTATGATATGGGAGGGTTGGGGGTTTTATGGCCAGGCCGGAGGCCCTTCCTGACACAAACCCAACATATATTACAGTAAGTAAAAAGATAGTAAAGTAGCAAAGGGGATAAAGTAAGGAAGACAATTGTTACTACAAACGATAATTGTTTTGTTTTTCTTATTCAAGTGGTTAAATAACCTTTAAAAAAATGTCTAAGCCAATGTGGGTTTTAACCCACGAAGCCCCTTTTGTCTACGCCACTGATAAACGATATAAATTATATTCGCGGATATTGTATCAATATACAGGGTGGGCAAAAAACTTTAGGTTTTTCGATTATCTTCGCCAGAAGTGAGAACATTAAAATTAAATTTTAAACACTTCATGCAATTCATATTTACAATGGCCAAATTTCATCAAAAATAATTCAAATGGAACAAAAGTTATTCCACTTTTAGTGAGATGCACACTTTTTAAAGATTCAAAAACATAAAGCGAGAGTAAGTGGCTTTCGATCAATCCCAGTTTGATTACTGGGCATGTCGTGCATCATTGGTGAATGTGTTTCGCCTAATAAACTTAGGCTACGTAGACTAATCCTGAATTAAAACATTTTCTACTAGCTATGGGGTGCATTCAAAAATCAGCTCAAAAATTTTCTTAATCTGCATGAACTAAGTATATTATTTAATTTTCTGATCTGTATTGAGCTGGTTAAACGTTTCATGCAGAATTTGTCCAATTTTAATGTATTTATTCCAAAAATTTGTTTTGATTTATCAAGAAAGAAGAAAGTGACATCATCTCGTAACTGTAAGAGGTTGCAAAGAATAAAATCTTTAGTTTTTATTATTATTTTATTGAAATCATCAAACATGATAGATATGCTTCTGTTTGTTTGATAGTTAGTGATGTCATAAAAATGTTGCTATTTATTGAAGAGTTGTGATGATAGTGCAGGGTGCATGGTAGCGAAGTACATGGTTTTGAACAATTGTGGAGTGTAAATTGACTGTTTCTAGCCATCAGGTGGACTTGCAATTATTATTGGGCTGAAAATTTATTTGTGTGTTCTTGCTCCTCCCAATGCTGGTTGGAACTGTTGTGGTTATCTTCAATTTGGATAATGCCGTGCAGATGATATTGGGTTGCAACATTTTGCATTTTCCGTTGACTACATAAACAATGTTTGTCCTACTGCATAATGTAACTTGAAAAAATTCCTAATAGTTGGTATATTTTCAGCTTCGTCGACAACTACATCAACGTGTGCTCCAAGTAAATCGTAACTATTTTGTTTTAACGTATTTTTTCAAACCGTTCCAATGCTGGAATATAGAAGGACCTACTGCTCTTAAATTCTTCCCATTCACTCTTCTGTATCGACTACTGATCTTCTTGGCACATCAGCAACAAACGCGGGAATTAATTTATAGGCCTATAATAGATATGTGTTCTGTTGTATATGCATGTTGCTTGCAGTCCTTTTACTGGAAAAATGGTCTATAGGTCTACTGTATTTTACATTAATACCTAGTTTGTACAAATTTCTGTGTGCGGTAGCCATCTTTGAAGTTGCGGTTTTTTTATATTCGGCTGTTCCAGCTTCTATCGGTTTATTTTCTACATACAAGGTAAGAAACTTTAAATTTTTAAGTGCACATGTCTATATGCAATTTAAGTTTAATAGAGTATCTGCTGTTATTTCAGATGCTATTTTGCTGTAAAAATAAAAAAAATTGACAGAAATGTTTTGGTAAATATTTTATATTTAGAAATGGGAATAATGGCCACAAAAAGATTTAGTGCTTTGTGCCAGTTTGGGAACAAAACGGATAAACGCAGCAGATGATTGAAAGCTCCACGTCGAACGCATTATAAGTAAGTAAGTAAGTAAGTAAGAATATTCTTTTATAGACCACCAGCAAACGCACAGTAGCTTACAGAGGAAATAAATAATAGAAAACATTTATGCAAAGCTATATTATTGCACTACTCTCCGTATTTGCAAAGGAATATGCGATTATTTAGGCAGATGCCTTTTGACGCTTTTTTAGATGCCAAAATGAAAGTTTCTCTTATTTTAGGTAATCGCCATTCTACAAGTTGATGCAGATTGTGAAAAATTAATGATGACTTTGAGATTTTGTTCACCAAGCAAAGGCTTCAGATGCAGTGCCAGCTATTGACAATGATGTTCACGAAGTTATTTGTTACAACAGAGACAGTGTATGGTGTATCCAACGAAGAGCGTACGGATGAAGACGATCTACGACATTTCGCTCTTCCCTATGATATTACTGGGTCATTACTGGAATACTACGGTTCTTTTGCATATAATTGGAGACAATGAGAGCGTCGTAATTACCTTGCCACAACAACCACTTATTTATAATGTAGCTCACATCCAAGGAAAATTGATACGAATCGGATGCAATGTGTAACATTGTGTATCCGTTCAGGGTCGATGTGTACTGTGGGAAAACGTCGACAAGAATCCAACACGAAACTCTTGGGTTGAGTTCTGCTGTCCGACCGTTACTGCTCTGCGCAATTGATCCGTCTTGTCAGTGTCTACATCAACAATTCCTGCATTGATCTTCATGTCATCCATGTGAAATAGCAAGACGTTCAGTGTGTTACTGCCAATCACTCTGTGCTATGCTAGGTGGACTGTGAGAACTATGTCGTTTTGGAAAAAGTTCTCACAGTCTCGCTGTGCTCCATTTAACATGCAAAGGAAACCAGTCAAATGGCAATTTTCCACACAATTGCCTATTTTTTGCTATTTTTCAGATAATTTCAAGTTTCTGTGGCCATCAAATGCGGTAAATTTATGATTCATAAAACCGTCAACCACTTCGGAATTGCTCTATTATAATTATATAGTTAAGAAATCAGTTTTTTTAATCGAGCATTTCTAAACCATATTTGCATTGGAAGTTCCTTGATAAAATAAAAAACTGAATATTTAAATAGGCCTAAATGAGTATTAAATTAAGTCAAACTAAATGTTCAACTCTAAACTACATGACTAATAATAACTGTCTATGTCGTTCTTCTGTAGAGTTATAGAAGTTCTGGTTGCCAGGCAACGCAGTTTGAAATCGGGAAACTCGAATGTCTGAACACTTCAACCATGTTGCAGTCTTACAGCAAAAACAACATTCATCCTTTCGTTTATTCACGTATTTGGCATTCATGATTGTGATGTTTAACTGAACAGTTTGCCTATGCCATATGATAACAATGATTAAGCTTACACCATTGCAAATGCTTTTCGCTTTGGCATCTACTGCACTGTTAACGTTAAATTTCTGATAACTTTTCTGATATTAAAACAGGTAGGGCTACAAAAGTTCTCGGTTACACTTAGAAATCATGGATCAGAACATAAAACCATTACAACAGAATTTTCAAATTCCTCGTGAAGGAGGTTTGGGTCTACCAAGTGATCTATTGTCATACTACAAACTTGAAATAAAATACATGTTTATTTCCGGTTGAGTTGACTTTCAGAATGTTCACCTGTTTGCGAAAATATTGCTTGTAGCCTACCATTGTTTATTGACAATCGAATTGATCTCCTGATAAGCTCCTTGAAATGTTTTTGTAAAATTACTGAATGTAATTCCCATCTTTTATTACAGAGGAGACTCACGTCGACCCATCTGAAGCAACAAGAACCTCATACAGATAACGGTTTGAATATATTCTTCGGGCCTACTCTCTACTTCGACCACTTGTTGGTTTTGCAACAGGGATTACATCATATTCATCGAGAATCGCTCATAGGCTACTATATTTAGCAATGAACTAGGCATTAGTGTCCCATTTGATCGACACTGAGGTCTCAATTTTAAAAAGCCGATACGTTTTTGAAAAGCTTTTTATATGTGACGTTACTACCTTTAAATCGCATCTTACATATATAGATATTCGTTTAATTCGTGAAAAACGTCCAGGTTGACACACCGCAGCCTGGTTACATGGTGAACATCAAGAGAGACAAACATCATAAAATTAAATTAAAACGTATTACTAAAAAAGATCATTGTTAATGAGATTGAATGATTTAATGGTTGTAAGCGTTCTTGTAGAGGACTCTGGAAATAAAGTTTATGTTGTCCTTGTGCGGGAGCTGGAAATTATGACGTCGGGGTCGAAGGTTGTAAACCGTACTGGTCATTTGGGGAAATTGGTCGCGAAGGACATGACAACTGTTCCATATGACGGCGCGGAGCAAGCGCTCGTCAGATTCCTCAACCATATCAGCAGCAGAGGGCGAGGCATCAGGTAGAAATCCCATCCGCTGGATTCGGCGCATGAAACGATCCAAGCGCGACCGATCTCCTTCCGTAGTAGACCCCCACCAGGCAGGGGCGGCGTACATGAGGCGGGCAACAGTTGTGGCCTTCGTTACCACGTGTAAGGCGTCAGCAGGCAGGCCATGAGTCCTCAAAACCCTCAGGGCGTAGAGTGAGCGAGAGCATGCCTCAAGCACCTCGTCGACATGCCCCGAGGCTCGTAGATCGCTCCGGAAGGTCACACCCAAGATTTTCATCGCATTGACCCTCTGAACTCCGGAGATCAGATCAGGAGTGTACTGGATGCGACTGCGAGTAACCAGCATCTCTCGCGACTTGGTTGGGTTCAGCTGCAGGTTGTTTCGTTGCGCCCATTCCGCTATCTGGGCCAGCTCGGCGGTAATTGTAAGTCGCTTTTTGGCTCCAACTAATAAGTAGGTATCATCGGCATACTTGACAATCTTGTTTTCGGTGAGTACTGGTTTCAGGTCTGAGGCTGTCACGACATAGGAGGAAGGTCCCACTCCCGACCCCTGAACCACGCTTGAGTTGATATAAGCAGTTCTGGAGGTGAACCCGGCGAACTTTGTGTTATGTCCTCGTTCCGATAGAAAGTTTATGAGCCAGTTGTATATTGCATCAGGAAGTTCAAGTTTAGATAGTTTTTCAGCGAGAGTGTAGTGTCTAACAGAGTCAAAAGCTTTAGAGAAGTCTAGGGAGACGATCGAGACATAGGGATTGTCCTCAAGAAGGGCGGTGACATGGTGCAAGATGGAGATGAGGGCTGCTGTTGTGGAACCGGTCGGGCGGAACGCGTACTGGTCCTGTAGCTGGGTAGACATCGGCGGAGTGACAAAAACCGGATAGATGAAAGACCGCACGACCTCTCTTTCGACCATTCTGGACAACACCGGTAGAATGGATATAGGTCGGTAATCCGCTGGTACTGATGGTGAGGCAACCTTGGCAATAGGGTGAATTATAGCTGTCTTCCATTGCTCTGGTATGTATGAGTTGGCTAGCGATTGGTTGATAAGACGCGTGAGGACCACACATAGAATGGGAGCCGAGAGTCTCAGGAACCATGCAGGAAGTCCGTCGGCTCCTTCAGCTGTATGGTGTAAATGATCCAAGAGGTGAAAGATTCGTTGCTCTGTAAAATAAGGTTGATCCCTCTCAACTGTTTGCTTGAGGAGGGGTTTCAGGTAATGCTGATCGTTTGAGATCGTCGCATAATGACTGTTTAGATCTTCGGCAGTAAGTTCACTAGTCAGCTGTGGGCAGGACTTGCTCTTTGTGACTTCCTTGACCCTTCGCCACAACTCATGTAAATAAGCCAAAGCCTAACTTCTGAAAAGAAATACCATATCGCATGCGTCTAATTATGCAATATCGTAGCCTACTAGGCCTACTATTGGGCAATTGCTATGATTTTCTGGTCCAATCTCACTGACAGATGCGGGCATTCGACTTTGTATTTCCAAAAATGTCTATGTAAACCGGCAACTGTTACCGTGCATGAATACTGTTTTTCACAATTAATTAGGCTACTGATAATTCCTGTTTTGAATTCGTTCACCATTTAGGCCTATATGAATATTGGCGTTATGCAATATGCACGCATAATATTTTTTATTTTTTGTGTAAGATATTTTGTCGAGGAAGATTAGAAGTGCAGTCGGAAAGAGCCAGAGGCAACAGAACCAAAGTCAATGCAGGACAAACGCATTTCAACCTTTCAAATAAATGTTGGCGAAATGGACCTGAGCAGTGAACACAACGAACTTCATTGTCCTTCCAAAATCAAAATGGATACTGAGGAAACGATTGAAAGCGATTCTGCGAGGATGAGACCTGACACACACAGTTTCTTAGTTTTGTCGCTTTTAAATATCATGCATAGGCTATTTAGACTATATTATATCTTTCATGCAAACTATTTTTTCGAATAGGCCTGTAAATAGATATATATATATATTTAATTTTAACATGACATTGTCCGATTGGCAATGTGCACGCCGTGGTCGCCGCGTAAGTCAATCAACTAAGATTTTCAGGTAGAATGGAAAAGACTGTTGCAGTTAAGCTTAAACTTGAATAGCGCTTTTACCCGGCATTTTCTGAGGCGTGATTTTCTCGCTAATCAATAATAATGAAATACAAGCAAGAATTTATTTGCTGTATATAAAGCACGACCCAACCCCATTTAAGTTAACCTTTCCCTCCTCCATATTCACTTCCCCCTAATCTTTCCTAACCTTTCGCCTTGCTTCCCTCCCCTTTTAACTTAATCTATGTCAACTAGATTAAATGTTGGAAGGTCTGAGTAATGAAACGCTGTAAAATATTTGGGCATATATTAGTCCTATATGCTACACCAAATGATGCTATGTTATCAGTAGTCTACAGTTTACAGTGCAGGAAACATTTAATACATGATTACCGGTATAAACATTACATCATGTAACTACATGTTTGTGTTGATTTGCATGATGACATGGACAACAAGTGCTCATACTGAACTTGTGAACTGATTGACAGCAACAGCGATGATGTGACCATTGCAGTGGGTGTTCTCTTCGGAATTTCCTAACATACCACTTCCGATCATCTTGATTTAAAATATTATCTACGAGACAAAACAAGGTCGGAATTTCTCTCACATAGGTAAAGTTTTAACGGGCAACCATCTCAATATTACTAAGTCTACTGGTGAATTGTTAAAAACAATGTTTCATAAATTTCCTTGTACACAGAAACCGTACCAGAATGAGAATTGTAGCAAGGCTTTTTAACGTGCAGTTGTACACAACATGTGCAGTTGTAGAAACACTTCTGTATGGTTAAAACTGGCAAAAAAGGTCACTGTCCTCCGATTGAAAGTAATTTACCATGGATGATGTGAAAGGAAAGAAGGTGTTACGCAGTTCAAAAAATTCCTTAAAAACAGCCCTGAATTGTAAGAACATAAATGGGGATTCAGACTGATCCGCGTTTGGTTTAGACCTGCAAAGGAGACTTTATGGCCCTAAGAAAGACTGGGGTTGAAACATCAACCTTTTGGTTATTCTCACTCTGACATTACGCTATAGCATATATGCAAAAAAAGATGAAAACGGGAAGAAACCAGGAAAAACGTCGTTTTATTCTAAAAAACCGAAAACGACAAAAAAACGGAAATGGAAAAAATGCTTTTGTTGCATCTTGAACTGCATTTTAACCTTACAAATCTTGTCTAGGCCTCGGCCCTATGCAATTACCTGCATGGGGGAGGAATCGGCTTTCTGTAGGAGCGCGAAAAGTCGGTTTTGGTTGGAGATTTTTTGACGGACTGGTGAGCCACCGTCGACACCTTCATGAATTAAAATTTTCTGACGACTTTTTGGTAAAAATTCTCGGAAATTTTACTACTGTTTCTGGTACTCAAAAATTGATAAATATTTTTAGTGTTTCGGTCAAAAATCTGTAAAAATTAAACCATTTTCGCTTCTAAAATAACTGATGACCTTATTCATTCATTCATGACCTTATGTATGCAGCATATGCACAAAGCCGGTCGGTTTCTCATTTTTTCATGGGGGATTAGTTATGGAAATGATGAGCAACAATTCAATTCGGATGCCACATCGCCCGACGCGTGGATTGCGAGGCTATGGATCTAGCAGAAGATCGCGCTCTCTGGAGGGAGTTTGTTGCCGCATCATGCAACGCCCCAGGAGGGCATGCTTATTGATGATGATAGTTATTGTCACATATTCAGCTTTTCTGGGTGGGAATGGTAGGCTACGTATTTACTGTATGCATCACCTCGCGAATTTTTCTGGAGAGCGATTTTCTTTTCGGGGGAACTTCACACCCCAAGAGACGTCTATAGGCCTACTAAACATTGAGGCACGAGCACGACTAACGCAGGATGATGCTGATTCTGGCGACTTTTAAGACCCTTGCCTAAATTTTACTTACTCATTTAGGTAGGTTCTGTACTTGGACAAACATTGTCTTTATAACTATGGCAATTACGTTGTCTGTCCCACACCTCATTTCAGTACCAATCAGGACAGCAGACAGCCATGAACAGATGTCAGCTACGATAGCCTACTCGTGAAAATCTGCTGACAGTTTTCCGACAGGTTCGGCAACTGTGTCAGATAAGCAAACCAAGGGACTGCTGAGGATTTGTAGAAAGGTCGAGATCGTTGGTATCGGTATATGATTCGACATCGTCAGCATAGGAGTGGCGTTGCAGAGAGCACGAAACGAGCAAAGAGGTAGCCAAATGTTCGAGGTGAAAACTGAAAAGCATTATTATAGAGCAACGGCCTTAAATCAGTGCCCTGTTGAAGGCCGACTGGAACGGAGATACAAGAAAGTAAAGTGAAAGACTGTGGAAGAGGAGCGATCGGCTAGCAGAGAATTATGTTAGCCAGTCA
Source organism: Lumbricus terrestris (assembly GCA_949752735.1). Taxonomy (NCBI): domain Eukaryota; kingdom Metazoa; phylum Annelida; class Clitellata; order Crassiclitellata; family Lumbricidae; genus Lumbricus; species Lumbricus terrestris. The sequence goes on from OX457046.1 coordinate 785,249, forward strand.
AAGGGCAAAGTAGATATAGACGACAAAGGGGATGGAAAGTCGATGATCAACAGAATCTTAGAAGGCTTTTGTGGGACTGATTAGTGAATTACAAAAATGGTAGGCTAGACCTAAAAGTTCAGCCAGTGTAAAGGTTTCAAATTGCTCCCCGGTTTCAGATTACCCCCCGGACACTAGATTTGCATCAATAATCGCATCTATTGCACTAAAAAATCAGAAAAATCATCCCGCTTCTTGTTTTGGTCTAAAGATTTTTATCCGTCATCCCACTTCGTGGTTTGTTATCCTCGAAGCCTTTTCTTGATGTATCTTCCGCCGCGATTAGTATTTTAGATGCAGATGAAAATATTGATAACAAACCACGAAGTTGGATGACGGATGAAAATCTTCAGACCAAAACAAGAAGCGGGATAATTTTTCTGATATTTTTGGTGCGATAAATACAATGATTGATGCAAATTACAGTTTGCAGTGGGGGGTAATGTTTAGGAGGGGGTAATTTGAAACCTTTACACCGGGCAAGGCCAACAGTGTTGCCACTGAGGTTTCAGAAATAAACCCAGATTTCCTTCCGAAAAACCCCGGATAAACCCAGACTATTCATATAAGCTATTTTAGACCCCCTTTGTTCAAATTATTATGTTGGATTTTCGCTTGTTCGTATGAGCGTTAACAAAATGTTCGTCAAAAGAGTCGAATAAAATGCAATTACAACTTTTAAAATATGAATTGCTAAAGTTGTCAGAGACTCGGCATCGATATGTTCGTGTGCGCATGCGCAGCGGGTCGAGCCTACCAGAATTGTAAACACATAACACACGTGGCTTAAGTTTACGAAGTCTTAAGTTGTCCGAGGTTTCCAGCCAAATTAATACATCAACAATCCAACGTTTAAACCACCTAGGACATTAATACTCTGCAACAACTATGCTATTAGGGCCTATATATATCAATAGAGGATTGACCTGACCTACAGTGTATATAAATATATATATATATATGTTATAGATGTCAAAACGGCTTAACAAGGAGAGAGGAGTGACCTGACCTATTTGAGATGTCAAAATGATTTATTTCTGTGCAGAGCTAGGCTATTCTTGAGGTTAAAAATTATTTGTGAATTGACAACGTGAGATCTTTATTGTGGAGTTTAAAATTAAAATTAGTGGAAAAGTATGTATCACAACCATTTTACAATGAATTTAACAGAATATCCATGTGTTGTAAATACAAAATGTCAACTCACCAAAATAAACACAGATTTTGACCACAAAAAAAAAACAGAAACCCAGACGAGGGCCAAAAAACCCAGATCTAGTGGAAAAACCCAGCTGTGGCATCACTGAAGGCCAATTCGTTTAGCTGGTTCAAAGGAGGGGAAAGGTTAATGCATGGGAGATTATTCTTGTCTCGATAGGCCTATTAGCCCTGTAGGATGAGGGTTGTGATAGAGTGTTGAAAGGCGATGAAATTCGTGTTTTGCAGATAGGCCCCTATCTATATTTTAAGAGAGGTGAATATTAAACATTTTACTTAGATAGACTATTAGTATTAAAGTTAGACATATACCGTAGTGTGAATGTATGCATTTATATTCGCACGGTGTCGCTGCATAAAATTCCTTACAACCGTCACAATTAAATTCTGGAGTGGCTATTTATATGAAGATATTTTCTGATTAGGTACTTTCTCATCGTCATATTCTCCAGGTAGAAAGAATGTGCGAGCACCTAAATGTAGGCCTATGTCGATCTGCATTTCGTGGTTTTGCGGTTTGGAAATAAACATAGTGTAGACTCGAACCTAGTGTACATTCGAGATTTAAGCGGAGACAAGAAACTGAACATGTAATGAAAAGATCGATGAGATAAATAGATCGAAGGTTGATCACATTTCTCGCTGGATTTGGAATGTCTCTATCACTGGAAGTGTATCTACCTGTGTTACTTTTGCTAACGATTACAACAGGTTGGTTGTATGCTTGTGAATTATTATTGTCTGGGCATCATAATAGAAAATTGAAAGTTAGTAGCGATAAGACTGTTTATCTTCTCTTGTCTTATTTTGTAGGCCTATTGACCTGACTTAAACTCTCTTTACTTCGAATGTTGAGCGTTCTGGTTGGTTCTGCCCTCTGCTGTAGGCTTAGGCCTACTCAGCTATACTGTAGGCCTAAGTGGCACCTGGTTCACCTTCATTCCGCAATAAGTGTGCTAATTTTATCTGCGCACGCATGACATTTAGAAATGGGAAGATAAATTCCCGTTTTTGCGTTCTAAGTTATTCACCATTAGGCCTAGCCTATATCTTTTAGCTTTGGTAGCAAGCAAATTGGATTGATGAAACGAATTCTTGCTAAATAGCAGTCAGATTCATTAAAAAAACAATGCTGCAAAATGGTAAGTAAGAACGCCGAAGCGATAGATTACCATAATTAGTCCACACATTCTGAATAACCTAGCCTAGTGTACATGAGTAAAAAATTGAGAATGCCAACTTCTTCTAGCTGTTCATGTTGGACATCAATATAACACCATCAACGCAACCATCTTAATATATTAAATTATTGTCAATATTAATTTAGGCTAATCGACAAATGCTCTGATAAACTTATAGGCCTAAAGGCGATCAACGAGTTCCTATAGACAGTGTTTTCACCTAACAAACCATGACAATCATCTCTGTTACGATGTTTAGTTCCGGTGAAATGACGAAATTCTAACTTTCCTTTCGGGATGTGAAACCACTATTATTAATCATTTACAGCTATTATATATTATTAGTCAATTAGACCCTACAGCTATAATCGATAATAAAGGCCTACTTATTAAAGAGGCTAAACACCAACTAATATTTAGGCCTACTAGATCATTTATACAGTCTACATGTAGCATGTAATGTAAAGTAAAAGGCATTAAACTCTAAATAATTTCTTGATTTACACTAATTATATAGTATTATGTCTAGATATGCTGAATATTCCTAATTGATGCATGAAATCATTTTATCTACAGAAGATTGTCTATTTTACCAACCGTTTATTTGTTTTAAAAATAAGATTCATACAATTTATTTGTGTCATAAGACAGAGAGACCTTATGACCAATCGTCCTAGATCCGAGAATAATAGCCAATACAAGCCAGCTCCAGGTTGTTGGACCAACCGCAAAGAAGGAACGACTCTGCACTGTTGTAGATCTGGCGAACGAAATGATTAAGTCACCGTGGACATAGATACGCAGTGCAGACAGAAAAGGACGACAAGACTCATGCAAGAATACGGATGCCCACCCAGATGAGCATTGCCACAGCAATGACGCGATCCTATAAGCCTATTATTAAATGAGAAGATCTGTCATGGGGAGAAATTCTATAAATTATTTAAATATACGAAATTAAATTATAATTATAATGTTAAGCAAGATATAATCACTCGTGTATTAAATAACATGGAAAGGCGTGATTATGTAAATGAGCTGAGGTTTCAGTTGTTTCTAGGTAAGGAGTCCACGCTGCTCAATGCAGACTGACAGCAGCTGTGAACTTATACCAGGAAGGCACTGATTGGCTCCGCTCTGTGTAATAAATAGCTGTGTTCAGAAATAAATCGGGGCTTGTTTTCAGAATTTTATTAGAGGGACAAGTAGCCTATGCACAAAAAGACACGACAGATCAATGATGCTGTGAGCATAGGTCAGCGATCAGCAATAATTAGTCACGTGCGACATGACCATGTTTTGACAGCGAGGTTAAAGCAAACATATCACGAACTTGTGAAAAAAAATAATGTTATCCTTGCAATAAATAACGTTTCAGCTTGCAGAATAGGCAATATTAGCTCAGCGGGTACGACAATTAAGCATTTTCCATATAGGCTATATTGTACGTTTGCGCATCGCACACTCAAATTTTTTTTTATAGACACTCGCACCCACATAGCCTACACACAGTAGCACAATCATGAGTCTTTGAACTTATGTTTGCATTTATGCGTCGTAGTACGCGGGCAAGTTCCGCTTCCGAATGCAGTCATCAAAATCAACGGTCAGACGATGTTGGACTGTCATTCTACTATAAGCGATTTGCCAGTTTCTAGCTGGAGACATTCACCGGATGGAAACAACCTCATAACAATATCAGTTGGTTGCAACCCAGCCGCTGGAAATGATGCAACGTATTACAAAACGGAACTGATAGGAGGAAACATCTGCAGACTGTTTATTGCAAATGTTACGATGCAACAGGCTGGAGTCTATCAATGCTTTGATGGCACATCAACGATATTCAAAAGCTTAGTCACGAATATTGGTGAGTTACAAGATACATATTTTTCATGATGAACTTTAACTCAATTTTCATATTGGCAAGCAACTGATTATATATGATAATATATATATATATATATATAATTATATTTAACCTATTCTTGTTTGATCTCAGGTGATTGTATTTAGTTTTTCTAAATCTGAAACAAACCTTGGTAAAATGTCATGATGTCAAGGTACATTATTTAAACCTGCGGAGGTGAGGTGACGATTTGTAACGCCAGAGGTGAGGTGGGGTATGACATACCCCAGCACATATTTGTTATTTTCTAGCTGGAGACATTCACCGGATGGAAACAACCTCATATATCAAATGCGATATCAAATGGAAAACATTAATTTGAGTTAAGCTATTATTATATGATCAATTATGAACTAAACAGGCGATAGTCACTAACAAATATCTGCTTTCAATCCTTATTAGATGGCCAGAAAGTGAACCCATCCAATGTGTACTTAGCCCATGCAAGTTTGAGTCCTCATGCGCAACATTATCAAATGCACGAATAGCCATATCTATTTTTATACAACATAAAACGTTTTAGTCATCATTGTCATCAGCCTTCTCAATGCCATGTATCAACACAGTATTGGCGTGTCCAAGTCACACTCGCATGCTACACGAATGGCCCATAAAATCAACATGTATAATAGTTTGTATGCGAAAAAATACAATTTCCTTTCAATATGCGACAAAATAAAGAAAACTGTTCGCTCGAAATACCTGAAATTGTGGCAAAGTGTCCGTATTTCATATTCACAAAGGTAGAAAAAATAATTTTGAGGTGGCTCAACGTTTTCCGCTGAAAGTTTAAAGTAGAATACCCATGGGGTGTGTCATACCCCACCTTACCTCCGACGGGTTAATTTCAATAAAGGTTGCTTCTATCTGTTCCAAATGTGGCCGTGTCGAGGAAACTCCTTCAGAAAGGTTCAGAAGACAGGACTATAACTATGTCTTTTACAATTTGTTAAATTGGGCTCGAATTATAGAATATGTGCAACCTGAATGGCTTCATTTCCCCTATGCAGATGCGAAAGCAACGTTTTTACGCGGAAAATTGAATAGTGCAAATTGTAGCCGATTATGGCATAGGCTAGAAACTGCTAACTAAAGAAAACATTTTTCCAGAGAATGGATAGAAGAGTGAAAGGTGTGTTTTCGTTTTAGACCCTGCAGCAAATGTTGTTGTTTACAACCGTTCCGAAATAGTAGACGGTGACCAGTTGAACATTACGTGCAACATAAACTACAATTCACAAAAATCACCAGCGCCTTCTCTGCACCCCTTGCCTTATTGGACGACTTCACCAGGACAGATATTCACCATCGCCATATATCATGCATCTCCAAATGTTGTCACTCTGACAGCAATAGTGACAGTACAGAAGTATACAGTTCCAGTTTTCCAGTGTAGAACGGTGTTTGCAATAACAGGAAATACAAATGGCTACAATCCAACTCCTCCATCGGATAATTTTACAGTTGGCAGCACAACAGAACTAGACGTTCAATGTGAGTATAATACTCACATTGTCAGATCTTCTGAATGCTATTTTGCTAATTTCATACAACTGGGACTGCATTTGCATTCTGCATTTAGGTATCGAGTTCACGAGGAATTCGGTGTTAATTAATAACTGTTTCTGTACAAGACGTAATGTTGGACACGCAAGCACGCACACACGCACACACACACTCTAGGTCAATTTGTCAGGTCTTGCGATAATATAATTATATAAATCATAACAGGCTATTAAACAACCTTAGTTTGAAAAGAACTGTGACAGACCTTTTGATGCATCCAGGAGCAGTGTCGACTGTCGAGTGCCATTTATTCTCAGAGCTGATATTCCGGGGGACCTTCGCCACTCACCCAGTTGGTCGTGTAGTTCATTACGTTTTTTTTAACAAACTTTGAATTATCAGAGTAAAATCAGTAAATCCTTTGTATTGTAGACCGTCCTTCTATTCCTGTCATAACGAACACATATAAGATTCTACAGATTCATGGCATTGCCTGCGAAGTCGGAGTATTGACCTGCAGTTCATCTGGAAATCCTCAACCAACTTACGAATGGTTTGACACCAAAGAGAATACCAAAATAAGTAACGAACTGACTTTTTGACCTTGCAGAAATCAACAGAAACTACTCATGTGCAGTAAAGAACACGATTCGAAATGTTGTTTATGATGAGATGTCTTTCCACGTTCAAACGAGTCAAACCGGTGTGCAAGATTGCGGTAAGTTATGTTTCAAAAGTTATCCAGTCTATTAGAGTTTTTAATGGTCTAAATGATTGTGGTGTCTAATTGTTATCAGCATTCATATATTCATAATATGCAATCAATTGTTGATCAATCGATGCAGGCTATAATAGTGGCCTACATCTGTGCTATCACTACTATGCCTCTTTATTGAAACAGATCGACTTTATTTTAGACCGTACTGCGCTACTCTGCAATGCGATATTTGACGCTGGCATTACTAGCATCTGTACACAATTTTGGTACCCCATGCCAATTACTGATTTTTCAAAAAATATTTTATCTATAGCATTCACTCCACCCTACTCTGCATTCTTTCTCTTTACTCGTTTGTCCAATTCTCTTCTAATTCACATTCACCGACAACTGATTCTCTCATTTTCTCTTTATTCTTTGTTATCATTCGCTTTGTAAGTTATTTAAGCTTAGCTGCCTTCGTCGATTTCTTTCCCTGCATGCGCTGTCTCTGTATAATTATGTCCCTCACTCACTCGATACCATATTATTCCTCTTAACCTCTCAGTAATCACTTGATCTCAATCTGCGTAGACTTATCTATCATTGTATACCCATCTACCTGCGCGTTTATTTATCTTTCGAAATGCTTTCCAACATAACCACTTACCTATCCACTCAACCATATAACTAATTTCGTAGCTCTTATCGACCTACCTGCATCCATCTATCAACTTTGGTGCTGCAATACCTGTTTCAGATTTTCCTCGTGATGAGTCAACGTCAATCATTGCAACCGGTTGCGATGATACATCCACAATTCCACATGTGTTTGCTCACATGGTGAAGGTGAATTGACTTTGATCTGCAATGCTGTGACATTTCCAAATGCTTTATACGTTTGGAAAGGAATAGATGGGAATGTCGTCTATTCACCAGTAAACATCGACATTTCAAGCAACGGAACGTATCACTGCGCGGCGTATTTCGACCGACTGTTATCAAATTATACTGGAAATGGTATTTATCCAAATGGATCAAGTGAGAAAACTGTTACCGAATGTTGTAAGTATCAGAATACGGAAAAACAATGGATTTGTTTATTGTCGGTTCTTAGTTCCTCTGTGGCGTGCGTTCTCTGGTATTACTAGTCTTAGCAAGAGCAGAGAAGCTCAACATTTAATATTCTTTCAAATTCCAACTCACTTGGTAGTATTTCTGCATCAAGGTTTGCACAACTTAGGCTGCTGCCAATCTCTTAGATAAAATAATCATAGCCTACCTGACAAGCCAATGAAATTAACGATTAACTTAATCGTAAAATATTATAATGATTTTTATTCTAGGAGTTATGCCATGCTGGCCAGAAAAGCCGTTGAAAGAGCATATCCAATTATAGCACAAACAATTTATCTACTGCCGCACACGCACATTATTTTATGCATTCACGTTGAATCAAGTCTTCCAATAATAAATATCACTTTAAATTTCTACTGGCTGGTATTAACCTAATCGACCTCATAAGACCAATATCAATAGGAAATTAAATTTGACAAAATTCAATGAATGACATTCACAATATAATGTGTTTCGCATTGTTTCAGCCGTTTCTATAACAGCATCGCCAACACCACCAATGGAATCAACAACATCCACAAGTAAATAAATATGGCATAAATTTTACCCACGCTCAAAATATGCACTATGCAAATTTTGGAAAAATTCCCTTTACCATTTTCATTGTCTATTTCGATGGGTACATGTATAGCTTTATAATTATTATTAATTCTTTCGTGCATTTAAGAAATCGTTTACCCCAAGAAACCGACTCAACGGCGTTCCCAGTTCATTCACGGCAAATTAGATTTAGCAACGTGTATAATGTAGGCTACTGGTATTATTTCTCGCCATCTCCGACGAGAGTCTGTTTCAGGCGGATGGACCAACAATCGAGAATGCGACGCTGCCTAGAGCGCAGGACCATAAGCTCACCTGCAGCAGAAGGACGAATGACTCGGCAGAGATCGGGCGACAAAGCTCAACGCAAGTGGGCAAGGGCGCTACCAAGGAGGCATCACCAGACCAGGGCGACAGTAACGCAGCTTATCTTCTATAGGAGATAGAATCGTATAGAATAGTATCGCTGCATGACTGGAAGCCAGTGCATTGTGTCAGGCATGTAGTCTTAGGCAGAGGCATAGTTTGGGATGCGGTCAATACGGCGATCAACCGGTCAAGACGGGCGATTAGATAAAGAGGCAAGGATCGAGCACGGTTGAGAATCTAAGAGAAAGATGGCGCTCAGCAAAGAAGGAGCATTACGTAAATGACGAGATCAGTTGTGACTTAGAAGAGTCTAAAGAGAGGCGATTATTATAAACCTAGCGATAATTAAGACATTAATTAATTCGTTGTCTCCTTATAATATTATGCAATGCTTGTACGTTTCAACCAGTTGCCTCAAGCAGTGATGATGTCTTCATTGCAATGGGAGTTCTCTTCGGAATCTCCTTCGCCATTAACATAACGATTCTGTTCATCTGGATTTACAATCGTCTCAGAACCAAACAAGGTTCGTCACATTTTAATTAGTTTCCGTTTCTATATGTGCTACCTAGTCACCGCATTCTGACAATTTGGCTACAATTTATAAAGGCATTTTTGTTTGTCAAAAAACAACATAATTATCTTTAGACATAGTCGTATGTTATCAATATTTCCATCTGTAACTAAAGTACTACACGCCGCTGAAGTTACAATGGAGAAAATGGCTTCGAGGCTATTATTTTTTCGGATCAAAATATTGATAACAAAACACGAAGTGGGATGACGGATGATATTCTTCAGACCAAGGCAAGAAGCGGGATGATTTTTTTGATTTTTATAGTGCAATAAATGCGATGATTGATGCAAATCTAGTTTCCGGGGGGTAATCTGAAACCGGTTTCAAGTTACCGGGGGGGGGTAATGTTTAGGAGGGGGTAATTTGAAACCTTTACACCGGTACCAAATTATACATCTTGGTGACAGAGGCACGTGTGCGCAAACAACTTGCCCAAGGTCGTTACCCGGAGTCGAACCCGCAACCGCCTGCTCCGTAAGCGGACGCGTTACCGGTCTGCCACCAGGTCGCACACGAAGCCATAGGACGTTAGTAAACCTGTTTCATTGAAACAGGAAGTAACGTTGTACTTTGATCGGTCGTTGTTTGAGAAGGAGGAAGTAGACTTATATTAAGAACTGACGAATGCAAAATAGGTGAGCCACAACCTGCCTGTGAACTTTACTCTGAAGTCTCATTATACAGTCATGTAGACTTACCTTGCACTACCTCAAACAGTAGTGTGTACACACTCGTATCACGTGTCAACTGTTGGCAAAAGCACAGACAGCGGTACCTGAATAATTATGGCATAAATTATAATGATTGATAGAATTTATGACTTTGACCAATGGTTTTTGTCCTGAATATTAATAACCCTATGCAGTGCAACTTTACCGGTGTAAAGGTTTCAAATTACCCCCTCCTAAGCATTACCCCCCGGTAACTTGAAACCGGTTTCAGATTACCGGGAGGTAGGCTGAAACCGGTTTCAAGTTACCCCGAGGGTAATCTCAAACCGGTTTCATCCTACCCCCTACGGTTTCAGGTTACCCCCCCCTCCCCCAGAGAAAGCGTTGTTTTCGTCAATCAGCTCCAATTTCACCTACAGAGAACCTTCATCCAGCTTCCATTTCACCTATAGAGAACCTTCATTTAGCTTCCATTTCACCTATAGGGAACCTTCATTTAGCTTCTATTTCATCTATAGGGAACCCTCATCCAGCTTCCATTCTCTATAGGTGAAATGGAAGCTGGATGAAGCTTCCATTCTCTATAGGTGAAATGGAAGCTGGATGAAGGTTCTCTGTAGGTGAAATAGAAGCTGGATGAAGGTTCTCTATATGTGAAATGGAACCTGGATGAAGGTTAGAGAAATTGAAGCTGGATGAAGGTTTTCTATAGATAAAATGGAAGCTGGATGAAGGTTCTCTGTAGGTGAAATATAGGCTGGATTGACGAAAACAACGCTTTCACTGGGGGTAACCTGAAACCGTAGGGGGTAGGATGAAACCGGTTTGAGATTACCCCCTGGAGGTAATCTGAAACCGTTTCAAGTTACCGGGGGCAATGTTTAGGAAGGGGTAATTTGAAACCTTTACACTGGTTTTATCGTGATCAAACCTTACGATTAGGCTACCAACTTGACATGCATGATAGACTTTATAGTACTGCAACTTTCCTAATTCTTGCTATCATTTCCATGCACACCACGTCATTTACAGGGCGAGTGCATGCACGGTATCAATAGTAGCCTATAGCATTATTTTAGTTGAAGAAGAACGTAAAAACTATAATTTTATGACCATTTGCACTTTTATCCAGATATGTCGCCGTTTCAATTTTTATATTTGATATTAAATAAATTATGATGTTTTAATCTGAAAAGTGTTTAAATTATTCTACCAGATTTCCTCGTGACTGAATGCAATGTTAACAAGACGCTTTGTGGATCCTCGATTCTCGCCCCAAAAGTTAGTTAAATAAACAGTAAACTTTTTCAGTCTTAATGATAATATGCAACATATGAATATGATAATTTATTGGGAAACATGCGATGTGTAATGTTCTGGACATCCATAGCATAGCAATCGTGTCGGAATATGGGTCTGTGATTTGAATAGGCCTACTGTAGATGCGTAGATAGATAGTGTGTGCTTCTGTTATTGAGAACCGGTTTTTTTATCAATATTCTAGACAAAGTCGCGAAGTTGTTGGTCCATTTTACAGAAGTGTAGGCTTATTATTCGTAATCGTAATCGCAAACTCGAAATTTCTAAAGCGCCACTCGAAAGCCAAGCGCGGGGCACCAGATTATTCACGAGCGCTGCGTTGAGTTAGAAGGGTTGTTCGTGAGAGTAGTCCGTGGTGGTCCGGGGGCGGACCAGCTGCTAAGGCGGGTTTCGTCTGGGCCGGGAATTGGAGGGTGGAGGATCAGATGAGATAGGGTAAGAGTTCGTGAAAAGGAGTGTCTTACGTTTCGAATGGAAAGCCCGAGGTGTGAAGAATAGAGGAGCCTGAGGAAGGTGGTGGTGTGTGATTAGTAATGATTATGGAGGGACTGAAAAGGATCGGAATTCAAGAGGCAGATCATTCCAAAGGCGTGGTGCTGAGTTGGATATGGCTCGGTTGGATTTTCGTAGATTTGCGCCTCTTTTTAACATGTCGTGGGATGCCGTGGTATAGCGATAAGTTCACCGCTCTGTGATCGATGGGTCGCAGGTTCGAATCCACATCAAGCCACTATACGTAGCGACCTTGAACAAGTTGCTCACCCACAATAATTATTGTCTGTGAGGAAGGCAACGGAAATCACTTCACTCATCTCATCTCCAAGGGCGTAAAAAGCCAATGGCTAAGCCTTCGGACAGAGAACTCACTGCCATCTAACATGTCTGCTTTTCAACCTACATTCGTACAACAACATAATTTGTACAACTTCAAAATTTATTAGCGTGTGCATGTAAATCGGTCAATAATAAATTTCTTTAACCGTTTCAATTCACTTACATGTAAAGACAACATAGTTGTATATGTGACAATGGGTTATCATCTTAACAGGGCTTCCCTTGTGCAAAAGCATGTTTCTGTCTGTCAAATTTATACAATGGCTTATTCAACTATTCTGTTTTAATGTCTGCATTTCTTAGACATTAACAAAACAAAAATAATCATTGCTGTTCACATAGTTATGCAGAAATAGTCATTATTGAATTTCTGAATCGGTTCGAATTGCACCAACATGTTCACGAACGATGAATAGATAGGCCTAAGTTACATGTATTGGTTCACCGCAAGGTTGGAATTTTCAGTCTGTTATAGGCTACTAGCTGGGGTGCCCGGCGTTGCACGGGAAATTTCGATTTTTCGTCCCCAAACCCAGCTCCACCCACCCCTGTGGGGCGGCTTCGCCGCCCATTTGGGGTTTATAAATGGTTATTTATGCCCCTCTGCTTGGAAGGTCTTCCCCAATTCTGATGGTTAGACTCATATTGCATGGAGCTCCTCTTAGTGTATATACTCCTTGGCATAAGGCAATTATCTTTCCCAGGGCGGTTGCGCTGCGAGGGCTCGAGTTTCATGCTAAGCTTTGGCGAAGAATGACGTCAAAATGACGTCAAAAGCAACGTACATTTGTTATTGCACAACGATTCAAATAATGGCGTCGCAGCGATAGCGTAAATAACACGGCGAAAATAAAAATGTCTAATATCTCGAGTTCTAAAGTGAATAAGGTGAAAATAACGCGCCTGGGTAAGTTGAGTGGACGTCTATTTATGTACAATGTTTAAGGTCAGTAGCTGCAAAACTGTGAGCGTGCATTCTGGACAAAGTCTGCCACATCCTTTCTTATAGGCCTAGATATAGAAGATAGGTCTATTAAATGACATGAAAAGAAGAGTTGTTTGAATGAGAACTTGAAACATTATGGTATTCTGACAATAAAGGGGCATTCAAAAGAGAAGTGAGCAGCGCTTATACGGTCATTGCAATCTCAAGTGTACTGCAGAACAGTATAGTACAGTTATAGACAGATAGACAGGGTGAGTGAGGTTCCATGTCAAGATAATTATGGCAGATACGGTCTGTTTATTTACAAACAATATCTGCATTCAGAAATATCTTATCAACAAGAAAAGTGAGAACGAATATCTTCCGAAATAAGATCTACCGCTATGACATGCCCAATGTATAAATGATACTTCCATGCACTGATTATTATTATTATCATGTGGTGACCAACAGTACTCATGCACTGGAAATACGCATTTAGTTATTAGTCTATTGCTACGGAGTTTCTTGAGGACAAACATGCAGTCTCGCGATTTTGTGTCACTTGCAACTGTTTGGTGTGTCCTTTTAATAACGGGTAATTTTTACACATATTTTTCATTTCAATGTCTTCTGCTCTATATTCCAACCGAAGATGGTACTTCGTCGGTTTTTAAAAAGAACATTTAACGTAAAGCTGTTATTCTATGTTTTTCGTTTGTGTTGACGGCATTAGCCTGCAATAGTCAGACTAAACGTTTTGTATAGCTTCGTTGATCAGCCAAAACCGAGGAAATACATGTAGGTGCATTGCACGAGATGCATAAAATCAGTGGCAGCTTGAAAAGTATTTTGCTGTGGTTGCAACGTCCACGGATATAAAACATTCCTTACGTGACCGAAAGGACTGTTCCACGGTGTTGGTCATGCATCGTAGAAATGACAACCCCAAGACATTGCGGGGAACCGCTTGGTAGGTGGCAGATTATGGATGAGGGTCGTAGCCTGTATTGTCTGTTCAGGTTGTCTTAGGCTATACCCGAACGCATGATCAGATAGGCTATTCTAATCCGGAGTATGGTCCATCTAACTGTCTGCAGGTAAGGCGAGAAGCAAGACGCAGCTAGTGCTTGTCGTAGAGTTCCAGAACAGTTTCACTACTGGACAGTGTCCAACCATACATAAATATGGGCAGCGTAGTTAAGCCATGAGTGTAGTCTATACTATGGAGTTGACAAGTCCGCAAACCCACCAGTAGTCTGTCAACGTTGGAGAATAGAATAACAGTGTAGCGTAGCTGTTGACGAAGACGACTGTTGTTGAGTCTGCGGCTGCTTGTTCAGTTGATGAAAATAATGGTCTCGAACAAATTTATAATGATCTTCCCGCCAGACCTGGTCAATGGTCATTGAGGCGTCAAATTGGACTCCATGGTAGGCTTATCAGGTGATAAAACGTCTTAATATCTGCATAAAACTTTGGAAGTCTGACCATGGTTGCTAGGCGTCCGTCTCTGCAACAATTCGACACTCTGACCGAACCTTATCCGTATGATGAGCACCACCTGAGCGAAGAGCACAGCGCTGCCTGTCATCGTATCATTAGAGAAGACAGTAACTTATCGACGTAGAAATTGAACCACATGGACTAGTTCTATACCTTAATCTACAAAACCGTGTTGCGGCTCCTCTACGCTGCCCCATCTCTGTTGGTTTTACTAGTGCAGATGACAGGAGCAGACTCGATCATCTTCTTCTCAGAACGCAACGTTTGGACTACCTTCCGGATAACTTAGGCTACCTGGCTTGTTGGATCTGGCCAAAAAAGCTGACGATAAATTGCGTCAATAGGCCTACAAATCTACAATCTACACTCACGGTCACATGACTTTGTATCATCACCGAAAGACGATAAAAACTTCATCCCTGGAGCTCTCTACAATTCGCTTCTCAAGAAGCGAATGTGTGACCCGTAGCACTAATAACTTTCTTGTAACTGAGTTGAATTTTTTCTGTTTTTCTCATTAAGCGAATATATCTAGATTATCATTTTACAGTCGATGAGTATAATATTATGATGAAACAACCTTGAAATTAGACCCTTACACAGATTGTAGGAAGAAAAGAGTGCTATTAAATGTCAGAACTGCTGTTAAACTGTCGTTTTCACAGCCACGATCAACCATATTCGCGCAAGAAGAAGTATCCAGTGGAAGGTGATGCATATTCAAATTCTTTAAACCTGACAAACAAACTAACTAAAAATAAAATTGCACATTGTTTTAATGATTTGACATTTGCAGGGATAACCGCAACGATAACTGAAGGACCGTCAAACACAGTGGCAGAAATTGGAGAGCAGGTGCAGCTCAATTGCACAACTGATCAAAATGATATGGCGAATATCAACTGGTTTTTATCGATGGACGGAGTTTCGGGTAATGTGCAGATCGTTGGTGATGGGTGTGAAGTAAACAGCGGTTTTGAAGATCATTATCAAACGGAGATTCCAAACTCAGACACTATGTGCAATTTAGTCGTTTACAACACTACCATGGAACAAGCTGGAGTATACACTTGTAGAGAAGAAGGAAATGCTGTATCCGTTCTCACAGTAATAGGTACGCCGCATTCTATTGAAGCTTGTTTGCAGCAAAAATCCAAACATGCCAACTCTTCACGATCAGAGTCCACTATAATAGGTCTATTATTATAGTTGACGAAGTTTTATACTTTAACACATTTTAATGGTAATTAACAGACCTACCTTATGGCCAGATGCCATAAAAATGGAAGTCAGAGGAATAGACTGCACAGTGGCGTAAACAAGGGGGTTTCGGGGGTTAAAACCCCCTCATTAGCCTAGGAAACAGTTTTTTAAAGCTTATTTTATCCACTTAAATAAGAAAAATAAAACAATTGCTTATAATAACAATTGTTTTTCTGACTTTATTCGCTTTGCTACTTTATTCCCTTTTTATTTACTTTAACACTGTTGGGTTGGTGTCAGAAAGGGCATCCGGCCAGGCTAAAAAAACAGCCCCTTCCCATGAAAAATTTCTGGCTACGCCACTGAGGCTGCAAACAGTGTACTTTTTCTGTGAAGAAGTTGCGGTTACTAAGAATCGCAAGTCTTGTTTAAACTCTATGTTTCCAGATGTTTCGTAAGCATCGCCCAGTCGGTGTCAGTTTGAGATCAATTGGAATTTTTATTTATTAAAAGTAATATGTGAATCTAGTTCAACAAAGAGATAAAACACACGGCATAGCGCCTACGAGTAGGGGAAGCAGTGGTAACAACGGCCACGGGGTAAATTCGGCCAGGGTGATTTCAAGAGAACCAGCGGGCAAGAGAAGATTCTACAGCTACCACCCAGCGCATAATCTATATCTATAAGAAAGGAAGTACGCTTATTTGTCAGTTATGCACGCTCACACTTTTGCAACTACTCACCTGAAACTTTGCATTTAGATAAACGTTCACCCAAGCTATCCAAGTACGCTATTTTCAGCTCTTTAGGCACTCGAACTTTCAAAATATAGTCATTTTAAATTTCGCCGTGTTAATTATGCTATCGCTGAAGTATACGACGCCATTTGTAATAATGCACGTTGCCTCTGACGTCATTTTGACGTTCGCCAAAGCTTATAATTATTAGCATGAAACTCAAACGCTCTCACGCTCTCGGTGCAACAAGCAGGGAGTATATATACTAACCAAGAGGAGCGGCGCCCCATGTCACGTACATGAGCTTAACGAGTAAAATTACCATTTATAAACCCCAAATGGGCGACGAAGCCGCCCCGCAGGGACGTGTGGTCCTGGTTTTTGGGACGAAAAATCTAAATTTCCCGTGCAACGCCGAGTGCCCCATTATTCACTTTAAATTTCGCTGTATGCGCTATAGGCTATTGACGCCGTATTTTAATTGTTTTTCAGTAGCGGTCAAGGAGTATATACAATTTATCCCGGGCAACGCCGGGTACCCCAGCTAGTATCATATAAAGTACATGTATGTTTTTGAAGAGGGTTTGCTTTTATGTAAGTATAATTTGCTAAAAACCAACAGAACGACGCTTCTGACCTCCAACCGGTTCACACTGCCAACAAATTTAAAAAGTATGCAGATGACACATACTTGCTGGTGGGGTCGGAGATGAGGTCAACCGTTGCGGAGGAGCTTAGTCATGTAGCTATCTGGGCGGATAAAAATAACCTTTGTCTGAACACGGAAAAGTCAAAAGAAATGATTGTCTCCTCTCGTCATGGTGCTGATGCTCCAGAGCTGATGGTGGGACTAAAAAGAGTTACCTCTATGAACATACTTGGAGTTACCCTTAACTCTGATCTTCGTGTCACCTCTCATGTAATTGACGTAATTTCCTCCTGTGCCTAGTCACTGCATGCCCTGCGGACGTTAAGAGCCCATGGTTTGTCATCTGATGCTCTTCGTATAGTCACTAGAGCAACTACAGTCTCCAAATTGTTATTATATGCTGCTCCTTCCTGGTGAGGCTTTACTACCGCCCATGACCGGGCCAAAATCGAACGTCTTTTAGCAAGAGTCCGTCGTTCCTACCTGATGACTCGCCTACTGCTACTGAAATGGTAAATCTTGCTAAAGCCCATCTTCTGGCAGCAGTCTCCGGAAACGGATTCCACGTTCTTCGATCGCTTTTCCCACCGGTTGTCGATCGTTCCTACCAATTGAGACCACGCCCTCACGACTTTGTATTGCCAGTCAAAGACGACAAACACTACATCTCACGTGTTTTGCATAGGAAGCCACCTATATGCCCATTAATTATGTCAAATGATTTAATCTCATCAACCTAGTATAAAAGTGTAAAATCATTCCATTTTTTGCAATTATTTACGTAATTTTCTACACTCATCCTATAAGATGGATTCAATTGTTATGGACATAAACAATTTTAGGTAGCTTATAATTGTGTTTCATTTGTTGAACTAATTTGTGTACCTGATAGCGGTGTGTCTATCAGTTTTGTTGCCAATTAAACGAATATAGGCCTAATAATAGAACGAGTTCGAGTCATATCCTTTTATCCATACTGCCGCCAGTAAAAGTTAAGAATTGAATTAAGGTAAACTTGTTCAAACGTTGGTTGCTTTTTGTTCTGCAAACCACGATATTTTGTGCCAATTTAGTAATCCAAATTTATTGTCCAAAATGGCGGTCCATGCGCGTTAAGATTGTTATGAACTGTAGGTTGGTCGTTAGTGTCTCTTTTACTATAATGACTTTATATTTTGTACCAATTTATCCATGCTTATTATTATTATTACTAGCTGTTCCCGGCCACGCGTTGCTGTGGCTGAAAAACTGTCCAGCCCTCTCTTCCTAGGTTCCCTCCCCTTTCCCCTCCCCTCCCGTTCCCTCTCCCTTCCTCCCCTCCCCTTCCTTCCCTCGCCTCCCATCCCCTCCCCTTCCTCCCTCCGTCCCTACCTCTCTCCCTCCGTCTCTCCCTCCTTCCGTCTCTCCCTCCCTCTCTCCCTCCCTGCATCCCTCTCCCCCGTTTCATCCCCTCCCTCCCCTCCGTCCCTCCCCTCCGTCCCTCCCCTTCCTCCATCCCTAGAAATATGCGTTTTAGAAAGACGCGCGGAAAACGGCCGCAAATGGACGATTTTGTAAAGATACACCTTTTAAAACGCGCCCGAAAAATAAAGACACACCTTTTAAAACGCGCCATAAAAATGGGCGGACGCCACCGGACGGATGCGTCAAAATTCAAACGGATATGGCTGGACTCCATCGACGTATATCGAATGGAATTAAAAGTTGTGTTTTTTTTGGTCGTAAAGATTGCGCTTTTTCCCAAAAGGCATTATACAAACCCGCTTATGTTCGAATGGAACGTTTTGCGAAAATTTTGAAAACAATCGATCTATAACTTTCCGAGATCCTTCTTGTCGAACGGTAACGTTTTACATTTTTATTTATATAGATTACATAAATTTATTACGCGCGCAAGGTCACACCAAAGTGTGAATCTGAGGCGCGGGTAGTTAGCCGCCAGAGGAAGATGCAGTTAAAGGTCCATGTGTTTGAAAGCCAAAGAGAAATAGTGAGTTTTGAGCCGTTTTTTGAAGGTAGGGAGTGAATTTGAGCAACGAAGAGAGAGTGGACGTAGATTCCATTCTTTGGGAGCAGAGGCATGGAATGCACGCGAGCCCATAACAGTTATGCATCGAGGCTCAACTAGAAGACCCATTTTTGACGATCGGAAGCAACGAGGACTCGTCGAGGAGGAATATAAGGAGTATGCAGTGACTGAAGGTAGGGAGGTGTTCCGGTAGAGAGGGATTTGTAGGTTAAACAGGCCAATTTAAATTTAATCCTAAACTCGACAGGAAGCCAATGCAGCTGATGAAGTAAAACTGAAAACGCGAGCTAAAGAATTTTGGATGCGTTGCAGCCTATGTAGCTCATAGTCTGAAATGCCAACAAAAATCGCATTAGCATAATCAAGGCGAGAGGAGACAAGGGCGCAAGCTAAAGTCTTCGACATATCCTTGGTCAGAGCCGACCTAATGTGGCGTATTGCCCTGATGTGATAAAATAATTAATGCTTAATTTAAAATATAACCATATCGCATCATTTCTTACTCTATATTATAATATACCAAGAACTGTTCAGACGAAAGGCAAGCGTGCAATTGGACAAAAAAAACTCCAGGGAAGGCCAATCGTTATATCAAAGAGCAATATTTAACAAATAATTATAGCTTGTCGTAATCGTAATCGTAATCTCCTAATTTCTAAAGCGACACTGGAAAGCCAAGCGCGGGGCACCGGCTTATTCACGAGCGCTGCGTTGAATTAGAAGGGTTGTCCGTGAGAGTGTAGACCGTGGTGGTCCGGGTCGAGTTACCATAGGATCAGGATCAAATGCGTTGAGTCAAAAGGGTTGTCCGCAAGAGTAGTCCATGGTGATCCGGGTCGAGGTACCGTAGGTTCATAGGGGTGGAACAGCTACTAAGGTGGGTGTCGTCTGAGCCGGGAATTGGAGGGTTTCGGGATCAGATGAAACAGGATTAGAGTTCTTGAAAAGGAGTGTCTTTAGTTTCAAGTGAAAGGCCCGAGGTGTGATGGATAGAGAAGCTTGAGGAAGGTGATGGTGTGTGATTAGTAATGATGGAGGAGGAACTGAAAAGGATTGGAACTCAGCAGGCAGATCATTCCAAAGGCGTGGTTCTGAGTTGGATATGGCTCGGTTAGAGAACTTGAGATGACTTGTGATCGGCGGTCGAGAGTGTAAGGCAGGCGGATGATGATGATAGAACGGGTAGAACAGGTAGGCTAACCCTTATGCGTTGTATTGTTGTGAGTAGGCCTATAAAATAAAAATTGTTGGCAGAAATCACCCCCATATGCCGGGGTAAAACCGGCCAAAACTACAATCTACAATCTGCACTGGCCGCATGTCCCTCAGCGGATTACATATAAACTATGCCTGATAACATAGTTTACAAATCTCTACTTATGTCTCAGTTTGGTAGTTGCTGCCTGGTTTGTGTAACATTTATAACAATTTCTGTTAATTGTATCGTGGTCAGCAATTCGTTGTAAAAAATCCAGTTGTAAAAAATAGTATTTGTAAAAGTAGGCCTCTTTATAATAAGTCATATTCATTATAGTAATTATGATGTGTCATTTATTAAAATAGAATATAATACGATTACAAAATTATTACGTAAATTTGATTATGGTATATTATAACAGTTCATGTGGTGCAAAAATTTATATAGCATGGTTAAACACTATTACCATTTTGTCAACATTTTCTGTGGTGGGATGTAATTTCTGGGGAACTTCCCTAGAGATACCTATAGATTGAACACTGTCCTCCATGGCCGGCTTCCACCCCTACCGACGTGAATTTTGGCACTTTTCTGATTCCCCTATTTTTCACTGGGTTCAAGCTGCGCCCGCCATGTATAGGGATAGAAGCCCCTGTGAATAATCTCTCCATCTTTCCTTCATCTCCTCCTCATCTCCTATTATTTTCTCATCCTTCGTCATGAGTGAGCCCATTCTAGGGCCTGCTGTCTTCGTTATTCCCTTTATGACAAAGATTAATGACCAATAAATTCACCATACCTTAACCCTCTTAATTATCACGTCTGTGGAGCTATGCTGGAACGCTGCAAGACATTTTCATTCCAAGTTGAAGAACATTGGTCAGCTGAAGCAAGTATTGCTGCTAATGTGGATTCTAGTACGTTTCATCTCCGGACGGTTCATCCAGTGGACGTTTCATCTCCGGACGGTTCATCCCCGGACGATTCAACCAGTGGACGATTCATCTCCGGACGGTTCATCCAGTGGACGTTTCATCCAATGGACGTTTCATCCAATGGACGTTTCATCCAGCGGACGTTTCATCTCCGGACGGTTCATCCAGTGGACGTTTCATCTCCGGACGGTTCATCCCCGGACGGTTCATCCAGTGGACGATTCATTTCCGGACGGTTCATCCAGTGGACGTTTCATCCAATGGACGTTTCATCCAATGGACGTTTCATCCAATGGACGATTCATCTCCGGACGGTTCATCCAGTGGACGTTTCATCCAATGGACGTTTCATCCAATGGACGTTTCATCAAATGGACGTTTCATCTCCGGACGGTTCATCCCAGGACGTTTCATCCAGCGGACGTTTCATCTCCGGACGGTTCATCCAGTGGACGTTTCATCTCCGGACAGTTCATCCCCGGACGGTTCATCCAGTGGACGATTCATCCCCGGACGGTTCATCCAGTGGACGTTTCATCCAATGGACGTTTCATCCAATGGACGTTTCATCCAATGGACGTTTCATCCCCGGACGGTTCCTCCAGTGGACGTTTCATCCCCTGACGTTTCATCCTCGGACGGTTTATCCCCGGAAGATTCATCCAGTGGACGTTTCATCCAGTGGACGTTTCATCCCCGGACGATTCAGCCCCGGACGGTTCATCCAATGGACGTTTCATCCCCGGACGATTCATCCCCGGACGGTTCATCCAGTGGACGTTTCATCCAATGGACGTTTCATCCCCGGACGATTCAGCCCCGGACGGTTCATCCAGTGGACGTTTCATCCAATGGACGTTTCATCCCCGGACGTTTCATCCCCGGACGGTTCATCCCCGGACGATTCATCCAGTGGACGTTTCATCCAATGGACGTTTCATCCCCGGACGGTTCATAAAGTGGACGTTTCATCCTCGGACGATTCATCCCCGGACGGTTCATCCAGTGGACGTTTCATCCCCGGACGATCCATCCCCGGACGGTTCATCCAGTGGACGTTTCATCCCCGGACGGTTCATCCCCGGACGATTCATCCAGTGGACGTTTCATCCAATGGACTTTTCATCTCCGGACGGTTCATCCAGTGGACGTTTTATCTCTCGACGGTTCATCCAGTGGACGTTTCATCTCCGGACGGTTCACCCAGTGGACGTTTCATCCCCGAACGGTTCATCCAGTGGACGTTTCATCTCCGGACGGTTCATCCAGTGGACGTTTTATCTCCGGACGGTTCATCCAGTGGACGTTTCATCCCCGGACGGTTCAGTGGACGTTTCATCCCCGGACGGTTCATCCCGGACGGTTCATACAGTGGACGTTTCATCTCCGGACGGTTCACCCAGTGGACGTTTCATCTCGGGACGGCTCATCCAGTGGACATTTCATCTCCGGACGGTTCATCCAGTGGACGGCTCATCCCCGGACGTTTCATCCAGTGGACGGTTCATCCTCGGACGTTTCATTTCAGGACGGTTCATCCCAGGACGATTCATCCAGTGGACGTTTCATCCAATGGACGTTTCATCCCCGGACGGTTCATCCAGTGGACGTTTCATCACCGAACGATTAATCCCCGGATGGTTCATCCAGTGGACGTTTCATCCCCGGACGGTTCATCTTCGGACGTTTCATCCAGTGGACGCTTCATACAATGGACGTTTCATCAAGCGGACATTTCATCTCCGGACGGTTCATCCAGTGGGCGTTTCATCCCCGGACGGTTCATCCAGTGGACGTTTCATCCCCGGACGGTTCATCCCCGGACGTTTCATCCCCGGACGGTTCATCCAGTGGACGTTTTATCTCCGGACGGTTCATCCAGTGGACGTTTCATCCCCGGACGGTTCAGTGGACGTTTCATCCCCGGACGGTTCATCCCGGACGGTTCATCCAGTGGACGTTTCATCTCCGGACGGTTCATCCAGTGGACGTTTCATCTCGGGACGGTTCATCCAGTGGACATTTCATCTCCGGACGGTTCATCCAGTGGACGGCTCATCCCCGGACGTTTCATCCAGTGGACGGTTCATCCTCGGACGTTTCATCCCAGGACGGTTCATCCCAGGACGATTCATCCAGTGGACGTTTCATCCAATGGACGTTTCATCCCCGGACGGCTCATCCAGTGGACGTTTCATCACCGAACGATTAATCCCCGGATGGTTCATCCAGTGGACGATTCATCCCCGGACGGTTCATCTACGGACGTTTCATCCAGTGGACGCTTCATACAATGGACGTTTCATCCAGTGGACGTTTCATCTCCGGACGGTTCATCTAGTGGGCGTTTCCCCGGACGGTTCATCCAGTGGACGTTTTATCCCCGGACGGTTCATCCAGTGGACGTTTCATCCCCGGACGTTTCATACTCGGACGGTTTATCACCGGACGATTCATCCAGTGGGCGTTTCATCCAGTGGACGTTTCATCCCCGGACGATTCAGCCCCGGACGGTTCATCCAATGGACGTTTCATCCAATGGCCGTTTCATTCCCGGACGTTTCATCCCCGGACGGTTCATCCCCGGACGATTCATCCAGTGGACGTTTCATCCAATGGACGTTTCATCCCAAGACGTTTCATCCCCGGACGTTTCATCACCGGACGGTTCATCCAGTGGACGTTTTATCTCCGGGCGGTTCATCCATTGGACGTTTCATCCAATGGCCGTTTCATCTTCGGACGGTTCATCCAGTGGATGTTTCATCCCCGGACGGTTCATCCAGTTGACGTTTCATCCGAGGACGGTTCGTCCCTGGACGATTCATCCAGTGGACGTTTCATCCAATGGACGTTTCATCCCCGGACGGTTCATCCAGTGGACGTTTCATCCCCGAACGATTAATCCCCGGATGGTTCATCCCCGGACGATTCATCCAGTGGACGTTTCATCCAATGGACGTTTCATCCAGTGGACGTTTGTTCTCCGGACGGTTCATCCAGTGGACGTTTCATTACCGGACGGTTCATCCAGTGGACGTTTCATCCCCGGACGGTTCATCCAGTGGACGTTTCATCCCCGGACGTTTTATCCAGTGGACAGTTCATCCCCGGACGTTTCATCCCCGGACGGTTCATCCAGTGGACGTTTTATCTCCGGACGGTTCATCCAGTGGACGTTTCATCTCGGGACGGTTCATCCAGTGGACGTTTCATCCCGGACGGTTCATCCAGTGGACGATTCATCTCGGGACGGTTCATCCAGTGGACGTTTCATCCCGGACGGTTCATCCAGTGGACGTTTCATCTCGGGACGGTTCATCCAGTGGACGTTTCATTTCCGGACGGTTCAGTGGACGTTTCTTCCCCGGACGGTTCATCCCGGACGGTTCATCCAGTGGACGTTTCATCTCGGGACGGTTCATCCAGTGGACGTTTCATCCCGGACGGTTCATCCTGTGGACGTTTCATCCCAGGACGGTTCATCCCCGGACGATTCATCCCCGGACGGTTCATCCAACGGACGTTTCATCCCGGGCGGTTCATCCAGTGGACGTTTCATCCCCGAACGATTAATCTTCGGATGGTTCATCCAGTGGACGTTTCATTTCCGGACGGTTCATACTCGGATGGTTTATCCCCGGACGATTCATCCAGTGGACGTTTCATCCAGTGGACGTTTCATCCCCGGACGATTCAGCCCCGGACGGTTCATCCAGTGGACGTTTCATCCCCGGACGATTCATCCCCGGACGGTTCATCCAGTGGACGTTTCATCCAATGGTCGTTTCATTCCCGGACGATTCAGCCCCGGACGTTTCATCCAGTGGACGTTTCATCCAATGGACGTTTCATTCCCGGACGTTTCATCCCCGGACGGTTCATCAACGGACGATTCATCCACTGGACGTTTCATCCAATGGACGTTTCATCGACGGACGTTTCATCCCCGGACGGTTCATCCAGTGGACGTTTTATCTCCGGACGGTTCATCCAGTGGACGTTTCATCCAATGGACGTTTCATCTTCGGACGGTTCATCCAGTGGATGTTTCATCCCCGGACCGTTCATCCAGTGGACGATTCATCTCCGAACGGTTCATCCATTGGACGTTTCATCCCCGGACGGTTCACCCAGTGGACGTTTCATCTCCGGACGGTTCATCCCGGACGGTTCATCCAGTGGACGTTTCATCCCAGGACGGTTCGTCCCTGGACGATTCATCCAGTGGACGTTTCATCCAATGGACGTTTCATCCCCGGACGGTTCATCCAGTGGACGTTTCATCCCCGAACGATTAATCCCCGGATGGTTCATCCCCGGACGATTCATCCAGTGGACGTTTCATCCAATGGACGTTTCATCCAGTGGACGTTTGATCTCCGGACGGTTCATCCAGTGGACGTTTCATTACCGGACGGTTCATCCAGTGGACGTTTCATCCCGGACGGTTCATCCAGTGGACGTTTCATCCCCGGACGTTTTATCCAGTGGACAGTTCTTCCCCGGACGTTTCATCCCCGGACGGTTCATCCCGGACGGTTATCCAGTGGACGTTTCATCTCCGGACGGTTCACCCAGTGGACGTTTCATCTCGGGACGGCTCATCCAGTGGACATTTCATCTCCGGACGGTTCATCCAGTGGACGGCTCATCCCCGGACGTTTCATCCAGTGGACGGTTCATCCTCGGACGTTTCATCCCAGGACGGTTCATCCCAGGACGATTCATCCAGTGGACGTTTCATCCAATGGACGTTTCATCCCCGGACGGTTCATCCAGTGGACGTTTCATCGCCGAACGATTAATCCCCGGATGGTTCATCCAGTGGACGTTTCATCCCCGGACGGTTCATCTTCGGACGTTTCATCCAGTGGACGCTTCATACAATGGACGTTTCATCCAGTGGACGTTTCATCTCCGGACGGTTCATCTAGTGGGCGTTTCATCCCCGGACGGTTCATCCAGTGGACGTTTCATCCCCGGACGGTTCATCCAGTGGACGTTTAATCCCCGGACGTTTCATACTCGGACGGTTTATCACCAGACGATTCATCCAGTGGGCGTTTCATCCAGTGGACGTTTCATCCCCGGACGATTCAGCCCCGGACGGTTCATCCAATGGACGTTTCATCCCCGGACGATTCATCCCCGGACGATTCATCCAGTGGACGTTTCATCCAATGGACGTTTCATCCCCGGACGATTCAGCCCCGGACGGTTCATCCAGTGGACGTTTCATCCAATGGACGTTTCATTCCCGGACGTTTCATCCCCGGACGGTTCATCCCCGGACGATTCATCCAGTGGACGTTTCATCCAATGGACGTTTCATCCCAAGACGTTTCATCCCCGGACGTTTCATCACCGGACGGTTCATCCAGTGGACGTTTTATCTCCGGGCGGTTCATCCAGTGGACGTTTCATCCAATGGCCGTTTCATCTTCGGACGGTTCATCCAGTTTATGTTTCATCTCCGGACGGTTCATCCAGTGGACGATTCATCTCCGGACGGTTCATCCCGGACGGTTCATCCAGTGGACGTTTCTTCCCAGGACGGTTCGTCCCTGGACGATTCATCCATGGACGTTTCATCCAATGGACGTTTCATCCCCGGACGGTTCATCCAGTGGACGTTTCATCCCCGGACGATTAATCCCCGGATGGTTCATCCCCGGACGGTTCATCCAGTGGACGTTTCATCCCGGACGGTTCATCCAGTGGACGTTTCATCCCCGGACGTTTTATCCAGTGGACAGTTCATCCCCGGACGTTTCATCCCCGGACGGTTCATCCAGTGGACGTTTTATCTCCGGACGGTTCATCCAGTGGACGTTTCATCTCGGGACGGTTCATCCAGTGGACGTTTCATCCCGGACGGTTCATCCAGTGGACGTTTCATCTCGGGACGGTTCATCCAGTGGACGTTTCATCCCGGACGGTTCATCCAGTGGACGTTTCATCTCGGGACGGTTCATCCAGTGGACGTTTCATCTCCGGACGGTTCAGTGGACGTTTCATCCCCGGACGGTTCATTCCGGACGGTTCATCCAGTGGACGTTTTATCTCCGGACGGTTCATCCAGTGGACGTTTCATCTCGGGACGGTTCATCCAGTGGACGTTTCATCCCGGACGGTTCATCCTGTGGACGTTTCATCCCAGGACGGTTCATCCCCGGACGATTCATCCCCGGACGGTTCATCCAACGGACGTTTCATCCCCGGACGGTTCATCTTCGGACGATTCATCCAGTGGACGTTTCATCCAATGGACGTTTCATCCCCGGACGTTTCATTCCCGGACGGTTCATCCAGTGGACGTTTTATCTCCGGACGGTTCATCCAGTGGACGTTTCATCCAATGGACGTTTCATCTTCGGACGGTTCATCCAGTGGATGTTTCATCCCCGGACGGTTCATCCAGTGGACGATTCATCTCCGGACGGTTCATCCCGGACGGTTCATCCAGTGGACGTTTCATCCCAGGGCGGTTCGTCCCTGGACGATTCATCCAGTGGACGTTTCATCCAATGGACGTTTCATCCCCGGACGGTTCATCCAGTGGACGTTTCATCCCCGAACGATTAATCCCCGGATGGTTCATCCCCGGACGATTCATCCAGTGGACGTTTCATCCAATGGACGTTTCATCCAGTGGACGTTTGATCTCCGAACGGTTCATCCAGTGGACGTTTCATTACCGGACGGTTCATCCAGTGGACGTTTCATCCCGGACGGTTCATCCAGTGGACGTTTCATCCCCGGACGTTTTATCCAGTGGACAGTTCTTCCCCGGACGTTTCATCCCCGGACGTTTCATCCAGTGGACGTTTTATCTCCGGACGGTTCATCCAGTGGACGTTTCATCTCCGGACGGTTTAGTGGACGTTTCATCCCCGGACGGTTCTTCCCGGACGGTTCATCCAGTGGACGTTTTATCTCCGGACGGTTCATCCAGTGGACGTTTCATCTCGGGACGGTTCATCCAGTGGACGTTTCATCCCGGACGGTTCATCCAGTGGACGTTTCATCCCAGGACGGTTCATCCCCGGACGATTCATCCCCGGACGGTTCATCCAACGGACGTTTCATCCCGGGCGGTTCATCCAGTGGACGTTTCATCCCCGAACGATTAATCCCCGGATGGTTCATCCAGTGGACGTTTCATTTCCGGACGGTTCATCTCCGGACGTTTCATCCAGTGGACGTTTCATACAATGGACGTTTCATCCAGTGGACGTTTCATCTCCGGACGGTTCATCCAGTGGACGTTTCATCCCCGGACGGTTCATCCAGTGGACGTTTCATCCCCGGACGGTTTATCAAGTGGACGGTTCATCCCCGGACGTTTCATCCAGTGGACGGTTCATCCCCGGACGTTTCATCCCCGGACGGTTCATCCAGTGGACGTTTTATCTCCGGACGGTTCATCCAGTGGACGTTTCATCCTCGGACGGTTCAGTGGACGTTTCATCCCCGGACGGTTCATCCCGGACGGTTCATCCAGTCGACGTTTTATCTCCGGACGGTTCATCCAGTGGACGTTTCATCCCCGGACGGTTCATCCAGTGGACGTTTCATCCCCGGACGGTTCATCCATTGGACGGTTCATCCCCGGACGTTTCATCCAGTGGACGGTTCATCCCCGGACGTTTCATCCCCGGACGGTTCATCCAGTGGACGTTTTATCTCCGGACGGTTCATCCAGTGGACGTTTCATCTCCGGACGGTTCAGTGGACGTTTCATCCCCGGACGGTTCATCCCGGACGGTTCATCCAGTGGACGTTTTATCTCCGGACGGTTCATCCAGTGGACGTTTCATCTCGGGACGGTTCATCCAGTGGACGTTTCATCCCGGACGGTTCATCCTGTGGACGTTTCATCCCAGGACGGTTCATCCCCGGACGATTCATCCCCGGACGGTTCATCCAACGGACGTTTCATCCCGGGCGGTTCATCCAGTGGACGTTTCATCTTCGAACGATTAATCTTCGGATGGTTCATCCAGTGGACGTTTCATTTCCGGACGGTTCATACTCGGACGGTTTATCCCCGGACGATTCATCCAGTGGACGTTTCGTCCAGTGGACGTTTCATCCCCGGACGATTCAGCCCCGGACGGTTCATCCAATCGACGTTTCATTTCCGGACGATTCATCTCCGGACGGTTCATCCAGTGGACGTTTCATCCAATGGACGTTTCATCCCCGGACGATTCAGCCCCGGACGGTTCATCCAGTGGACGTTTCATCCAATGGACGTTTCATTCCCGGACGTTTCATCCCCGGACGGTTCATCTTCGGACGATTCATCCAGTGGACGTTTCATCCAATGGACGTTTCATCCCCGGACGTTTCATCCCCGGACGGTTCATCCAGTGGACGTTTTATCTCCGGACGGTTCATCCAGTGGACGTTTCATCCAATGGACGTTTCATCTTCGGACGGTTCATCCAGTGGATGTTTCATCCCCGGACGGTTCATCCAGTGGACGATTCATCTCCGGACGGTTCATCCCGGACGGTTCATCCAGTGGACGTTTCATCCCAGGGCGGTTCGTCCCTGGACGATTCATCCAGTGGACGTTTCATCCAATGGACGTTTCATCCCCGGACGGTTCATCCAGTGGACGTTTCATCCCCGAACGATTAATCCCCGGATGGTTCATCCCCGGACGATTCATCCAGTGGACGTTTCATCCAATGGACGTTTCATCCAGTGGACGTTTGATCTCCGAACGGTTCATCCAGTGGACGTTTCATTACCGGACGGTTCATCCAGTGGACGTTTCATCCCGGACGGTTCATCCATTGGACGTTTCATCCCCGGACGGTTCACCCAGTGGACGTTTCATCTCCGGACGGTTCATCCCGGACGGTTCATCCAGTGGACGTTTCATCCCAGGACGGTTCGTCCCTGGACGATTCATCCAGTGGACGTTTCATCCAATGGACGTTTCATCCCCGGACGGTTCATCCAGTGGACGTTTCATCCCCGAACGATTAATCCCCGGATGGTTCATCCCCGGACGATTCATCCAGTGGACGTTTCATCCAGTGGACGTTTCATCCAGTGGACGTTTGATCTCCGGACGGTTCATCCAGTGGACGTTTCATTACCGGACGGTTCATCCAGTGGACGTTTCATCCCGGACGGTTCATCCAGTGGACGTTTCATCCCCGGAGGTTTTATCCAGTGGACAGTTCTTCCCCGGACGTTTCATCCCCGGACGGTTCATCTCGGACGGTTATCCAGTGGACGTTTCATCTCCGGACGGTTCACCCAGTGGAGGTTTCATCTCGGGACGGCTCATCCAGTGGACATTTCATCTCCGGACGGTTCATCCAGTGGACGGCTCATCCCCGGACGTTTCATCCAGTGGACGGTTCATCCTCGGACGTTTCATCCCAGGACGGTTCATCCCAGGACGATTCATCCAGTGGACGTTTCATCCAATGGACGTTTCATCCCCGGACGGTTCATCCAGTGGACGTTTCATCGCCGAACGATTAATCCCCGGATGGTTCATCCAGTGGACGTTTCATCCCCGGACGGTTCATCTTCGGACGTTTCATCCAGTGGACGCTTCATACAATGGACGTTTCATCCAGTGGACGTTTCATCTCCGGACGGTTCATCTAGTGGGCGTTTCATCCCCGGACGGTTCATCCAGTGGACGTTTCATCCCCGGACGGTTCATCCAGTGGACGTTTAATCCCCGGACGTTTCATACTCGGACGGTTTATCACCAGACGATTCATCCAGTGGGCGTTTCATCCAGTGGACGTTTCATCCCCGGACGATTCAGCCCCGGACGGTTCATCCAATGGACGTTTCATCCCCGGACGATTCATCCCCGGACGATTCATCCAGTGGACGTTTCATCCAATGGACGTTTCATCCCCGGACGATTCAGCCCCGGACGGTTCATCCAGTGGACGTTTCATCCAATGGACGTTTCATTCCCGGACGTTTCATCCCCGGACGGTTCATCCCCGGACGATTCATCCAGTGGACGTTTCATCCAATGGACGTTTCATCCCAAGACGTTTCATCCCCGGACGTTTCATCACCGGACGGTTCATCCAGTGGACGTTTTATCTCCGGGCGGTTCATCCAGTGGACGTTTCATCCAATGGCCGTTTCATCTTCGGACGGTTCATCCAGTTTATGTTTCATCTCCGGACGGTTCATCCAGTGGACGATTCATCTCCGGACGGTTCATCCCGGACGGTTCATCCAGTGGACGTTTCTTCCCAGGACGGTTCGTCCCTGGACGATTCATCCATGGACGTTTCATCCAATGGACGTTTCATCCCCGGACGGTTCATCCAGTGGACGTTTCATCCCCGGACGATTAATCCCCGGATGGTTCATCCCCGGACGGTTCATCCAGTGGACGTTTCATCCCGGACGGTTCATCCAGTGGACGTTTCATCCCCGGACGTTTTATCCAGTGGACAGTTCATCCCCGGACGTTTCATCCCCGGACGGTTCATCCAGTGGACGTTTTATCTCCGGACGGTTCATCCAGTGGACGTTTCATCTCGGGACGGTTCATCCAGTGGACGTTTCATACCGGACGGTTCATCCAGTGGACGTTTCATCTCGGGACGGTTCATCCAGTGGACGTTTCATCCCGGACGGTTCATCCAGTGGACGTTTCATCTCGGGACGGTTCATCCAGTGGACGTTTCATCTCCGGACGGTTCAGTGGACGTTTCATCCCCGGACGGTTCATCCCGGACGGTTCATCCAGTGGACGTTTTATCTCCGGAAGGTTCATCCAGTGGACGTTTCATCTCGGGACGGTTCATCCAGTGGACGTTTCATCCCGGACGGTTCATCCTGTGGACGTTTCATCCCAGGACGGTTCATCCCCGGACGATTCATCCCCGGACGGTTCATCCAACGGACGTTTCATCCCCGGACGGTTCATCTTCGGACGATTCATCCATTGGACGTTTCATCCAATGGACGTTTCATCCCCGGACGTTTCATCCCCGGACGGTTCATCCAGTGGACGTTTTATCTCCGGACGGTTCATCCAGTGGACGTTTCATCCAATGGACGTTTCATCTTCGGACGGTTCATCCAGTGGATGTTTCATCCCCGGACGGTTCATCCAGTGGACGATTCATCTCCGGACGGTTCATCCCGGACGGTTCATCCAGTGGACGTTTCATCCCAGGGCGGTTCGTCCCTGGACGATTCATCCAGTGGACGTTTCATCCAATGGACGTTTCATCCCCGGACGGTTCATCCAGTGGACGTTTCATCCCCGAACGATTAATCCCCGGATGGTTCATCCCCGGACGATTCATCCAGTGGACGTTTCATCCAATGGACGTTTCATCCAGTGGACGTTTGATCTCCGAACGGTTCATCCAGTGGACGTTTCATTACCGGACGGTTCATCCAGTGGACGTTTCATCCCGGACGGTTCATCCAGTGGACGTTTCATCCCCGGACGTTTTATCCAGTGGACAGTTCTTCCCCGGACGTTTCATCCCCGGACGTTTCATCCAGTGGACGTTTTATCTCCGGACGGTTCATCCAGTGGACGTTTCATCTCCGGACGGTTCAGTGGACGTTTCATCCCCGGACGGTTCTTCCCGGACGGTTCATCCAGTGGACGTTTTATCTCCGGACGGTTCATCCAGTGGACGTTTCGTCTCGGGACGGTTCATCCAGTGGACGTTTCATCCCGGACGGTTCATCCAGTGGACGTTTCATCCCAGGACGGTTCATCCCCGGACGATTCATCCCCGGACGGTTCATCCAACGGACGTTTCATCCCGGGCGGTTCATCCAGTGGACGTTTCATCCCCGAACGATTAATCCCCGGATGGTTCATCCAGTGGACGTTTCATTTCCGGACGGTTCATCTCCGGACGTTTCATCCAGTGGACGTTTCATACAATGGACGTTTCATCCAGTGGACGTTTCATCTCCGGACGGTTCATCCAGTGGACGTTTCATCCCCGGACGGTTCATCCAGTGGACGTTTCATCCCCGGACGGTTTATCAAGTGGACGGTTCATCCCCGGACGTTTCATCCAGTGGACGGTTCATCCCCGGACGTTTCATCCCCGGAGGGTTCATCCAGTGGACGTTTTATCTCCGGACGGTTCATCCAGTGGACGTTTCATCCTCGGACGGTTCAGTGGACGTTTCATCCCCGGACGGTTCATCCCGGACGGTTCATCCAGTCGACGTTTTATCTCCGGACGGTTCATCCAGTGGACGTTTCATCCCCGGACGGTTCATCCAGTGGACGTTTCATCCCCGGACGGTTCATCCATTGGACGGTTCATCCCCGGACGTTTCATCCAGTGGACGGTTCATCCCCGGACGTTTCATCCCCGGACGGTTCATCCAGTGGACGTTTTATCTCCGGACGGTTCATCCAGTGGACGTTTCATCTCCGGACGGTTCAGTGGACGTTTCATCCCCGGACGGTTCATCCCGGACGGTTCATCCAGTGGACGTTTTATCTCCGGACGGTTCATCCAGTGGACGTTTCATCTCGGGACGGTTCATCCAGTGGACGTTTCATCCCGGACGGTTCATCCTGTGGACGTTTCATCCCAGGACGGTTCATCCCCGGACGATTCATCCCCGGACGGTTCATCCAACGGACGTTTCATCCCGGGCGGTTCATCCAGTGGACGTTTCATCTTCGAACGATTAATCTTCGGATGGTTCATCCAGTGGACGTTTCATTTCCGGACGGTTCATACTCGGACGGTTTATCCCCGGACGATTCATCCAGTGGACGTTTCGTCCAGTGGACGTTTCATCCCCGGACGATTCAGCCCCGGACGGTTCATCCAATCGACGTTTCATTTCCGGACGATTCATCTCCGGACGGTTCATCCAGTGGACGTTTCATCCAATGGACGTTTCATCCCCGGACGATTCAGCCCCGGACGGTTCATCCAGTGGACGTTTCATCCAATGGACGTTTCATTCCCGGACGTTTCATCCCCGGACGGTTCATCTTCGGACGATTCATCCAGTGGACGTTTCATCCAATGGACGTTTCATCCCCGGACGTTTCATCCCCGGACGGTTCATCCAGTGGACGTTTTATCTCCGGACGGTTCATCCAGTGGACGTTTCATCCAATGGACGTTTCATCTTCGGACGGTTCATCCAGTGGATGTTTCATCCCCGGACGGTTCATCCAGTGGACGATTCATCTCCGGACGGTTCATCCCGGACGGTTCATCCAGTGGACGTTTCATCCCAGGGCGGTTCGTCCCTGGACGATTCATCCAGTGGACGTTTCATCCAATGGACGTTTCATCCCCGGACGGTTCATCCAGTGGACGTTTCATCCCCGAACGATTAATCCCCGGATGGTTCCTCCCCGGACGATTCATCCAGTGGACGTTTCATCCAATGGACGTTTCATCCAGTGGACGTTTGATCTCCGAACGGTTCATCCAGTGGACGTTTCATTACCGGACGGTTCATCCAGTGGACGTTTCATCCCGGACGGTTCATCCAGTGGACGTTTCATCCCCGGACGTTTTATCCAGTGGACAGTTCTTCCCCGGACGTTTCATCCCCGGACGTTTCATCCAGTGGACGTTTTATCTCCGGACGGTTCATCCAGTGGACGTTTCATCTCCGGACGGTTCAGTGGACGTTTCATCCCCGGACGGTTCTTCCCGGACGGTTCATCCAGTGGACGTTTTATCTCCGGACGGTTCATCCAGTGGACGTTTCATCTCGGGACGGTTCATCCAGTGGACGTTTCTTCCCGGACGGTTCATCCAGTGGACGTTTCATCCCAGGACGGTTCATCCCCGGACGATTCATCCCCGGACGGTTCATCCAACGGACGTTTCATCCCGGGCGGTTCATCCAGTGGACGTTTCATCCCCGAACGATTAATCCCCGGATGTTTCATCCAGTGGACGTTTCATTTCCGGACGGTTCATCTCCGGACGGTTCATCCAGTGGACGTTTCATTACCGGACGGTTCATCCAGTGGACGTTTCATCCCGGACGGTTCATCCAGTGGACGTTTCATCCCCGGACGTTTTATCCAGTGGACAGTTCTTCCCCGGACGTTTCATCCCCGGACGTTTCATCCAGTGGACGTTTTATCTCCGGACGGTTCATCCAGTGGACGTTTCATCTCCGGACGGTTCAGTGGACGTTTCATCCCCGGACGGTTCTTCCCGGACGGTTCATCCAGTGGACGTTTTATCTCCGGACGGTTCATCCAGTGGACGTTTCATCTCGGGACGGTTCATCCAGTGGACGTTTCATCCCGGACGGTTCATCCAGTGGACGTTTCATCCCAGGACGGTTCATCCCCGGACGATTCATCCCCGGACGGTTCATCCAACGGACGTTTCATCCCGGGCGGTTCATCCAGTGGACGTTTCATCCCCGAACGATTAATCCCCGGATGGTTCATCCAGTGGACGTTTCATTTCCGGACGGTTCATCTCCGGACGTTTCATCCAGTGGCAGTTTCATACAATGGACGTTTCATCCAGTGGACGTTTCATCTCCGGACGGTTCATCCAGTGGACGTTTCATCCCCGGACGGTTCATCCAGTGGACGTTTCATCCCCGGACGGTTTATCAAGTGGACGGTTCATCCCCGGACGTTTCATCCAGTGGACGGTTCATCCCCGGACGTTTCATCCCCGGACGGTTCATCCAGTGGACGTTTTATCTCCGGACGGTTCATCCAGTGGACGTTTCATCCTCGGACGGTTCAGTGGACGTTTCATCCCCGGACGGTTCATCCCGGACGGTTCATCCAGTCGACGTTTTATCTCCGGACGGTTCATCCAGTGGACGTTTCATCCCCGGACGGTTCATCCAGTGGACGTTTCATCCCCGGACGGTTCATCCATTGGACGGTTCATCCCCGGACGTTTCATCAAGTGGACGGTTCATCCCCGGACGTTTCATCCCCGGACGGTTCATCCAGTGGACGTTTTATCTCCGGACGGTTCATCCAGTGGACGTTTCATCCCCGGACGGTTCATCCCGGACGGTTCATCCAGTGGACGTTTTATCTCCGGACGGTTCATCCAGTGGACGTTTCATCTCGGGACGGTTCATCCAGTGGACGTTTCATCCCGGACGGTTCATCCTGTGGACGTTTCATCCCAGGACGGTTCATCCCCGGACGATTCATCCCCGGACGGTTCATCCAACGGACGTTTCATCCCGGGCGGTTCATCCAGTGGACGTTTCATCTTCGAACGATTAATCTTCGGATGGTTCATCCAGTGGACGTTTCATTTCCGGACGGTTCATACTCGGACGGTTTATCCCCGGACGATTCATCCAGTGGACGTTTCGTCCAGTGGACGTTTCATCCCCGGACGATTCAGCCCCGGACGGTTCATCCAATCGACGTTTCATTTCCGGACGATTCATCTCCGGACGGTTCATCCAGTGGACGTTTCATCCAATGGACGTTTCATCCCCGGACGATTCAGCCCCGGACGGTTCATCCAGTGGACGTTTCATCCAATGGACGTTTCATTCCCGGACGTTTCATCCCCGGACGGTTCATCTTCGGACGATTCATCCAGTGGACGTTTCATCCAATGGACGTTTCATCCCCGGACGTTTCATCCCCGGACGGTTCATCCAGTGGACGTTTTATCTCCGGACGGTTCATCCAGTGGACGTTTCATCCAATGGACGTTTCATCTTCGGACGGTTCATCCAGTGGATGTTTCATCCCCGGACTGTTCATCCAGTGGACGATTCATCTCCGGACGGTTCATCCCGGACGGTTCATCCAGTGGACGTTTCATCCCAGGGCGGTTCGTCCCTGGACGATTCATCCAGTGGACGTTTCATCCAATGGACGTTTCATCCCCGGACGGTTCATCCAGTGGACGTTTCATCCCCGAACGATTAATCCCCGGATGGTTCATCCCCGGACGATTCATCCAGTGGACGTTTCATCCAATGGACGTTTCATCCAGTGGACGTTTGATCTCCGAACGGTTCATCCAGTGGACGTTTCATTACCGGACGGTTCATCCAGTGGACGTTTCATCCCGGACGGTTCATCCAGTGGACGTTTCATCCCCGGACGTTTTATCCAGTGGACAGTTCTTCCCCGGACGTTTCATCCCCGGACGTTTCATCCAGTGGACGTTTTATCTCCGGACGGTTCATCCAGTGGACGTTTCATCTCCGGACGGTTCAGTGGACGTTTCATCCCCGGACGGTTCTTCCCGGACGGTTCATCCAGTGGACGTTTTATCTCCGGACGGTTCATCCAGTGGACGTTTCATCTCTGGACGGTTCATCCAGTGGACGTTTCATCCCGGACGGTTCATCCAGTGGACGTTTCATCCCAGGACGGTTCATCCCCGGACGATTCATCCCCGGACGGTTCATCCAACGGACGTTTCATCCCGGGCGGTTCATCCAGTGGACGTTTCATCCCCGAACGATTAATCCCCGGATGGTTCATCCAGTGGACGTTTCATTTCCGGACGGTTCATCTCCGGACGTTTCATCCAGTGGACGTTTCATACAATGGACGTTTCATCCAGTGGACGTTTCATCTCCGGACGGTTCATCTAGTGGACGTTTCATCCCCGGACGGTTCATCCAGTGGACGTTTCATCCCCGGACGGTTTATCAAGTGGACGGTTCATCCCCGGACGTTTCATCCAGTGGACGGTTCATCCCCGGACGTTTCATCCCCGGACGGTTCATCCAGTGGACGTTTTATCTCCGGACGGTTCATCCAGTGGACGTTTCATCCTCGGACGGTTCAGTGGACGTTTCATCCCCGGACGGTTCATCCCGGACGGTTCATCCAGTCGACGTTTTATCTCCGGACGGTTCATCCAGTGGACGTTTCATCCCCGGACGGTTCATCCAGTGGACGTTTCATCCCCGGACGGTTCATCCATTGGACGGTTCATCCTCGGACGTTTCATCCAGTGGACGGTTCATCCCCGGACGTTTCATCCCCGGACGGTTCATCCAGTGGACGTTTTATCTCCGGACCTTTCATCCAGTGGACGTTTCATCCCGGACGGTTCATCCAGTGGACGTTTCATCCCAGGACGGTTCATCCCCGGACGATTCATCCCCGGACGGTTCATCCAACGGACGTTTCATCCCGGGCGGTTCATCCAGTGGACGTTTCATCCCCGAACGATTAATCCCCGGATGGTTCATCCAGTGGACGTTTCATTTCCGGACGGTTCATCTCCGGACGTTTCATCCAGTGGACGTTTCATACAATGGACGTTTCATCCAGTGGACGTTTCATCTCCGGACGGTTCATCCAGTGGACGTTTCATCCCCGGACGGTTCATCCAGTGGACGTTTCATCCCCGGACGGTTTATCAAGTGGACGGTTCATCCCCGGACGTTTCATCCAGTGGACGGTTCATCCCCGGACGTTTCATCCCCGGACGGTTCATCCAGTGGACGTTTTATCTCCGGACGGTTCATCCAGTGGACGTTTCATCCTCGGACGGTTCAGTGGACGTTTCATCCCCGGACGGTTCATCCCGGACGGTTCATCCAGTCGACGTTTTATCTCCGGACGGTTCATCCAGTGGACGTTTCATCCCCGGACGGTTCATCCAGTGGACGTTTCATCCCCGGACGGTTCATCCATTGGACGGTTCATCCCCGGACGTTTCATCCAGTGGACGGTTCATCCCCGGACGTTTCATCCCCGGACGGTTCATCAAGTGGACGTTTTATCTCCGGACGGTTCATCCAGTGGACATTTCATCCAATGGACGTTTCATCTCCGGACGGTTCATCCAGTGGATGTTTCATCCCCGGACGATTCATCCTCGGACGGTTCATCCAGTGGACGGTTTATCCTCGGACGTTTCATCCCCGGACGGTTCATCCAGTGGACGTTTCATCCCCGGACGGTTCATCCATTGGACGGTTCATCCCCGGACGTTTCATCCAGTGGACGGTTCATCCCCGGACGTTTCATCCCCGGACGGTTCATCCAGTGGACGTTTTATCTCCGGACGGTTCATCCAGTGGACATTTCATCCAGTGGACGTTTCATCTCCGGACGATTCATCCTCGGACGGTTCATCCAGTGGACGGTTTATCCTCGGACGTTTCATCCCCGGACGGTTCATCCAGTGGACGTTTTATCTCCGAACGGTTCATCCAGTGGACGTTTCATCCCCGGACGTTTCATCCAGTGGACGTTTCCTCTCCGGACGTTTCATCCCCGGACGGTTCATCAAGTGGACGTTTCATCCCCGGACGTTTCATCCAGTGGACGATTCATCCAAGCGGACGGTACATCCACGGGCGATTAATAGATCATGATGATATGAGTTGTTCATTAGTCGGCAGGGTTATTCAACGTCCCGGTGAACAGTCAACAGTACTATTCTCTCTCTATCATCACCTATTAAAGTGTCGACGGCCTAAGTGTTGTACTCTCAATTGGTCATTGTTTAAAATTCTGTACACCACAATGACAATGAACAATGGAACCAGCTCAGAACAACAGCACTTAGGTCCAACAAATCGACCTGACATACGTTTCTAAGTTCGAACAGTAGGCTACTTGTTATAGAACGCTTTGAATATTGTTTTAAAATTATTTTATCGATGGCGAACAATTTTGGACTGTCCAAGCGTGGACAGCGGACACAAATAAGCTTACATGGAAACTACGAATATTGGGGAAAAGAGTAAACACAAAAGGAATAGCAGCATGGTGTTGTTGCAAGCACCAGTCTTTTCACTGTATAGACTCTCTTCACCGGGGCGTTGAATCTCCCTGCCGACTAACGAGCAAATCATATTATTATGCTCTATTAATCGCCCGTGGATGAACCGTCCCGGGTTAAAACGTCCCCTGGATGAAACGTCCTGAGATGAAACGTCCACTGGATGAATCGTCCGGGATGAACCGGCCGAGGATGAACCGGCCAAGGATGAAACGTCCGCATACCCTAATGTGGGACCAGTTTCCACAAAACCCGATCAACAAGGCTATGCTGAGCTTCACAAAAAGAGTTCGAGCTCGTGATCAAGCAGGGGAGTGGACACTCCCATCATACTTTACAATAAACTGCAAAACGGAAGTCTGAGGTCGTAGTGACAACTGATATCATTCGACATGAAAATCATCAAGTGACGTTAATTTTTCCGCGGAAATTCGAAAAAAAACGGAATTGGAAGTTTAGACAGCTGTAGCTTTTGCAAGCATGAAAATTTACAAGTGAAGTTGGAAATTCATCCCCCCGCAAAGTGGGAAATTTTAGAAACAAGCTCAATCGGTTGCGAAGATACCGCATTTTATCCGGCGGTACATTTTTATAGCCACCCTGTAGATTCGAAATCGCAGAGCATTTCTAGTAGCCTAATGATTTGTACATAGTCTGGTTACGATTCCTTATTTTCAGAAACTCCTCCAATCATCTCAGTTAGCCCTTCGACAGATGTAGTGCATAATGAACCAGTCTTGATCGAATGCAGTTTGGTTCATAACGGATCGATAGAACCAGGTCCCACGCTTCGACCATACTTCTATTGGACGGATTCAACTGGAATGAATGATACCAGTTACTACGATTCAACAACAGAGAACACGACGCTTTCTCAGTTTATTATCAGAGCTGGTCGTGGAAACATTTCATCATACACATGCCATGTCTATCTGCAATTGATTCCATCGACCAATCCGGATTACGCAAGCAACACTCCTTCTGTGAACAGCAGCGCAAGTTCTCCGATTATTGAAGTGCTCTGTAAGTAAAAGTTTTGTTGGTTGTTTAGCAATAATTTAATACTATCTTAGTCTACTTTAAGATATCATTCAAAAGAAAACGAGGATTACCCAGCAATTAGCAGTGAGGTGCGAAGTTCTGCCGAGCCTATCCTTTTCCATCAAAGGACGATTTAAATTATATCCGAGGATATTGAATCAATGTACAGGGTGGATAAAAAACTAAGGTTTTTTGACAATATCTTGGCCACTAGTGAGATTTAAAAATCAAAATTACAGGCTTAAAGGCCATTCATATTTGCGTAGAATGCCCACACTTCACCTGCATATTTTAATCAGATTGTGGTATTTCTTCATGATAGCTCTCCACACTCTGATTATCCATCGGTTTCAAATCCGGATATTTTGGGACCTCAATAAAAACCAGTACAATAATATTGGCGTTGAGCCGATCTCATTAAATGAGATTTTCATCAACGGCACTTTTTCTCAATTCTCAGTTTTGCTTCTCATTTTACTGCACTCACTGGTTATCAGAGCAAGCTGTGATCATAGCCTTAATGAAATAACTTGCTAATGAAATGTCTGAATACACATTTTGTCTGTCATTGACACATTGGGAATTTTAATTTCTTAGACGTTTAGATTTATTTGTTTTAATGAAACAATTATGAATCTGAAAAATTCTTTATTTCTCAAAATGACAGTCATCTGGCTAAATGGAGTCACAGTGGCAGGTAGCTTTTTTAGATAGGCCAATAATTATGCAAATAGATAATAAAAAAATAATGAGTAGCCTATATGTCAGTATCGAGTTTATTTGACACCAAATATTTGAGATGTGACTTACTAAAAATCGTTCTTTGTTACGTTTGTTTCGTAATACTTTTGAATTCTCAAAACAGTCGGTGGTCTCACTAAATGTGATGTAACTTTAAAAACATATATTTTGGTAAAATAAACTTAGCGCTTTTCTAAAAGAAGGCACCCAATAAGAGTAAAGCACTGTTCGTTCGATGTAAGTACTGCAGTTGGTCTCTGTTCGGTAGTTAAGTTTTTCGTTCTTTATTCATAATTGCTTGTGACTCATCAGCGTTGAGCTTTTCAGTTTCCATTTATTTTGCTGTGTTTTCTCTTCCGTTTTTTCTAGCATAAGTTGCGTGATTATTTTGTCATTTTTGACATTCACTATGTTAATTTTGAAAAGATTTCGTCATGGCCACCTCACACCGTCAGCTCAATATATTAGTTAGTGTCCCTAGACAGCGGGATTATTAACCCTTTATGGCCTCCATTTTTGTAACCAATAAGCAAGATGTGTAAACCTGTCATGTATACATTGGTTGCAAAATGCAAATATTTGATTGATTGATTTGATTGATTGATTG
This sequence comes from Lumbricus terrestris, assembly GCA_949752735.1. Taxonomy (NCBI): domain Eukaryota; kingdom Metazoa; phylum Annelida; class Clitellata; order Crassiclitellata; family Lumbricidae; genus Lumbricus; species Lumbricus terrestris. The sequence goes on from OX457046.1 coordinate 827,556, forward strand.
ATAAAAAAATTGGGTGAAATTTGGTCATCATACGTTAATATAAATTGCCGTTAAGTCTGTAAATATTTTTGTACCTGGTTGCCGCTTGTCGGCCTATTTGACTCAATAACAAGCGACTATGCAGGCCTGATTACTTTAGTAAAGAGGGCTGGTGAAAAATTTCTCAGTTTGTGATACAAGCATGAAATTTGGCACATACCACAAACATGTGTGTAGGCTTGTTCGTTTTGATATGCAATGTAGTGCATGTGCGATTGTCAGATGCAAACGTAGGCTACTTACTTACTGACTTAGGTATGTCCTATGGAAACAATTTGGCTATTGGTCCATCGCAGATTTGCCCTCAGTCCCAATGGCAAACATTTTCCAAAATGGCCGATAGATTTACATATTTTAAAAACCTCGGCTTCTATTTCACTTAGAAGTGTCATCTTGGTGCCTAATTATACATATTACCCTAAATATATACAAATGCCAACAAGACAGAACTCATTTGGTTTGACCGTCAAAGTGGACGAAACGATAATACATTTAAATCAATGAAAACTCTTGACCTCGACTCCAACTGCTCTATTCCACCATCTGATGTGATCCGTGATCTCGGTGTGCTACTGGACTGCAGTTTAAAGATGAATCAACATATATCTTCTGCAGCCAGAGCATGCTTTTTCCACCTTTGTCGAATTCGACAAGTGAAACGTTGCCTGAATGAAACTTGCCTGCGTATTTTCACTCAAGCTCTCGTCATCTCTCGTCTTGATTACTGCAACTCTTTTCTATCTGGTCTTCCATCATCAACACTTCAACCTGTCTTCAGTTCTTCATACGGCCGCTCGCCTGAAAAAAGGTCTTGGTCCCAGAGACCACATCACTTCAACTCTGAAACAGCTACACTGGCTTCCTACCCGTGCTCGTATTGATTTCAAAATTTCCCTCCTGATGTTTCATATCCACTACAAAACCTCTCCCTCCTACATGGTATCGATGGTCACGCCATGTTCCGCCTCTAAGTCCGGAGGACTTCGTTCGTCCTCGCGAAGTGCTTTTGCTGCACATCGTACATACCGGAAGCTTGGAAGCCGTGCCTTCTCAGCATCAGGACCTAAAGAATGGAACAGTCTACCAACCTCCATTCGCCAGTGCTCATCTGTTGCAGAATTTAAATCAAAGTTAAAAACTCAGATTTGTAGTGAAGCGCGCTCTTGTGCAAGACTTGTTTTGTTAAAGCGCGGTATAAATCTATCAATCTATCTATCTATCTATCTATCTATCTATCTATCTATCTATCTATCTATCTATCTATCTATCTATCTATCTATCTATCTATCTATCTATCTATCTATCTATCTATCTATCTATCTATCTGTCTGTCTGTCTGTCTGTCTGTCTGTCTGTCTGTCTGTCTGTCTGTCTGTCTGTCTGTCTGTATGTCTGTCTGTCTGTCTGTCTGTCTATCTATCTATCTATCTATCGATCCGTCCGTCCGTCCGTCCGTCCGTCCGTCCGTCCGTCCGTCCGTCCGTCCGTCCGTCCATCCATCCATCCATCCATCCATCCATCCATCCATCCATCCATCCATCCATCCATCCATCCATCCATCCATCCATCCATCCATCCATCCATCCATCCATCCATGCATCCATCCATCTTCAAAGCCCTCACAGCACAACCAAGAAAGGCATAAGCCATTCAGGAAACTTTGGTTGAGTGGTCATAGGCAATATGCAGTGGAACAAGAACACGGAAACCCAAGGACATTCGGAGATATTATTTCGTCTCGGAGCGAAGTGCTTGGCGCGCTGCAAAGTCGGACACTGAGCGGCACAGATGGTGCAGTTAAGATGCAGTGCAAGCAAGGATGCAGAGTGAAACCAACATACCTATACGTGGTCCGTTGAGTCAGAATCAGCCAAAGCAACACATCGCGAATGCAGGAAGACATAACACATAATTTTTGTATTATGCGAATTTGGATGATGAGGCGAATGCCATAAAGCAAGCAAAATAATTATTGATTGATTATTTAGTGATTCTAGGTTTCAGCCTGGTTATTACAATGGATAAGGTTACTGCACTCACCTGCTCTAAGGTTGCTCCACAGACTCTGTGCTTACTTATTAGGTGAAAATATTAACGATGTATAGGTATTTATAATTATATATGCGAATGCAAATGAAATTGTAATGTTATTTATGTGCTGCGTGTGCTCAAGTAGGCTATCAATTTGGAGTTCCTGAAACATATTTAGCCTACTCAATTATAGTTCTCATGAGGTTGCTGATGTAACAAATAGCAACGTAGTTTGTCCTTATTCCTCTCAATTGACTTGACACACTAGAGTTTGAAATCTGAGCGCAGAGTTGAACTTCGCCCCCAAAGATGATCTGTAATAATACTAATTTTATAATGAAAAGTATTTGTATTATTTTATTCCAGACATCCCTTATATCTATGGCTTTGAAAGCTATCGTCCAAATATAACGATTGGTGGGACAACTTGTACAGTTTGGGTCGTAACGTGCTTAGCGGATGGAAATCCTCCACCAAAATACGAATGGTTCGATCAGAAAGCGAACGTCACCCTAAGTAACGATGCAACTTTAGACCTGGCAGAATTAGGTAGAACCTACGTATGCTACGCCTACAATACGATTCTAAATGGGACGTCTCGCGACGTTCAAGGATTTGTTCCAACGGGTGGAGATATTACGCAATACTGCAGTAAGATTCCTAAACTGATATTTAATAGCCTTTTCTTATAATTTGTTTTTCTTCATTGAATTCGCACGTGAAGACACCATATGACATTCATCCAGCTTCTATAGGTGAAATGGAAGCTGGATGAAGGTTCTCTATAGATGTAATAGAAGCTGGATGAAGGTTCTCCATAGGTGAAATCGAAGCTGGATGAAGGTTCTCTGTAGGTGAAATGGAAGCTGGATGAAGATTCTCTGTAGGTGAAATGGAAGCTGGATTGACGAAAACAACGCTTTCACTGGGGTTAACCTGAAAACGTAGGGTATGATGAAACCGGTTTGAGATTACCCCCGAGGGTAACTTGAAACCGGTTTTATCCTACCTTTCGGTAATCTGAAACCGGTTTCAAGTTAGGGGGGGGGGGTAATATTTAGGAGGGGTAATTTGAAATCTTCACACCGGTTTAAGGAAAAGATAACAAATTTACGTCGCCTCAGAATTATCTTCGAATATCTCCATTTTTTTGGATTCGAGTTTAGACTTGATTTGTAGCAAAAATTTGTTTATCTTTCATCACTTTTAATCGTTAAGAGACACAACAAGTCGTTTTAAAGATATACAACGAAAATTACCTGTCGTATGTCGATTTTCAGGATTTTTTCGTATCTCCAATTTATTTTTGCCGTATCTCCAGTGCCGCATTCACGGTTTAAAAGTGCATTGTCGTATGTCCAGAGAAAGCTCGTAGTTGATTGGACGAAGGAGATACGACATCAATACACTGCCGTTGTGTCATAGTGTCGTATGTTAAGGGAAGAAAAACGTTATTTTATTTAAAAAATTGTATTAAAATCGAGAAAATTGAAAGAACAAACTCGCAAATGATTGAGTGTTGCTTTCATTAATCATGTCATATTTGTTTCTCGTCAGGATGACTTGCAATTGATTTAAATCCATTTTATAAAAAAAATTCACAAATGTCTCAAAAACAATTTTAAAAGTTAATATTTTAAAATGAATTGTTTACAACTCACTGGCCCAACTGTTCTTGATGTTGATATTTTAATGTGATGTTTGTGCCTGATGTTCATTGGCTTAAATTAATTTTTTTCCGTAAAATTTTGCCAAAACTTGAACCTCGATTAGCCTATCTCGGAATTCACACAAAGTGGAGATACGCTAAAATAATTCTGAGGCGACATATACAAAACAACGTCCGGAGATACTATGGAGCAGAGTCTTGGTAAAATTCGTGATGACGCGATACAATAAGATCGAAAGCTGCTCAAACTGAAGAAGGAGGACACTTGAGACAGAGACAAGTGAAAAAGAAGGATCCGAGTGGCGTAGCCCCACGAGAAGGATATATTCTAGCCTGAATGAAAGTGGAAGACATTTGTTTATCTTTCGTCAGTTTCAATTTCTAGTAGGTGCCACCTTGTCACCTTGTGCCGTCAGTTCGAGGAACTCTAGCGACTGTCATGGCCAGCCTTCTCCACTCCGTTCTGTTCTGTGTCACATCCCTCAATTGTCCAAGATTCATCCCTGTCCTCCTGTGTACATCCTCCATCCTTCTGATCCACGGCCGTCTTCTTCTCCTCTTACACTCTCCACATGCCAGCATCATCGCCTTCTCCAGTCCATCCGTGCGCATCACGTGACCGAAAAACATCAGCCTCTGTTTGATGATCCTCTGCAGCAACCACATATCCCCTCTTAGTTGACCTATCACCTGCAGCACAGATTCATTTGTTCTGCTTTCTTTCCACGATATTCCCAGCAGCCTTCTCCATATCCACATTTCACACACAGCAATGTTGTCATCCAACGTCTTCGTCTTCGTCCACGTCTTGCTTCCATATAGCACTATGAGGAAAATCATTGCTTTGACAAGTCTCGTCTTAGTCTGTAAGCTCACATGCCTGTCCCTCCATATCTTATCCATCCCCTGCATTGCAGATTTGCCCATTGAAATTCTCCACCTCACCTCTTTATCGCATCTTCCTTCCTTCTCCACCATTGAGCCCAAAAACAAAAAACTTGTCACAACCTCTATCTCCTCTCCATCCAGTTCGAAGGTGTCCCATTCCGCCGTGGTCATTATCTTAGTCTTTTTGATGTTGAAGTATAACCCTGCTTTTTCGCTTTCCCTCTTTAGTCTTCTTATGAGTTCCGCAGGATCATCTTTTCTCCCCGCCAATAGTGTAGTATCATCTGCATATCTTAGATTGTTTAGTATTTTCCTGATATCTTTATTCCTTCTTCTGCATCATCCATCTCTGCCATTCGTATTACTCTTTCTGCATACAGGTTAAACAAGAACGGAGATAATATACATCCTTGTAGGTGCGACGGGTCGTTATAAAGATAGTCATCGAAATTACCTCTATATCCTCTGTCCATAAAAGGTTCACCCTATCTGAGCTACCTCCATAGATATTACCGTAGGTTATCTCCAGTGTAGGCCTACCGCATTCACAATATAGCATTCATTTGTTGTATATCCAGAGAAAGCTCTTCATTGATTGGACGGCACGGAGAAAAAACAACAATAGTAGTAGTAGTAGTAGTAGTAATAATAATAATAATAATAATAATAATAATAATAATAACGGGTTCTCGTCTCTGACACGGATGGTCGTTGTTGTTTTGAGTCCGCTTGATAGATTGATTTTAACCGCATAGTTCACACTAGACACACGATTTTTTCTGCCAAACAGCTGGATATAGGTGGGGTGACACGCTGGCGCTGCAGGGTTTGTTGAATTTTGACATCTTTTGGTCAGCTTTTGTTAATTTTGCTCGTCCACTTTCTCGTCCATTTTTCATTCTCGATGGGCGATAATAGGAGTTAAAGGCATGCCAAGAAGGTCCAGCCAATCAGCGACCGGCCAATCACAGCACGACGCACCTGTAGCACAAGGTGTAATCAAGGCCAGCGGAGTGTGTAGCCGATGCCTATCGGTCAGACAATTACACCTGCGTGACGGCACAGTTCACCTGCATGGACCTCGGAATAGCCCTTGCCCTGGATCGAAGCAGCCACCGCTCACTCAACCGAGACAAGACAATAGGCCGAGTGGAGGGGTAGCGGCTGGGCCTGTATCGACCGATATCGCTCAAGAGGGGCCAGGGACGCAGATCCCTCTGGATACAAAGACACAGCGCATTGACGACGAATTAAACCGACATCCGAGACATGGCGGAATAATGAAACATGTCCCGAAGGGTGCCCGTTTCGCCTGTTCGCAGGCTCTCGAGGGAATCTTGAATTCCATAAGCAGCAATCCGGGTAATGTTGAGCATTGGCGTCGGCTGCTGCGCTTTGCCTCCAGCATCATGGCCCAGCCACCGCGAGCAGGCCGCAGACGCAACATGGCCAATGTGATTAAGAAACGGATCGAAAATCAGGATTTTATGAAGGACCAAGAACCGGAAGCGGATGCTGAGTTTGGAGCACGCAAAAAGGTCAACGCTAGAGAGCTATTTCTGGCGGCGGTGAATGCCAAGGTGGAGGAGGGTAACATCCGGGCCGCATCACGCATCCTCTGCAGCCAAGAAAACCCAGTCGAAGCAACGATTGAATCTCTCGCAGCCATACAAGAGAAACATCCACCGAACAACTGGATGGATGTAATGGCAGAACTACCTGAGTCATCACGATCTGACCCACTTCAGATCTCAGTGAGAGAAGTCGAGGGCGCTATAAGATCATTCCCGGCGGGGTCATCTGGGGGGCCGGATGGACTACGCCCCCAACATCTACTCGACTTAATAAATAACAGGGAGTCGGCGGGCACATTGCTCCAGGCCATTACGGACTTCATCAACGTTATGCTCCGGGGTGAATGCCCACGTGAGATGAGAGAGGTGATGTTTGGTGGCACTCTCATCGCCCTGTCCAAGAAATCGGGTGGACTGCGACCGATTGTCATCGGCTACGTATGGCGGAGGTTGGCGGCTAAATGCGCAAACCAGTATGCTTTGGGCAGACTGGGTCAGTTCTTCGCTCCGCACCAGGTTGGCATTGGAACTCCGGGAGGAGGAGAGGCGGCTGTCCATGCAGCCAGAAATTTCATTACCAGAATGCAAGACGATCAGGTCTTCATTAAATTGGATTTCGCAAATGCCTTCAATTCAATGCGGAGGGATGTGATGTTGAGATCAGTTCACGAATCAATACCAGAGCTCTATGCCTTCATCCATCAGGCATATTCTGCAGAATCCATGCTGCAGTTCGGCCGATTCGTGGTGCGATCTCAGATGGGTCCTCAGCAGGGAGATCCGCTGGGACCCTTGCTGTTTTGCCTGCCGTTACAGACGACCTTGCGATCCCTGCAATCCCAGTTCAAATTGGGTTACTTGGATGACCTCTCCTTGGGTGGGAACGCCGACGAGGTTCGTCAGGACTTGGCAAGGATCGAAGAGCTGGAGTCTACACTCGGCATTTCACTGAACAGACACAAATGCGAGCTTTATTCTGAGACCGAGGTGACAGAGGTGGAATTTGAGAACTTCAGACGAAGGGATCTGGATGAATTGACTCTGCTCGGCGCCCCGCTCTTCAGAGGGAAGGCGCTGGACGAGTCTCTTCAAGAGCACAGCAACACCTTAGATCGAGTATTGAAGGATCTTACGGACATCCAGGCACAAGCAGCATTACTGCTGCTAAGATCATGCTTCGGTGCAGCAAAAATGACTTACATGCTGCGAACCTCTCCGTGCTGGAATCACCCGTTACTCGATGAAATGGACCATCAACTGAAGACAGGACTGGAGGAGATTATCAACAATGAGCTGAGCGACATGCAGTGGTTGCAGGCTTCGCTCCCGATCAGAGATGGAGGCCTTGGGATCAGGCGGATATCGATGCTGGCATCATCAGCCTATTTGGCGTCAGCTGCGTCGACCGCCGGACTCGTGGGTGCCATCCTGGTCGCGGAGGAGTGGAGTGACGTATACCGGGATGAGATGATGGAAGCTCGTAAAGACTCGCTTCCCGCAGTGATGGATCCGGTCCCGACAGAACAGAAGACCTGGGATAGACCTATGATTGACATCGACAAGCTGAAGATTTGGACCGGATGCGAGGATCCACTCAGCCAGGCAAGACTGCGAGCATTGTCAGCTGCACACGCCGGAGACTGGCTCGGGACCATCCCTTTGGCTGCATGTGGCTTGGGTTTGAGCAACGAAGCTGTTAGAGTGGCTGCAGGATTCCGTCTTGGACTAACTCTTTGTGCATCACATGGGTGCCAGTGTGGTGAGATCGCAGACCCAGGGGGACATCATGGACTGGTCTGCAGAAGGTCGATGGGAAGGGCAGCGCGACACGCTGCACTGAATGACATCATCTGGAGAGCCCTGTCGAAGGCGGATATTCCTAGTTCAAAAGAACCGTCAGGACTGAGCCGCACTGATGGAAAAAGACCAGACGGAGCCACATTGGTCCCATGGACAAGAGGCAGGTTCATCGCATGGGATGCAACAGCAATCCACACGTGCGCGTCGTCGTACATTCATCTGACGTCGGCAGTAGCGGGTGGAGCGGCGGAGCAAGCTGCCGATCGAAAATGCAGCAAGTATACATCCCTACCCGCTACGCATGAATTCATCCCCGTGGCAATTGAGTCACTGGGCCCGATAAACCGGACGGGTCTACAATTTCTTCAGGAGCTGGGCCGCCGCATGACAGAGGCAACGGGCGACCCTAGAGAAAGCACGCACCTGTTCCAGCGGTTGTCCATATGCACGCAGCGGTTCAATGTCATTGCATTTAAAGGCACCTTTGAGCACGTTGGAGACGAGAACCTGTAAAAAAGCTTTTATTATTTATTGTTTTTAAGCCTGAGAGATCATACATACCTCGGGCGCTAAAAAAAAAAAAAAAAAAAAAAATAATAATAATAATAATAATAATAATAATAATAATGACGACAATTTAAATGGCGCCGTAACGCGGCCATACCGCTACAAGGGCGCCTCACAAACGGCCAACTACGGGATACGCCTTAGCAAACAGATAAGTTTTAAGCTTTGTTTTAAAAGAATCCACTGAGGCGGCCAATGATCAATACACTAGGGGAGAGTTGCTATGAATGGACCACATAGGGCACACTCAAGTGTCCTGAAGAAATGCTACCAAATTTCTAAAAGGAAACGATGCCATATGATGGACTAATATGTTAAGTATGCTCACAATCGGCAAAGGACAGAGAATATTGATGGATTTATGAGAAATAACTAAACAAAACTGGAGCTCGAAACGGTCCAGTCAAGGAAACCTGTTTCCGAGAATGGACCACATGGTGTCCTTGACTGGACCAGTTGCCCTGAATGGAACACTGCATTTCAAAGACCTTTAAAAGGTAATTCTGCTATTTAAAAACCACTGGAAACGTATAAGGAAAAGCCTACTTATTGCCTAAAACCACGCAATTAAACGCGTTTAAAACTGTCAAAATACCACAAAGTAGCAGAAATCAACTTAACCATATGACAAGCCCGACCATTGCCAGTTAAATATTTGTCAGAATCGCTAGTTAAATATTAGATAGCTAATTACTATTAAATAGTTAAGCCTTTAATCAATAGGCCTAGGCCTATACCTACTTAATATTGATTCAATCCAAAACTTAACACTTAATAGTTATATGAATCACACACAGTTAGCATAGAGGATGTGCTGCATAATAGGACTGATTATTATTCACAGAAGCACAATATAACATTGCAAGTGCTGGTGTCCTTAAATGGACCATGCCAAAACATCGGTCCAATTCAGGAAACTTTTGGTGGTCCATTTCAGGCACAAGGACTACTTCTATTTAAACTGCAATAGTTCAGCAAGCGTCAGTCTTAAAGTAAAACCACTCATTGTCGCTCGAACATGAAACATTCTTCTAATTAAAGGAAAGATGATTGCATTATTTAAAACTTAACTAAAATGTCTACCCTCGTTGTTAGGGACGGCTAAAATTACATCAAAACTACACGAAATGAATTTTCAGCAGCAATTTATTAAATATTCAGCATTCCGCAAAACCGACTACAGCGATATGACTAATATTCAATTGCCCAAGAATACAGCAGCTGAAACCGTGGTTAAATTGGCATATAGGGTGTGAAACGGCAGCGGTCCAATCAAGGCAACGGTCCGTTTACGGCAACTCTCCCCTACTTACTTCATTTTTGCTATAGGCCTAGTGTCATAATTATATGACACTAGGTCTATACGAGTATTAGCTCGTATTTCCAATGTATAAAAACTAGGGCTTCTGATTAATCGCGATTAACGCTTTAAAATTTGCGATTAAAAATGCGTGGGGACAAGCAATGAACCTAGATGCCGAGTTCATGACTTATAAGCGTAGCCTACCTTGAAGCCCAGCAAATAGTGCGTTGCAATAGTTGATTTTACAGCAGATAGGCCTACAAAGATATACACTTAGGCCTATTGTTTTAAAGACAGAAGAGGAAACAGATCTTCTGATGACTATCAGGCACCTCAGGTGATAGTAACATGCGCGTGCAAATTGCAAGAGGTGCTAAGAGAACGACAGGGTGCTATCTATGTGACACTGAAATTACGGACACCGAATGAAAATGCGAAGTCATGGTCCATTGATGTCAGGAGATGGAGGTCAAGTTTATGTATCTCATTGTTGTAAAAAACGGGGGGTTTTGTTTTTTATTCTCTCCTGAAAAGTTTTTTTCTCATCTCTTTTTTATTGTTTTTGCACTTTTTATGTAACTTTATTTATTTATTTACTGTCTATTATTATTTTCCTTAATTTACTTTTTTCTGATATTCCATACGTTTTCACCGTACTCTCAATATTATTGAGGATTCAGCCAACTATTATAGTATCATTATGTAATTGTTTAAGTCATCATTTGAGAAATGCATGTAGTATAGGTCCATAAAGAATTGAAATTTGTAAGTTATTTTGACATAAAATTCTTGGGCCTATAATAAATATTTACAAGTAACAATTTTAATTAGGCCTACAAATGTACAATATGTAATTTAGAGCACATCTATGGTCTTTGCATCTGATAAAATTTTAATTTTGTTATGTCGATCAGCGTGAACTTATGTGAACCTATGTCTACATTTTAAATTTGAAAAGATTTCAATTCGTTACCTTTAATTTTTCTCAATTTCTTATTAAACCAAAGTTATAAGAAACAATAAACTGTCGTAGATTAATGTTACATAGGCCTATACCAATTAATTTTGGCCTAATAATAAAGTTGTTCTATTTGCAGATTAAGATAAAATCGCTACATAATTATCTGAAATGTCTTATACCTTGCACCTTGTATGCACTATCTGTTTTCCTATATTTTGAAGGATTTCCTCACTATGAAACTACGTGGACGAACGTGACATATGTCGACGATTGCAACAATGGAACTTGTGCTTGTTCTGATGAACACGACAGCTTGACTTTGACCTGCAATGCAGATACTTTCCCAGATGCATCGTACAAATGGATTGGACCTGATAACAGTGTTTTCAATTGTCAAGTCTTAACCAATGTTACAACAAATGGCATCTACCGTTGCATTGCGTATTTTGACTCTACAACGTCAAATTACACAGGAGATGTTATGTTTCCAAACGGAACCAGTGTGGAAAATGTCACAGAATGCTGTGAGAATAAATCTATCTTTTAAAAAGTGATTTAATCAAATATAAATAGTCATGCTCTTCGCATGGGCGGAGTTTGGTTTCCGTTTTGGGGGAGGGGCTAAAAAATTTGGTCCAGACCGCGCGGCGCCGACAATATTATTTTCGTTTCGTCCCAGAAAAAGTTGATGACCTTTTTTAGTCGTTAGTTGGAAGTTCTTGGGGTGGGGGCTAGGACCGAAAAAGATACCATTTACACGGTAAAAATATTATGACTCTGGGAGTTCTTTGGGGGTTAGCCCCACTAGCCCCTGATAAACTCCACCCACGGCTCTTCGATTAATAATTTTGCGTTGACCTTAAAATAAAATAGGTCTATGAGTTCTACCATTGGCACTTGCATTGGTTCATTCATTCATTCAGTCATTATTAGCATTTATATAGCGCCCCTTCAAGAAACTACTCAGAGGCGCTCCCAGCCCAGCCACGGCAAAAGAAAAAAGATTTAAGAGACTTAAGGAATAAGGATTGACTGGTCAGGTAGAGGAGATGGAGGTTAGGGGGAGGTCATTCCAGATTGACGGCCCCACAACCGAGAAGGCTCGACACTGTCTGGAAGCCAAGCGAGCCCGTGGAACAAGCAGTTGTCTCTTCGCAGTGCGCCTTCCTACTTATCTGATCTCTGTCGCCCTGTCTCTGTCGTAGCCTCCCGTAGGATTTTACGCTCTTCGGCCAATGGAGAGCTGCTGGTCCCTCGAACCCTCTGCTACCAGACAGCGTCGAGCCTTCTCGGTTGTTGGCCCGTCCACATGGACCTGATAACAGTGTTTTTCGTCCCTCTTGCACTACGCTTACTATCCCGGAATAATTTGCCTGCTTTCTACAAGTTGCTCAAGACCTATCTTTTTAGCTGTGACTTGACTGGGAGCGCCTCTGAGTAGACTTCTTGAAGGGGCGCTATATAAGTTTTCGGAATGAATGAATGAATGAATTAGGAATTCACATTATTTTGTTACTCTAGTTAATTGGCCATAGGCCCTAGTTGTGAACACGCATTCTTTCGTTACTTTACTCACGCCTGACAACTGTCACAGCCACTGCCCAAAAATCATAAAGACACCAAATTGAGCATGAATGGATCAGGGTCCTAGTGAATGAAGCATTATTTTGTCGCTATTTTTGCACTTGCGGGGAATATTGCTAAACTTGATTTTATTTACCGGTGGCCTACTACAAGAAAATCATCGATTTTTCCGGTTTTGTGGTGTAGACCTACACAATGCAGGCCATGAACCAGAATGGATAGAACATTGACATTTTTGCTGAACAAAAGGCTAGAAAAATCTATAATGCCATTACTTTGTTTCAAGTACTAGCGCTGTAATAAATAGACCCTACAAAGTGGATAAATAATAATATAATATTTCGTTCTTTAACGAAACGCCCGCCAATAATAATAATAATAATAACAATGACGATTTCTATGGCGCCGTAACACAGCCATGCCGTTACAAGGGCGCCTCACATACTAAACTGGTTCCGCACTGCGCTATACATGTAGGCCTGCAAGCTATGAAGCAATCTTAATTAACATCAATCTTAACTGATAGCCTACATGTAGCATAACGGACAGCCTGCAATAAAACTGCTTCGGGAATCGCACCAAGCTCCGCTGATCTCCATGCCAGTGTGTTATCCAATGCGCTACCTGTTCCCCGAGCCTGCAGCGTGATAGGTTTCAAATTCAATTAATAAATTGCAGTGATAACACAGTAATTTATTTGTCACATTCTTGAAGCACTGCCGTCCACTCTGTGAGTGAGTCGGCTATAGCAGTGTACATAGCACATTGATTAGTTTTGGTAATATTGATTGTAAGAACGCAAGACCAAACTGTGGTCCATGCAAAACCTCTGCACATGGGCCCATTCAAAGCTAGCTACGCTACTGTAATTGTCCGGGGGGGGTAATTGTCCTGTCACCACGAGGTGTTATGAAGAAAACCTAATTGCAAAGGAGAATCTAAAATTCTTAGTCCATATCCAAACAAATAACATATGGTATCTTTACACCTAGATAACATACAAAACAAAAACTCAAGTGATATTATCTTTTATGCTAAGAATGAAACTAATGTTGTGTCTGCAGTGAAAGCAAATATTGATTCATGTTCTAACAGAAAAACATTCAATAACATGAATATTAGCAAAAACGACTGTTGGTTTAAAAATATGTCAATAACGCAATGACGTCATAGTAATGACGTCAGTCCTCTACATAGAATACCTAACACAAAGAATATTATCAAACTATGATGTAGGCCTACTGTATCGTTTAGAAAAATTCGTTCCTACCTCACAAACAACAGCAGTTACCCCCGGGGGGTATAAAACACCCCCAGGTTACCGAGGACCGGTGTAAAAAAAAGGTTACCGTTCAAGGGTTAAAATGGTTGTCCGTGAGAGTAGTCTGTGGTGGTCCGGGTCGAATTACCATGGGATCAGAGGGGCGGAACAATTGCTAAACAGGGACGCTGTCATGAAAGCATCGCGAGACCAGAGCAGCTATCGTGTAGGAGATGCGCTGCACGACTGGGAACCAGCGCGGTGTGTCATGCAGGTATGCTGAGACAGAGGCATGCTTCGGGATGCGACCAATAGGACGAGCAGCAGAGCGGAGTACCCGGTCAAGGCGAGTAATTAAAGCATGGGGCAAGAATACCAGGATCGAGCTGCAGTGATCCAGTCTACTGTTTACGAAGACATGGGTAACGGTAGCGGCCGCATTGTACGACACGGAGTTGGAAACAAGCCGCGACTTTCAAAGCGGATAATAGCAGCCACAGTTGAGCTAATTTATGTGTGACGAAAAGTGAGATCTAAGTCCAGATTTATTCGCAAGTTTCAAACCAAATCGGAGACAGTAAGATGTGGACAGACTTCAGCGACCAAACAACTGCAAAAGAAATAATAAGCAATGTTTGTGTAATAGAATAGTTGTTACATAGTGCATCATAAGGACAACTCAGGCAACCGAAACAATTTGCGGAAGAAAGTGACAGAGGTAAAGCTACGTTGGAACTAGGCCATACTAAAAATAATAAGAGCACAACTTTAAAGTGAAGACGAGCATTAAGAGGAAGACAGTGGAGATGATCAGATATGAAAATGGAGATGTGAGAAGAACACAATGTCCACAAGTTGTGTAATCTATTGTTTTATCTCGAGTATGTATTAATTTATAAATCAACCTAGATAAATTATCCCATTTCATTTAAGGCGAACCCTTGGAATATAAGACTGTTATCGTTATTTGAATTACGATTGTTGAATACGATAATATGCATTTAATCAAGGTGTCCTATGAACATAAATTTTTCCATATGTACTAGTTTTCCTTTGTTGTCTGCATTGTTTTTTGTTTGTTTGTTGCTCTTTTCTCAGAATAAACTGGTTTTGATTTGATATGATTTGATTTGAATTCAGATCCTTTTAAGAAACCAGAGAACGTTCTGCCGCCTGAAATGACGGATCTGTTGAATGGAACCTAAGCGCCGTCAACATTCGAGGAACTCAGGCGACCTGATGAAAATCAACTGATTCAGAACACCTAC